>CM055106.1:11432538-11845809 GCA_029204225.1 Diphasiastrum complanatum | reverse complement strand
TTTTGATCCTACTAAGCAATAAAAATGGGCTTTCAAGAAACCTGGATGATTTGAACCTCTTAATAAAGCAGTCCTTGAGTGATTCCCACTCGTTTCGTTCGTGACTCAAGGTTGAAATCACTCGCGAGCGGCATCAGTGAGGGTCATACTAAAGAGTCAAAGTTTTTCTTCGGAGTTGTTCTCCATAGACTTCACATGCTTCCTCATAAATCTGAAGGTAGCGTGCTGGGTCGGTAGTACCATCATATCGTGGCAGATGATTCTAGGAGCTCGTCGATTATGTGGAATGGCTCCTGGTAATGGTACAACAAAGGCTAACGGGTTGGGAATCCTTTGGGCTCCTGGTGCCTCACGTGGTATTGGATTCTCTTGAGGTTGGTTTGGATTATTGGCAGCCATGTCGAACTGCTCTTGTGAGGATTCTGGGGCTGGGGATGGCTAGGTTGATGGTTCCTGGTCTCCAAGTGAACTTCCCTCTCTCTCTCTTGAGATCCTGCGATTTAGTCTTTCGACCTGATCTTAGTTGCATCAAAACAAAATATTTTGTCTAAGTTCACAGCTAAGAAAAGTATCTTGTTTTGGGATTCAAGAATTCAAAACTCTGGGAATGTGAGATTGGAAATGTACGAATGTAAGGTTTTGGAATATGGAATTGGGGAATGAGATCTGGGGAGGTGGAATTGGGATTCTAGGATTTTTGGGATCCCAGAATATGGGTCTGTGAAATTTGGGGAATGCAGATATGGGATTGTAACACTCTCAAGACATGTGGATCTGGGGAATTGTCGGAGAGTGAATGAGAGGAAGCAAATCTGGGGATTTAAGATGGGAATGGGAAACACGTGAATATGGGGGGGGGATCCCAAATTGGGAAGGCAATTCTAGCAAGTTAGGCTGGGTGAGAACAAAAAGTGTGATGGTTGGAGATAGGATGAGGATTTTTTGGATCTCCCTCTTTGGACAATGATAAAGGGTGGATGGATGTAGGTGGGATACCACAAGGGGGAAGTCAAGATATCAAATTTTGGGAGTCCTGGGGTGATTTTGGGATTGTAGGAAGCTCGGAGTGAAAAAAGTTCAAATCTATGGATCCTTTGGGAGGTATGGCTCGCCCTTCTAGAGATGTCAACGCATTATTAGATCTCTCAGATCTGAAAGAGGCGAGTCAAAATATCCAAAATTGAAGCATGTAGGCCAAAAATAGTAAATTTTGGATTTTCTCTAGTTCTGGCCAATCCTGTGGGTATCTTGGTTCTCCTGACTCAAATTAGCTTTTTCACAAGTAGAGGATGCCACCTGAAAATAGGCAAACCAAGAACCTGAGGGACAATGAGATATGACACTTACAAAAAGTCACTCAGATTGGGATCCCAAAAAGGTGCAAAAATCAGGATTTTCCACATTTTTCAATGCAACATGATGGGTGCTTGGGCTCTTGGTTTCGCCCTATGGATACTGTACTAAACTCAATGAGATGCTATCAAATGGTGAAAGAGGCGAACCAACATATCCAAAAAATGAAGAATTTAGACCAAAAATAGTAAATATGAATTTTTTGACTTTTTGGCTGATTCTTTGGGTGTCTTGGCTCTCCTGACTCAAATAAGTTGTTCTTGAGTGGGTGATGCAACCTGCAAATAGGCGAACCAAGACCTTGAGAGAGTAGTGAGATATGACACTTTTGGATTGTACAAATCTTGAATCCTAGTTGATAGGGCTGTTTGGGGATCCCAGAAAGTGTAAAAAATCAAAGATTTTCACACTTTTCAATGTAAACTGGTGGGTACTTGGGCTCTTGGCTCGCCTCTGGATAGTGTACTAAAATCAATGAGATCTATCAATGGTGAAGGAGGCGAGCCAACATATTACAAATCGAAGCTTTTAGGCCAAAAATAATAAATTTTGGATTTTCTCTATTTCTGGCCAATCTGTGGGTATCTTGGTTCTCCAGACACAATTAGCTTTTTCACAAGTAGAGGATGCCACCTTGCAAATAGGCAAACCAAGACCTTGAGAGAACAATGAGGATATAACACTTTGGGATTTATCAATTCTTGAATCCCAGTTGGCAGGCTGTTTGGGATCCCAGAAAGTGTAAAAATCAGGATTTTCACACTTTTCAATCTAGAATGATGAGTACTTGGGCTCTTGGCTCGCCCTCTAGAAATGTATTGGGCTCAATGAGATCTATCAATGGTGAGGGAGGCGAGCCAAGATGGGTTTTTACCGAGGCTGTAGAGGTAAGTTTCTCAAAACTTTGAAGTCAGATATCTCGACAATGGCTCAAGTTCTTGGCTCAAGATCCAAAAACAATGTAAAACATCTATTTTTAGCTCCTAGAATTTCTCTAGCCTTTTTGATACAGTCTTCAGCAAGTAATTGTGAGAGATTTCAACTAGTTTAGTCTAGTTTATTCATATTTTGGTTAATTGTCAATAAGAGGCCAAAACTCATTTTAGACTTAGAGACAAACTTTTTGAAGTTATATTAGTTTAAAATACATTCAATAAACACTTTTGGAAAGTGTGGGAAAGTTGGTAGTCGAGTTTGAGAGAGATTCAAATTTGAACCTTGGGTACATTGAATCTAGACCCAAATAGTAGGGTTTACATTTTGGAGGGAAAGCCAAGTGGCCAAATAGGGTTTGGAAACTCTATAAAAGGATGTAACTCGTGGAGAGACACATCTTCTCTCTTCTATCTCTCATTTCATCATTATACATGGTTCTCTTTGGGTTCTACTACTCATTGGTGCACTATCTTGGTGTTATCTTACAATCTTGTGTGTAGAATGATCATTTATTGCTATTTTCGGTTTCACACGTGTGAAATACAGTAGGGTACTGTAATTGTACGGACAGCAAACATATTTTATGTTTTGGTTCATGTTTGATCAATATCTCTTAGAGTTTGCATCTCATTTTGTGTGTAGATGCTGATTTTTCTACATTGGCAAGATTGTTGGTTTGCTCCTTATTGTAACCAAAGATTTGGGACATGGATTGGATCTTGAATGATCTGAAATCCTTCACATGGTATCATAGCTCTTGTGTTTCAGGTTATGAAAGGATCAACCATCTTTAGCAAGGATTTGGAGGAGTTACCAATGCTAGAGCATGCTAGATTGATCTCTACTAAAAAATCAGCATTTTTGCATGTGTAGAATTGATCTTTTGTAGGTCAAAACTCAATATAGGGTTATATACTTGATCAATTCCGATTTCACACTTGTTTTAATGGATTTAGATGATATTTGGTGCATTAGGAAGTTCTCATTGGAGTCTACAAGAAGATATACCAAGTTTCTAAAAATTGCATGTAGAATTTGAAATATTCAATTTTTTGTTATTTTGTCAAAACCCTAATTTTGATTGGATCTCTAGTTTGTGAGGTTACTAAACTTCATTTGAGTGTGTTTCAATCTTAGGAATTGGCAAGAATCATCAGATTGAGGATAGATCATAGGTTGATCAAGATTTCACTATTCTATGTGTTGATTTTCTAGTTAGAAGTGCTAGAAGAGATTTGAGAGGTTCCATACCTTTGTGATTTCTTCTTGAGCTCATTTGTTGACATTCAAGAGAGTGCTTTATGCATTGGAACAAGTTGAAAGAAGAAGATCAGGTCACTTCAACATGGCTACAAGTGGTGGATTTATGTTGGAGAGCAATGATAGGCTTACGTCAATCAACTATTCTACTTGGAAGGTGAGGATGGAGTCCTTATTGGAGATGAATGAGTTGATAGAGATTGTTGTAGGTTTGGAGGAGAGACCAGCAACTCAACAAGATCAAGTGAGGTATGACAAGAGAGCAAAGAAAGCTCTACACATGATCAAGATGAATGTTACCAATGAACTTCTCAAGGAAGTTGGTAAGTGCACATCATCTTTGGAGGCTTGAGAAGCTTTGAAGAAGCTTTATGAATCCAAGTCTACATCAAGAGTGCTTACTCTTAGGAGGCAAATCTTTCAAAGTTTTCAAAAGAAGGAAGAGAGTACTCATGCTTTTTTTTTGAGGGTTAAGGCATTCAATGATGAGTTAGCATGTATTGATGAAAGCATTAAGGAGGTAGAGCTTGTTCAAGTTATACTTAATGGCTTGTTGGATGATCATGCTAATCTTGTTCAAAGTTTTGCTATTCAAAAGACTTTGCCAAGTATTGTGGATTTGCAAGAGATCTTGGTGAATGAGGAGTATAGGCTTCAACCAAGAGGAGGTGGATCTACATCGACATCTCATTATGAAGAGGATGCTATGTTCATCAAAGGCAAGTTCAAGGGCAAAGGCAAAGGCAAGTGGTCTAAAGGGCAAGATCAAGGTGATACTTCCTCTTTTGGCAAAAATAAAGATAAGTCTAAGTTGAAATGCTTTTATTGTGGAATCAAAGGGCATTTTGCAAATGAATGTTTGAAGAAGCAAAGAGATGAAGGTAGCAAGCAAATCAACTTTACTACTAATGATGAGGATCTAGGTGGTGGTGATTCTCTTTTGATGTGTTCTTCAAGTCTAATATCAAGTGAAGGTGACAAAGATTCATGGTGGATTGATAGTGGAGCTAGTTCACACATGACTAGTCACAAGGAGTTCTTTACTCTTTGGTCACTTATGATGGAGCCAAGAAAGCAATTCACATGGCCAATGGTGGTGAGTGTGTGATCGAAGGTATTGGTTCAATTCCTATTTGTCTCTCTACTAATAGGAAAGCAAGACTTGATGGTGTTATTTACATTCCTTCACTTTCAAAGAATTTGTTAAGTGTTGGTCAAATGATAGAGAAAGGATACATGGTAAAGTTTGGTGGTGATGCTTGCTTCATTACAAAGGAAGAAATCTTAGTTGCTAGGGGCAATAAACAAGGTAGACTTTTCAAGCTTGATGCTTTTGTTATGGTTAGCAAAAAGGATGGAATGGAAAAGGATATTGGTCTCAACTTTCCAAAGTTCCCTTTTAGCATCAATAAGATTGGTGGATCTTATGCAAAGTCTAAAAAGCTTTCTTATGGTAGATCTAGGTCAAAATCTAATATGCTTCTTGGAGATGTTCATCTTTGTGCTAACTTGGCTAGTCTTGAGGATAATGATGGTGTTTCAAAGGTTCTTCATGGCAAGTGCAAGCATGCAAAAGGTAAGGAAAGAGCTAACTTCATCAATGGAGGTGAAGGTTCTTCCTTGGAAAAGATTGTTGTTAATGATTTCTTTGATCATATGGAAAAAGATGTTGCTAGGTGCATTCATGAAAGAAATGGTTCTTCTACATTCTTTTGTTATGATTCCAAGAAAGTCATTTTTCCAGCAAGTGGAGTCACATGTCTTCATAAAGAGAGTAGATCAAATGGTTCGATCAAGAGACTTGGTGAGGAAGATAGTCACAAGTCAAGAAGAAGAGAAGTATGTGAAGAGTTCAAAGTAGGATGTACTTTGAATGATGTCATTGTGAATGATAGTGAGGAAGAATCATTGTCACATGATATATTACCTAAAACATTGAATAGAAGTTCTTGTTTGAAGAAAGAGAGTACTTCAATCATCCTGATGTTGAAGGTACTAATCATTTTTTTCATGGCTTCTAATGTCTTTGAGATTTCTACTTCTTATGATGCAATCATTAAGAGGGAGTCTTATGAAGGAAAGAGGAATGAAAGATTGGTTCTTGGGAAGATCCAAGTCATGGATCTCACATATCTTCATCAACTCAAAGGATTCTATGATTGTGAATTGATCACTCATGATCGAGATGGAAAAAGGTTGGTTGGAGAAGACTACATGGAATAAATCGAGAGGCAATTTCTTCAAGACAAGGGAGATCTCATTGGTGAGCTTATTGAGGTTTGTTATGGACTCAAGAGGACTGGATTTATTAGGTTTGATACTCATCTTCACCTACTCTACTTCATGTTGGATGGAAAGTTTGGAATCTATCTTTTGATTTATGATGGTGACATTGGTGACATTGTTTTCACTAACCTTTGTGGAAATTCGAGATCAAGCATTGATGAGTTCTTGTTGGATATTGATCATATGTTTGAGAGGGAGTATTTCCAGAGGTTCAGGTCTGAATATATTCATATCTTTGATGATCAAGAGAAAGGTAAGCAAGTGGAAGCGACTCACTTTGCTTTACTCACATGTTTTGGAAAATTTTCTTGTGTAGATGATGCTATGCAAGTGGATTAAGAGGAAGCACTTATGCTAAAATGGGTCAAAATAGCAAGAACTTAAGCAAATATGCATACTACACAAAGTCACACTAAATTTAGCCAAACACCAAAATTAGCACAAGTGGACCCAAAATGGTAGCACTTAGCTCTCATACATTAAGGATCCAAATTACATAGAAGGGGCTTCTCTTTATAGAAGCTTGTGGAGTGTCCTTTCCACATTTACTTATGGGACTAGGAATTTCAAGTCTCAATATAGAATGCAAGTTCTTTTTAGAATCTTGACATTGACTTTTGCATACTTTTTTAAGTCTAAGTTTAAATTTTGAGACTTGCAGAAATTGGTTTCCTGGCCCCTAGTGACTAATGGCACCACAAGTTGGACTTATGCACGCAGGGTGCCATACTTGGGGCCTAACACAACTTATCTACTGACGACTCTTCAAGATGGGCTTATACACGCAGGATGCCATGCTTGGGCCATTAATTATGCAAAATTGATATTTACATTAGCTTCATCCCTGTAAGGTACTACTTTCCTGAGTTCTCCCAAGCTCCATTGAAATGCCCCTTAGGCCTTGTATTCCGGCCCTCCCAGGGTGCCAGCTACACCAATTTAGCATTAATAAAATTATACGTAGAACTGTCATAAAAAAGAACACTTACAGGTTGGCTGCCTATGAACCCACTCATACGAATGAGGTCATGAGATCCAGCAGCTTCTCCTACCAGGTCAAGGGACAAGATGGCTGATACCAAAGAATCGGATTAATTCAAAAGGAAATATCCTCCCAACATGAGGGGAGGCAAAGAGGAGATAGATCGAAGCCAATACTCCACCAGGGCTGAGATCATTGCAACACTACAACCGCAATCGGAATGGCAGAGCAAGGTCTTAAATGATAGCAGGCGGCAGCAAGAGTACCTGAGGGCACCGAAGTGAAAGCGAATTGATCCATTCTACATGTCGCTCAAACAAAGAAATCCATGGCCGGTAGAAAAGCCACAGGTGAGTTGGTGAACTGGCCAATAATTCTGGGAATTTCAGACAGAATCTACCCGGATGACTTGAGGCTACAATTGCTAGACTTCGGGCACAAATACAAGACAAGTGTCGATCTATCCGTGCAAGAAAGTGTCAAATATTGCTAATCCATGGCCTTTCTAATGCATCAAGAATGTTTCTGGGATCATGGTTTGGATCTGATCATGATCAATCCCAACGTAGCCCTCCAGTCAGAGGAAGATCATGAGATGATGGCCCAACTATAGAAGACTAGCAAGAGATGGGCTTCATCAAAAAGATACAAGAGTACCTATGCTAGGGCCACTAAACTACGGAAGTAAGCTCCGCTTCCAAGTGTTCGAAGCCCTGGGGCGAAAAATGAGTGAGCGGAAACAAATGGCGAGATGACGAGGCGAACAAGACTCGCAAGAGGTTCTCAAGAGAGCTAGAATGTAGCGGCCATTGAGAGATCTTCATTTATGAGAAACAATTTTGCGGATAATAAGCACCTGGTTTTATGGAAGCAAACGAAGATCCACGCTTTTCCAAGTGTCGAGCGGAACGACATCACATGTGTTGTAGTGGGTCCTGCAACAAATTAGGGGTGGATAATGTTAGCGGATTCCAGAGAATCCCCAGATGTCGAGCCAAGCTGAAGACGCAGAGTATCTCTCACCCATGATCGAGGAGGTCCCCGAAGGAGGAGAGCAGAAGAAGCTAAGAGCTGAGCATGAGAGCCAAGGATTACTAGCTAGGATGACAATCATTTTCTATGTAAACCTACATCGTGTATCCCAGAGAAGGAACGACCAAGTAGGAGCTAGTAAAGTTTCCTAGGCAATGTAAATAAGTGTAGACTCCCTTAAATAATTTAGAGTGAGCCACCTTTTGATGGTGACCTCTAGTGGAAGGGCAATTTTCACATGTAATTTCTAATTTGGTGGAATTGTCACTTGGGCTCCACATGGGCAGTCCTCTTGCTTATTTAAGGGCCCCCCTCTCTTGTGAGGGAGCTTTGATTCTATTGTCAATTCCTCTTGAGTGAATAAAAGAAGATCTTCCACGAGTTCTTGACAATTGTGAAGTTCTTTGTTCATGGCAATCTTCTTGAGTGAAATTTCTATGAGCATGTTCTGATTTCCTTTGTGTTTGTGGATTAATTGGATTTCTTGCTTTTTTTTTTGCTTTGTGAAATGTATATGTGGATTAGCTTTCTTGTTTCTTGATTTTGTAGTTTCAGCATGCAAGTAAACTATAGAGGCTGAGATTGTGGATTTGATTTGCATATTCACTAACAATCCTGTCCTTGATTGTTCTTGGGTATTCCAAGCATCAAGAAATGGGTGTTTCTTGATTCTTGGGCTGCTAGAATGTTTTTAGGTAGCTAGTTTTCTTGTTTCTTGTTTCTTGTTGAGTAGCTTAATCTTGTCATTGCATTATTCCATGATTTCCTAAGATAGTTTGGTAGATAGATTATAGAGTTGCTCACTGTTCAAAACGTTGATCTATGCTGAGCTAGGACTGGTTGCATGGCTTGTAAATGCATGTAGTTGAGTAACGTAACCGTTTCTCCCCACAATCAGGCTGGGAATACACGTTGTAATCAGAAAAATAGTTCTGCCTGAAAACCGTTCTAACAAGAAGATTAAATCGTAAAGAACTGTAACAAACGAAAGTAACAGAAAATAAGAACAAAAAAAAATCATGTTCACAGATTCAGCTGGAATCTGTGAACAGGACCACACCATTGTTTAGAAGACCAATAAGCGTTGAGGACCAGATCCAGAGCTTTTTAGTGCAACATCCTCATGAGTCCTCACATGGTGGTTGGGTCCTCAAGTTTAAGACCTCTGAAATAGAGGCCGGCAAGGAATTGGATAAAACACCCACATTGGGAGAGTAGCCAACTTCGAGAGTTACAGTTTTTGAGAAAACTCCAGAATCTATTAGGAGTTATGTGGCCAACCCTCGCCAATTGTGCGTAGATCCATATTACATACTGATGTCGCACAGGAATAAGTGGAAGGATTTGGGATTGGCCATGGACAAAATTACTATCCATACATACGCCAAATTGGCCAATCACCCACCAACCTTACAGTTGGAAAATTTCAGTGGATTTCTGTCGAGCACTACAAGCATACCAGCGAGAGTATATACACTCTCCCGATCCGACAGTGAGACAATCAGCACTTTTTGTGAAAGACTTGACTGTGTTGGAATCCATGGCAACGAGATGGGATGATTGCCTTCCTCCTTTGGCATTCGATCCAAATAAGCCAATGGCTGAAACTTCAAAGTGCATTGTCGAAGCCTACCATTGTTTTTTGCCGCACAATTTAGATTTCAGCACTGCCCGACTCGACTTCATGGAGAAGGTGCAGTATCATTTACTAAAGATTCGACGTGAGGCGAATAAAAGCCCACAGTAACTGCATCTCACAGGTGTCGTGGGACCGCCACCAGTTTTTGTGGGGGATGTTGTTGGAGGGTTTGCAGATCCCAAGGCAACCCTAATCCTAGTTAATAAGTGAGAGGGATTTGGCACCCTGCGTGTGTAAGTCCAACTCGATGATCACATAGAGATTTGATTAGTTGAAAGTCAATAAAAAGACTTTAGGCCTTTATGCGGGACTTTTAATGTCGTAGGGCCTAAATGTCAAGTTAGTGAATAAAGTTGGGTTTCCCTCCAATTTGGATGGTATTCACTCTTTTTTCAATTTGAATAATTAGGGAGACAGAAATGGACTAATAGGATTCAGAGGCCAGGGTCCTCCTCTCTACTATAAAAAGGGACCAACTCGAGTTCCTACACAAGTACATATCTTCATTTCAGTAAAGCAGATTGGTTCTCTTGTGAAATGGATTTATGAATGTCCTTGCTCTCTATCACTTTTTCTCTATCTCTTATGCTTTTATTGAGTTTTGCTAATTGTTGGATCTGATTGTTATTGGGAGTGCATGTTTTTATACTTTTTATGAGAGAGAAAGGGAGAGAAAGAAAGAGTAAGTTATCTTCATTGTGGATCTAGTGTTAATGGATGTAGTGTTAATGCTTAGGGTTAATGGATGTTAGAGTTAGATTTGGATCTTCCATTCATGCTGAAATCTGAACTATACTATCGCTCTCATGGGAACAAATCTACGCGTGACAACTAACTTCCTCTCCTCGATGCTAGATTGATTAGATCTTGGGTTAAGGATAGGCAAGGAAAGAAACCCGCTATACTTACTTTTCCTGAACCAGGAACTCTACGTGAAGTATACATCTTTATGGGGCATTGCGACTCTTATTAGAGATTTTCCCTAAATTTTCCTGAGTTGGCCCGTTTGATATATCAAATGACCATCCAACTCGAATGGATAGCTGAAGCCACTGAGGCTTTTTACAAACTCAAAAAGGCCTTAGTAACTGCTCCAATAATTTGACCTCCTATCTGGACCATATATATATGTTATGTCCATACAGCTGCATCTAAGTATGTCATAGGAAGTGTTCTGACACAACCTGGGCAGTACAAGAAAGATTACCCGATTTATTTTGCCAACAAATAGTTGATTCTCGCGGAGATGAACTATACGACCACCGAACGAGAAGCGCTAGCCATGGTATATAGTGTGAAGAAATTCCACCATTACCTGCTTGAAGGATTATAAAACGACCCTCAAATAGTCTGCCAATCTAGGGAAATGCTAACGGAAGTCGGTCTATACGACAATTACAGCTCAAGCTCCATTGGGTATGGAGTCAAAAATACGGCCTTTCATGATCACGGGCACTTTCAATGGCAATCGGCAAGGCAAATTCCTAACGGTCTATCGACAATTTTTAGGTAGCCTAGGGAACTTTGAAATGGACAAGAGATCACGCGTGTAAGCTCTGGCTTTTGAGATACCGATGAGACGTACAAGCATGACTCTTATAATTTGAGATTCACTTAATGAGTGAGGTATAATACAGTTAGATTTTGATTAGCCATAATCTGGACAACGATGATCAACCAAGAAAAGGGTTGCAGATAAGCAATTGGCAAGTAAAACCCTAGCAGCAAATGTACATGGGTCATTGAATCCCTTTCAAACCGACGAATAACAGACAGGGCTAAAATTAGGAAATGTGCCGTAAGCAAGGGATTTCCACAAGTAGGGTTCTAAGTAAGTCTATAGGCGAACTAAAGTCGCAGGTAGAACTTAGGTTGTGAACTACAAATTGTCCGCAGATAAGAAAGGTAGGGATCGGGCCACAAGCAAATTCGTAGGTATAGAAGGCAGAACGGGCCTCAGGCCAAACTCAAAGGTAGAGGGCTAGAGGCAGCAAATGTGCCACAAACAGTTTCTTCCACAAGTTCGGGCTTCAAGCAAACCCACATGTAAGGTTATGGACATGTTCTTTCCTCTCCACAAGTTAGGTTTCGTTGCAGGATTTTATCACAGGGCCACCAACTTACAGGGTAGGGTTTAATAATGGCAAAATGCGGTCCACAAATCAAAGGTGAATACATGCCTGGCCGAAACCGTAGATAGAGGCCCACAAATAAGCCAACGGGCTGAGCTTGAGCATAAGCAGGCCCGAAGGCAGATGGGTCGTGGATAGGTAAAGAAGGAGTGCAGGTAGGAGGCCGCTGATGAGGGAGCGGGCGTTGGTAAAGGACTCAAGGAGTGTAGATAAGTTTTTCTTTCCCTCTTCACATGGGCAGATCAGAGAGTGGACACCTGAACGGACAGGTGAGGGATGAGCAAATCTGCAGGTAGGGTCATGATTATAAATCCGCAGGCAGAGATTTGCCACGATTCAGGTGGGAAGATGGCATAAACAACAAGATTCTAAACAGAAGTAAGGATGGTAAGCAAGCAAAAGTGGCCGCAGGCAGAAGGTCGTGCAAATGGATAAACAGGGAAGAGCGTGGAGGGCCATAGATAGAGCAGCGAGCAAGCAAAAAGAAGGATAGGTCATTGGTGAGGAAGCATGGCCAGGCAGGGTTCTTCCCACACAAGCAGTAGGAGACAAGGAAGCAATGTGAATCTGTGATGAACCCAAAGGTTAGCCTATGAGATGGACATAGGTTGACAAGAAGAGACCGTAGGCCAAATACGAAAGAGTCCGTTGATCAGGTAGGGTAGGATTAGGATGAAGATGGCCGCAAACAGGCAGGAGAGGATAAGACTGTTGATCAAACACGCAACCAGAGTTAAGTCCACAAACAATTCACTGATATCCACAAGTAGCGAGCCAGAGGTTGAGAAGGGCAGGCAGTTAGAAAGGAGCCACAGGCAGAACTATGACTGTGCTACTTCTTGTCTGCTCTGACTGCGCCTGATCTGGCTATTTCTTCTACACTATCCGATAGTTTATGGACAAGACTTGCTTTACGATCTGTGACACATATTCATCATTCCTATTTGTGGCAGATTCAAGCGTTAGGTTTTGGTGTCGACAGAACTGTAGGTGTTGATAAAAAGCAATTAAGTGCATCATCACCACTGCTCCAGATTGTCATGATATCAATAAAGTTCAGTATACAAAGACCTGGACAATAGTTGGTCCTCAGATTTGGTCGGCATCCTACAGTCATAATGCTACGTTGGCCATCAAACAGAATACAGGTCAGGTTATGGGAATCAAAATGGGCCGCAGGTCAGTGGACAGGTTTTTTCCGCAAATCCGGACCTCAAGCAAACCCGCAGACAGGCTATGAAATGGCCTCAAACAGAACTAGAGATATTTACTCTGCTTTTGACAGACCCACGGGGTATTGGATCCCAAACATATCAATGACTTCTCAGAAAACTAGCAATGACCAGGCTTTGTTCATTGGGCTTTCCTCAAACTACTGACAAAGCTTTGTAGTGATCGGCAATAAACAAAGGCAAAGACTGCCTTCTTAGATAACAAACAATCTTTAAATAAATCACAGAACCTTGTGAACTTAACAACAGATCTTTCCACAATTGCAAGCCCTGTAGACACAAGATCAATGAGAGCAAACTACAAGATTAATCCAATCCTCAAAATGTCAGGGCCTGCAACCACAGGGTTAGAGGCAGTACAACAAATGGCATCAAATCTGATTCAATAAACAATGATCCAAGAAATAAACACAATGCTAAAGATTGAGAAATAAATCAATAGCAATGAATTAAAAGTAGTTTGCAACAAAGGCAAAATACAGAAGTTAGAGTGGAATCCACCAGGCAGATCAGCCTCCTCTCCTTTCTTCCTCCCTTCCAAAGGAGGGGCATTGAATAATAATGGACAACAAAATGAGAAAGGTTGAGACACAGAAATGGGAGGCACCAAGGAGGGATCAAACAGCCTTGCTTCTTCTCCTTCCCTCTTTCCTCCTCCACAAACTCTTTCTCTGCTCAAGTTTCTCTTCTCTCTCTCTCTCTCTCTCTCTCTCTCTCTCCAATAAGATGAATGAAGTTTACGCAGAGGCAGGCCCTTTCTAATGCTACGGAGCTAATGCTACGGACCCTTTCTAATGCTACGGAGCTAATGCTACGGAGGGCTGAGGCCCAAAACGGTGAACCTCTTTGTGAATGGACACCAATAAGGGCTTTTAGCAGTTGGGCCCAAATTTAAGGGCTAAGCCCCAAATTTGGTTTTAATTCACTAAAGTGGCCTACGGTGAATAAAGTTGCCATTTAACTGGTTTTTAAGATGAATTGGCACCTCCTAGCCCCGACAAACCCGGGAACAAGGGGCATAGGCCTCTTAAATAAATTTAAGTCCAGCGTAAATTAATAGATAAACAGAGTTTCAATAAAAGTGCAACCGGCCATAATGGGCCATTTACGCGTCAGTTTTAAACAGTTCCGCATCAGCGTAATAGCGCGTGGCGATGATTTTTCGTCAAAAATAACTTGAAAAAGAGGTCTTTTTTCCCGCAAACACCTGCTAGCCAATCCATTCGTCTTCTTCATAGATCACGAAGCCCTACTGTATCTAGTAAATAGACCATGCGCAACCAGACATATCACCTGATGGCTGTTGCTTCTCCAAGAGTTCGACTTTAAAATAGTTGTTCACAAAGGAAAACAACACTATCTGGTCGATCACCTCTCACAGATCTGCAGCATTTTTGAGAGTAGAGGGGTCGATGACGATCTCTCCGACGCAATCCTATTCCACGTCGATGTTGTCCCTAAGTGGGCTGCTAACATCGTTGAATATCTTATGTCGAAACGTCATCCCCCTGAGGAACAAGATAGAACGACGCAGGTTGATTATTAAATATGCCCCTTTCACATTGATAGCAAAACAGCTTTATTGCATCTATAATGTTGGAATTATACGCCAATGCGTCCTACCTCATGAAGTGCCCCAGATGATAAGTATCACCCATGAAGGAATAGGCAGAGGGCATTTCACTGCCAAAGCTACCAATAGAAAAGTGTTGCAACATGGCCTGTGGTCGCCCATGATGTTCAAATATATTTCACTATCAGGTTAAAAGGTGTGATGTGTGCCAACGGTTCAACCGAACCCAAGAAAAGGATAGAATGCCATTACAACCTATTCTAGCTGAGATGTCGTTTGAGAAATGGGACACTAACTATTTCGGCCCTATTCGTCCAGCTGCTCGTGGCTCCCAAGCTCACTATATCATTGTAGCCATCGACTACTTGACCAAATGGGTAGAAGCCAACGCAATGAGGAAGGCTGATGCCAACTCCACTACTAAATTCCTATAAGAGAATATTTTAGTGTGTTTTGGGTGCCCATTGGAACTTGTGAGTGATCGTGGAAAGCATTTTTTAAATGAGACCATCACTCACTTGTTGTGTCCTCTTATCTAATTGTCCATAGAAAGAGCACACCCTATTACCCATGTTGCAACGGACAGCAGAATTGTCGAATAAGATCCTCTGCGGAATTATCATGAAGATGGTTGAAGCATCACGATCGGATTGGAGCACAAACTTCATTCAACTTTATGGGCATTCAGAACCACTTTCAAAGTGAGCATTGGGCAAACTCCATTTCATATGGTGTATGGACAGAAAGTCGTAATGACTGCTGAATTTGTCATTTCGAGTCTGAGAGTTGCCATCGTCGAATGACTTAGTATAGAGGAATCCACCAAGAGGAGACTTGACAAGCTTCTCCAACTTCACAAAACTCGCTTCCTAGCGCTTCATGCCCTAGTTGTAGAGAAACAACAAAGGAAGGCCTGGCACAATCATAATATCAAGACCAAAGATCTCGTAGGGAGAATTGGCCATGTTATACAACACCAAGGCAAATAAAGACAAGCTTAAGTTTCAAGGAGAAGGACCGTACAAGTTAGTAGATTTGTGGGTATGTTTTTTATCGTTCGTTGACACTTATCAAACTTCTTGGTAGTCTTGGAGTCAAGAGAAGTCGTTGGAGGACCTTTGTTGGATGAAAATATTGTGGTGCCTAAGTTTCGACTTGAAGCTATCGAGTTGGGCTCCCCAAGACCATAGTAAGCATTTTAGTTTAGTGATTTCAGCTTTGCTTCTAGTTGTGATAGCTAGCGTGACTTTGATTTAGTGATTTGCCTTGTTATGCTGAATCAATGGCCAGAGCAATGGAAGAGATGCACGAGGACTTCTCGGAACATACAACAATGGGCATCACCCTAAACTGGCATGACAATTGTCCACGCTAACTCATAGAAGTTGACTCTCAAAAATGTTTCGGAGAGTGTGGAACCCTAACCAGAACCCCCGTTTGAGCCCACTCATCCTCGAGCCCTCGACGGACGTTGTGGAGAGGTGCAGTGGACTCCCACGAACTGTTTCGACATACTATACCTCCCATCCTGGTTGATTGCAGGGAGTTTGGGCACGAGTGTCGGTTTTCTATGCCCTAAAAAGTCATAATTTTGGGCATCATAGACAGGGAGAGCAAAATTAAATTCAAGTCTCCGATGGACGATCCGTCTGTCACTGTACGAAGACCTATATACATGCTTCCCGTGTGGCATGCCATGTTCCCATATAATCTTTCCCGTCTACGAGGTGGCCAATTCTAGAAAAAAGTCATGCGTATCGGTAGCCCTGCAGGGAACCTCAGTTTGAGCCCACTCATCCTCTGGCCCTCGACAAACATTGGAGGTGGACTCCCACGAACTGTTTCAACGTAGTATATCTCCCATCCTGGTCGATTGCAGACAGTTTGGGCACGGGAGTCAGTTTTCTCTACCCTAAAATGTCATCACATACAATATTCGTAAATTCAAATTCAAGTTTGGAAAGAGACACAAAGGGGGAGATTGTAATAGAAGATGCTAGTAGCAAAGAGAAGAGCTTACCTGTTCTATGAAGGTAATGACTCACCTTCAAGTTGAAACATAGAATCCATGACATCCTTGGACAGTATGGAGGAACTCTATTTGTTTCCAGCTGCAATCAACTACTCACCTCCAGACTTATCTTGCTCTCAACTTTGTCTACCCCAAACTTGAATCGAAACTTGCTCAACGATGAACCAACTCAAAAAGCATTTGCTCTCAGTTCTTCTATGAAACATTTTTGGAGAGACCCGTGAAAAGCGTGAGATGGGCTCAAGCTCTTGAAGTTGATGTTCAAGTTGAACTTGAACTTCTTTTAGAGACTATCATATGAAAGGCAAATTGCAGTGGTTTTAATATAGATCCTTATTGGGCATTTACCGTTTTTTTTATAATACTTTATTTTATTCTAACTTTCCATTAATAAATGATTGTGGGGCCTTTGAGTTAAATTAGAAGTAAATGGCATTTACGCTTGACGAAATAAACTGTCAGACCCCACATAATATTTCTTGATGTGTGAACTAAGAATCCAGTGGCCAACGAGTTAGAATTAAAATTAGAATCACTGTGTTACTGTACTGTGGGTCCTATTAGTGGATAAGGATCAGTTGGCCTCGCCACGAGGCAAGTCGACGGGACACGCGTCCCGCCAACGGCAACTTGGGTCATGCATGGGTTGCCTGAGTGAAAAACTATATGTACAGTGTAATTTCATTTTGAGAAATACAGTTGCTATGTGAGTTTGCTGAGGAGAGTGATTTTTTGTCTGTGTTACTGTGTAGCATGATCTGTGTTCCTGTGAAAAGCAAATTCTAAGTTGGTATCAGAGCCGTACAGGGACTGTACACAATACAGTGTCGCCGTTGAAGAGAGCTTCGGGAGAATTGTCTTCTGAGAGTTCGGGGTTTTACGGCGGGGTGAAGACGGAAAGAGAAGCACTGGTGCATGGTTTCTAATTTATAGAGGCTTGCTAAGCTCAATAGAGGGATATTAGCATGTGTATAGCATCAGACAGGGAAAAATTTGGTGAAAAATTGACAATTTTGAAGCCAACTGAAAATTGAAACCGGACTTGGGGTTACGGTTTTTATACATAACTGGTGATTTCTTCGCTGTTTGTGCACCGTTTTGGATGCCGTAAGGACATGAAGGAAGCTAATCACATTGTCAATGAGCCTGGGAGAGATTCTGAGGTTTGTGTCAGAGATTTGTCTCCAGACAGTTAACCTAGCAGATTTGCGGTAAAAAGGTGAAAAAGCCACTTTGTCAAGTTGAGCTAAAATCACCGTTTCTCCACGGAATCTCCTGACTGAACACTCTACAGTCATGGATTCAGTAGGGCGACCCTGCTCCAGGCCTCAGATCGTGTTCAAAACGATCTACAGGAGAGGTTGATCCAACATTTTTCAGGGAAGGAAGGCGCGGCCGTAGGCAGGGAAGTCGTGGGCTGTTCGCGCGCCCAACGCAACACTCAGCATAGTGTATCGAAGACCATAGCGTCTGCAAGAGTTTAGTTCGATGCCCAGATGAACTTTGAACCTGTGGATGAGGTGTCAAATGAATCAACGGTCCAGCATCTGTGATGGGAGAGAAATGTGAACCACAAGACCTGGTTCAGCCATTGGATGAGCTTTAAACAAGGTCCCGAAGAATTGAAGTGCATTCTGGCCTTCACCTTCATTAAAAATTTTCATACTGAAAGTTGAGTTGGGTCCCTTCACAAGTGAAGAGTGAAGTTTCTTCAAAGTGAAGAAACAGTTCAAAAGCTAGAAAAGTCCCTATTTTTGGGTCCTTTGCCCGTTTTGACCCAAACGAAAGGCTATAACCTCCAAACGAAGGGCACCCGGACTGTATCTGCAAGTACGGTACAGCAAAACAGACCGGTTGCAGCGGAGAAAGTGTTCGGAGTAGGCCAGAAATAGTTTCACCATTCCACTGGGCGTGTTGTTGGGAGTTGACGACTAAGTGCATTTCGGAAGGCGACGCTGATTTGGCTTTCAAATTGGTGAAAAAGCGGCGAGTGGCCTAGTAAGAAAAAAGTGCAGGTCATTATTTTCAACTTTTGACATCACTGTTGGCCTCGACATACTGTTCTTAGCCTAAGATAGGAGTTTTAAGCAGTTTTGCGATGGCAAACATTGGAGAGTCCATTTTGAGTGAAAGTAGCAAATTGGACGGGATTTCCAACTATGCAGTGTGGAAATTCAAAATGAAAAACATACCGATGGAGAAAGATGTGTGGGAAGTCGTCACAGGTGATGAGAGAAGGCCGCCAAATGAAGAAGACATCAAAGTGTTCGACAAAAAGATGAGGAAAGCTTTGACTTTCATTAACTTGTCAGTGAAGGATCACATCATTACCCACATTTGTGATGCTATTACACCCAGACAGGCATGGGATGTGCTTAAGGAGCAGTTCAAGGCGTCAAATCCGTCAAGAATCATGTTTCTGAAGTCAAAGTTGAATAGTGCCCGCATGGAACAAGGAGAGCACATTCAGACGTACATGACCAGAATCAAGACGATGAGAGATGAACTGCATTCTATTGGAGAGCGCATACGTGATGTGGAGTTGGTGCATAATGCATTATGCGGCATTGCAGAACCCTATCAGATGTTTGTGAGTGGAATAGCATCAAGAGAAAGATTGCCAAGCTTTGACGAGCTCACAGGAATCTTGATGCAGGAAGAACAACGACGAGAAATGGTGAAAGCTAGACGTCAAAATACTGATGATCAGGCACTTGCAACACGCCAAAAACAGGGCAAGGGCAAGGGCAAGAAGAAGACTAAACAGCAATTTGCCAAGTCTCAGGAGGATGAGGGATCTTCCAGCAAAACTAAAAAGAAAGGCAAGTGCTTCCATTGTGGTAAAAGGGGCCACTGGAAGAGTGAATGTCGCAAATTCCTGGTGGAACAAGGCAAGGGGAAACCAAAATAAGCAGGTAACCTTGTCGATGAAAGTGAGATTGAAGACTCTAGCATCTTCATATCTGCATTGTCATCTAATCAAGATGATCAAGCATGGTATGTTGACTCAGGAGCCACAAGACACATGACAGGTAACAAGAACTGGTTCAGTAGTTTGAAGGCATTGGATAATGGGACATCTGTTTCACAAGCAAATGGTGAAGTGTGCATGATCAAGGGAATAGGCACAGTTTCAATCTAGCTGCCTGATGGCAAAAGTAGGATGATCAGGGAGGTACTTTACGTACCAGGTTTGAAGAAAAATCTACTTTCTGTTGGAGTCATTACTGATCAAAAGTTGAAAGTAGAATTTGCCCATGATCGTTGCTTTGTGAAGGATGTGAACCAAAAGTTCAAAGTTATTGCGAATGGAATAAGAGAGCCCAATACAAAATTGTACAGGTTAAATGCTACAATCAAGGGGCAACATGGACTTATATCATCCGTTCCTTCGCAAACTGAGTTGTGGCACAAGAGGCTTGGTCACTTGAACTTGGGAAGCCTCAGTTTGATGAGAAAATTGGAGATGGTAAAAGGACTGCCTACAATAGAAGATCACTTGAAATCGATGTGCGAATCTTGTATATATGGGAAACAACATCGAGAGAAGTTCAATAAAGGGGGTGTTACAAGAGCAAAGAACATCTTGGATTTAATCCACACAGATTTATGCGGGCCTACTAGGACCATGTCCTTAGGAAAAGCCTTCTATTTCATGACCTTTATTGATGATATGTCACGTAAGACGTGGATCTACTTCTTGAAGAAGAAATCAGATGCTTTTGATAACTTCAAGAACTTCAAAAACTTGGTCGAAAATCAGACAGGTAAGAAGATCAAAGTCCTAAGATCAGATAGTGGAGGTGAGTATAAGTCTAATGACTTCAATGATCTTTGTGATCAATGTGGGATTAAAAGACAATTTACGCAAGCTCATACTCCTGCTCTCACTGGTGTAGCTGAGCGCAAAAATCGTACGATTGTGGAAAGTGCCAAATCTATGCTAGCTGAGATGAAATTACCAAAAGATTTTTGGTCAGAAGCATGTAGCACAACAGTCTATCTTCAAAATAGAAGTCCTACCATTGCCATACCAAAAATTACACCTGAGGAAGCATTCACAAAGAAAAAGCCAAAGGTGAACCACTTGCGAATCTTTGGATGTAAGGCCTTTGTACATATTCCTAAGGAAGAAAGACGTAAACTTGATGTAAAAGCTATCAAGTGCATATTCCTAGGATATGATGATCGCGTGAAGGGCTATAGATGTTTTGATCTAGTCGAAAACAAAATCCATATAAGCCGAGATGTTATCTTTGATGAATCCAAGATGTATAAAGACGAAGATGCTGAGAAGATAGACACATCCAGTAGGAAAAATGGTATAGTGAGGATACCACTTGATGATGATCCATTTATTGATCTTCCGAGTGATGAACATGAGGATACATCTCAAGATACTACTACTCAACCTCATGAAACAGGTTGGAGAGGTAGGGACAAACCTTTTGGTGCAAGAAGGATTGAAATTGCAGGTGACAAACGCAAGGAGAAGGATGTACCGTGGGATACATTTTCACCAAGAAGTCGATCACCAGACAGAAAGCTCCCTAAGTGGTTTGAGAGATTGATGGAGAGCCGCGACATAGATGACTTTCCATGATCATCTAACCAGGGAGAGCTACGAAGATCAACAAGAGAGAAGATACTACTTGAAAGGTATGAAGCAAATTATGCTATGTTATCCAGCATTATTCAAAGCAAAGAACCTTCCACTTATGGTGAAGCGAAGGATGATGACATTTGGATCAAACCCATGGGAGAGGAGATGGAGTCAAATGCTAAGCATAGCACATGGGACTTAGTAGAACCACCAGTTGGCAAGAAACCCATTGGTTGCAAATGAGTATATAGAACTAAGTACCATGCAGATGGAAGCATAGCAAAGCACAAAGCAAGATTGGTAATCAAAGGGTACGCACAAAATAAAGGCATTGACTATGAGGAGACCTTTGTGCCGGTGTGTAAGTGGAATACTCTACGTCTACTTGTTGCTTTAGCTTCACATTTTGGTTGGCCTTTGCATCAAATGGATGTGAAATATGCTTTTCTTAATGGTGAGTTAGAAGAAGAAGTGTTCATGGATCAACCTGAAAGCTTTGTGACGAAAGGACATGAAAATAAAGTATGTCGCTTGAAGAAAGCGCTTTATGGTCTTAAACAAGCACCACGTGCATGGTATAGCAGGATTGATGCCTACTTTTGTTCAAAGGGAATGGTAAGAACACATTCTGATCCAAATCTATATGTCTTATGCTTTGATGGTATGGTTGCTTTGATTGCTCTTTATGTTGATGACTTGATTATTACGGGAAATAATCAAGAGATGATAGACATGATCAAGAAAGACCTCATGGAACAATTTGAGATGACGGATCTCAGCCCGATGCATTACTGCCTTGGAGTAGAAGTGTGGCAAAAAGGATATGAAGTGGGTTTAACACAGGTGAAATATGTCAAAGAGTTGTTGCACAAGTTTAGGTTGCAGGATTGCAAACCAGTAAACACTCCTATTGAACTAGGTAAAAAGCTTTCTAAGCTTGATGAATCACAGTCATTTGATGCTACGCTATATAGACAGTTAGTAGGGAGCTTGATTTACCTTACCACAACTAGACCAGATATATGCTATGATGTTGGCATTGTAAGTCAGTTTATGGCAGCACCTACGGAAACGCATTGGAAAGCAGCTAAACGCATTTTGCGTTATGTGAAAGGCACTTCAGAGTATGGCTTGATTTACAGGAAGCATGATGGTTTACCTGAGTTGTGTGGCTATGTGGATGCGGACTGGGGTGGTGATTATGATGATTGTAGATCCACCACAGGATATATATTCCAGTTTTGTGGTAATTGCTTTTCCTGGTCTAGTAAAAAGCAAAATACAATTGCTCTTTCCACCACAGAAGCAGAGTATAGGGCAATGTGTAGTGCTGCACAAGAAGCTATATGGTTGAGACAAATCTTGGAAGAGATTGGCATAAAGCAGAAAAATCCCACGACTTTACATAGTGACAGTCATAGTGGCATTCAGCTAGCAAAGAATCTAGCGTTCCATGCGAGAACTAAATACATTGAGATTCAATATCACTTCATACATGAGAGGCTGCTGAGTCGTGAAATTCATGTTGTTCATTGTAGAACAGAAGAACAACTAGCTGATATTTTCACTAAGCCACTTACTGGAGAAAAGTTTGATAAATTTAGATCAAAACTTTCTGTATTTAAAGTTTGTTGACTTTAAAGCTATGTATATGACTGTATAAAAAGTGACTCTACTTTAAGGGAGAGAGTTAGAATTAAAGTTAGAATCATTGTGTTACTGTACTGCGGGTCCTATCAGTGGATAAGGATCAGTTGGCCTCGCCACGAGGCAAGTTGACGGGACACGCGTCCCGCCAACGGCAACTTGGGTCATGCATGGGTTTTCGGCAAATCACTTTTTAATATAATATATTTCACACAATAATGTACACCCATAGTGATGGGATCTAGTGAAATATCATATAAAATAATTTTTGTAAATCTGACAACCGTTTTGATAGTTAATTGCCCCCATGCCTATGAAATACAAACTGTACAGAATTTATGTCATTGTACATAATGTTGTGATTATATGTATGCTTTTGTGAGTGACATGTATGATTTTTGAATTCTTCGATATATTCAACGACCTCTGAATGGCATGCCCATGATTTTTGATGAACTAAGTGGGCCCATAATCCATAGAGGTTGATATGACCTTATTGCCAAGAGCAATGGATTGATATTAGTGCTTATTGCGAGCATTGTGAGAGTTTTCTCATTGACATATTCTGTGAAGCTTTTTCTTCTGTGATCATTCATTTTGCTTAGTTTTTCTTCATAAAAACACAAATTATCATCTAGTAAAGTATTATGGCAGCTCTAAGGATTCTGTTTCGAGACTCTGAACTTTTCTATGAGGCAGATGAGGGTAATATCACAAAAGTCAAGGAGGAAGAAATTTCATCTTATTTCTCTCTTGGCACATCTAACTTTAGTGCTTTTCATTCAATCACTCAGACATCGACAAGCATTCCTATGCTAGTTCCATGTGAAACAATTGATTTTGGTGGTGAAAAAGTTTTTGTGGTAGATCATGAACTGAGCACCAACATTTGTATACAAGTTAATTTGGCCTTTAGCCCCTCGAACACTTTTGATCTGGAAGCTGTGGATGTAGTGGATTTGGAACATAACACAATTGACAATCCTAACGTGGCTATCAGTCCTTCAGATGTCATTAAAAGGTCATTTGGTGTTTGGATTCAGGAGACAACAAATAGACACATTACATGTATTTGATTTGATTAGACAACTACCACCAGGTAGCAAAGTAAAAAAGCTTGTTCATGGAATCAACAATATGATATCTGTGAATGAGCTTCTTGTCAAGTATGATGGTGATACTATTTTTGAACTACCAAATGTTTCTGAAAAAAGCAATTTAATTGTATGGAACAGAGCAAAGATGGTCACCCATGGGTGCGGTACATGACAACCTCCATTTCTAATTTTGCAGGAGATGTTCAAATGTCACATTGTGGAGGTACTTTTATATGCAACAATGAAATTTGTGGCAGTTTGCAGGCTTTGGGTCATGCTAATACCACACAATGTAGAGGAAGGTTGTCTATGCGTTGCCCAATGGAAACTCTTGAGAAGATTCATGGAGGATTTTGTTGCCACCATTGTGGTCTTAGACCGACATCTATTGGATCTTGTAATGCAAAAATATATTATGTTATACCAAGTGATGTTAGATACACAAGACTAGCCATTCATCTAGGGGCACATTGTCATGATGTGGCTAAAGGGGAATCTATTCAGACAAGCATTGTTGTAAGAAATCTTGTTAAAGAGCAAGTGGAAAGACTGCCCGGTGTTGGCCAGAAGAAAATCCAGAGAGAGGTGGCTAAAGAACTAATCATGAACAACTTGTTACTAGGCAATGAATATGATATAGAGATGTTAAGCACAAAGAAATTTGCAACGATGCTTGAGCAATTATAGCCTATGGCCAATCAAAGAAGGTTAATATGTTTTCTTCCAAAAATGTGGGTGTTTTGTGTTTTTTTTTCAAAAATTCCATGCATATGCTTTGTTGTTGATTATGTCAACTTTTTATGTTTGAGTTTGTAGGTTGAGAAAATGGATAGATGAATTTAGAACAAGATGCCAACCAAATCTCGATTTAGTCGATTCAATATTAAAACTTAAAGAGAAATGCGAGTATGATTACTTTCAAGGATCCTTGTTACATGGACAAGTTTCTGATACGGAGAATAAAAGGTGTTTTATTTTCAAGATGTCCACTAGTGGACCAGCTTCAGGTGTTGATATTGTGAAACTGATGCAAAAGGGTGGCGAGTTGGAACTATCTTGGGTGTGCTTTGATCATGTCAAAAGAGTATGTGGTTGGACTACAATGGCTGCCCATGTTTATGACCCCAGGTATTTTTCATGATTCATCACCCTATGTAATCATAGAATTTATTCGGTCCTTGATTGCGTTTTGACAAAAAGTTCTTGTCTATACAGTATACAAAGTTTGCAGACAATAGCAGTTTGTGAGACGCAGGTTGAGGACACAAGAGCACAAGTGAAGTTTTGGGAGATGCTCAATGGGGTGATGCAAAAACATGGGTTGGATACAATGCAATTTCAAGGATTTATGGCAGATGAGGCTGGAGCAAATTGGGTAGCTGTTAGGAGAATTTATGGCATTGGAGATAGTGTGAGCATGTAGGGATGTGAGAGATCATGTATTTTCCATTTCAAGGATAGTTTGAAAAAACATACAAACCAGTGCATCATACAAGAAATGCGAAGTAAACACATGTCGTTATGTGAGGATTAGAGATTGGCAGTAGACATGATTGAAGCCAATGCAAAATATAATATAGTACGGGGATTTTGGAGATCAGGCGCTGCATACACCAATCAGATACCTTCTTTGGAGGCATGGTTGTCATAGTGGCATGTTAGGTATTCTCATTGGGGACGATACATGAAATCGGTGAGTATGGAATGTGAGATGCAACTTGGAATGTTTTTTCTGATTTTCAACACATACAATTTGAGATTGCTCTAATACATGTCATGTTGCTTGGTAGGTAGTTGAGGATAATGAGATTGCACTCATGCCCACTGTGAACTTATCTGAGTCTAGACATGGAAGTTGGCTTGCTGCTGAAGCTTATCGTTCTCAATTGTAATTGTATAAGGCACGTGTTGGTGATTTGGTTAACGCAATTTCGCAAAGTGCTCGCTATGCTTCTTATGTGAAAGGAAGACACATTGGAATGGGGCCTAGTCTTGAAAAGTTAATCAGTAGAGTAACATCCAAAAAAGCATGTGGGATGTAGGGACAAACATTTGTCAACCTTGTGCATGATGTTGTTGATTTTGCATCTTTGTCATCTACCTCATCTACTTTGAGTGGAAACGAAAAGAGTGTTCCTAAGAAACGTCCCATTGCAAATTGGTCAAAGGATGACGCCAATGTGTCTCATAGGCCAGACATTATATATGTCAATGTGCCGAGGACATCTACAACTATTGATGATTTTCATCAGGAACGCATCATCAAATGACATCTCCAACTATCAAGTGTCATTGTCGAGAGAGAGATTCACAAGACCATGTGGGGCCAAGTGGGAGCAAAAAACTTGTATGGGGATGTTAGATGTGTTGGAAAAAGGTGTGTAAAAGATAGGTCGAATAGAATCGAATAAAAAGAATTAGAACACCAAAGAATTAGTGTTATTGCCTTGTCAGCCAATCCTAGATTTCATTCTAGGAGTAAGCACATTGAACTCAAGAATCACTATGTCAGAAGCAAAGTTCTCGGCAAAGAGGTCAAATTGCAGGCCGAACGCAAGATATGACAGGAAATATTCTTACCAAAGCATTAAGCTTGGATACACACAGAAAGTTTTGTGCAGAACTAAGTTTAAAGGTCAAGGCATTCATGGATTCAGATTAGGGGAAGTGTTGGATTATTCTTCTACTAATTGACTAATTGACATTTTAATCTTCGTCCAATTTTTATCCATACCTGCAAATTTCTTCGTGTTTTACGCAGTCTGCATAACTACTCGGAAATGGCTCATAGTGTCGGCATTTTCAAGTTTTTTGTCGAAATGACGTTGGCGAAGACCTTCGCATTTTTTGCATGACTGTTTACGTTCATTTCTACAGAGTAACAGTCACATGTTTAAATCTACAAACAGACTGTTTATGACCAAAGCCACCGTCTTGCATTAATTCATCAACAAGTAATTTCTGAGAAGTCCTAAGCAGACATAGAACTCAAAATGGGTTTCACCTAATCCTAGATCAAAGATCAATAAACGTGTGCATGAAGAATCTTGAGATAGAAATTAGTATTCACCAAGGAGAGAACTGTGGACTTAATTTCCAATAGTTTCGTAATAATCAGAGTGTCATTGCTTTATCAGCCAACCCCATATATTATTCTAGGAGTAAGTGTTGAAATTCGATGCTCAAATCCATTTGTTAATGAGCATCCTGAAAACTTTACAAAACCAAGAAAACAGAAGGCTCGAGTTTTCCTTAGCAAGAAAATTTCAACCCTGGGTCGAGTCGGATCAATTTGGATTTTTTTCGAACTTTTTCGAAACTTCACTAAATTATCTGAGCTCCTTTGAACATGTTCGGTTCGGATCCCGAGTCTAATTTCTCTGACCCTGGAAAATTCGACCCACAACATATTTTTTGAACCGATACATATTGCCTTTTTATAAAATACAAACATATGTAATTTTCGAACATTGCGGTCAAAAATCCAACCCAACAACTTCGCGTTGGAAGTCCGCCTACATTGTACAATCTGAGGCGGTTGTAATTAATACAGAAGATAGCATTCAACGCGAGTTAGTTGTAGATATTTTCAATATATCTAATCCCAAAATCTTCATCAGAAAACTTCTTCTGATATACTTCAGCGATTTTGATAATCATCTGAAATCCAAAACATCTGATAATTGTATCTATCAATTCATTCAGATAGTTTTGTTGCATGTGTTATCACATACAATGATCACTCTATAGCCAACGTTATCACGCTCAACCAACTGAAGTAATAACTTCAAGCGATTGTACTCATTTGTTGATATTAATTAGAGTACATTTTGTCCCTCTGCAGTTGTTGTTCCATTCCTTCATTTGAACTATTTTGCTGCTAACTGTTGTGTTTTCGATCCATTCATCTAGCTCGCTCACACAACCCACTGATTTCTGACATGGTATCAGAGCGGGCAGTTCAGTAATCTGCTTCTCATTGTGGATTATCAGACTTGTCTCTATCAAGTCATTGTTCTAGCAAATGCATAGCCAACAATATTCTAAAGTATCTACCAACGATCTCACTCAACCAGAATGGATCTACCTTCTAGTTCTTCTGTCATCAAGAGACTTAATGGAAGTAACTACCATCTCTAGAAGTTCAAAATGAAGACCATACTATTAGCCAAAGAACAATGGGACATCGTTGATGTCACAGAGGTTAAACCAGAGGGTGACCCAGCCTCTATCACCAAGTGGAGACTAAGAGATGGCAAGGCATTTGCCTACATCACTCTCAACATCAGAGACACTCAAATCATTCACATAAGTGTTGTTCAGTTTCCTAAGGATGCATGGGACATCCTAGCAAATCTCTATGGTATCAGGGATACCACATCCAAATTACATTTGAGGAAGAAATTCTTCAACATAAAGATGTCTGAAACAGAAAGTGTCTCGAGCCATCTCATCACTTTTCAGAATCTCATGGAGCAAATGAATTCAAGTGGCTTAAAAATTCAAAACTCTGATGTTGTCATGACTCTATTATCGAGTCTGCCTTAAGCCTATGAAAATTGGGTAATGGCAATTTCGATCCAGGAGCACCTAACTCTATCAAAAGTAATATCACTTCTTCTACAAGAAGAAATCAGGAGATCAGCCTCCTCCTCAAGCTCAGGATCAGATCCACAGACATTATATTCCAAAAATCAAAAGTTTAGATCAAACAGATCTACACAGTCAGATTATCTTGACAAAAAGAGCAACATGCAGTCTGGGTCGGATTTTCACTCTAGGTCAAATTTTTCTCTAGGGTCGAATTTTGGCTCAGGTTCAAATTTTAACTCTGGGTCAAATTTTGACTCTGGGTCGAATTTGAACACTTCATCAGTCCAACCAAAGCAAGATCTATTCTGCAAATATTGTAAGAGAACTGACAATCTTATCAGGGACTGCAAAACTTTAAAATTCAACAATGAGAAGAAGCAGCAGTTCCAAAAACAAGCAAAATCTGCTTCAGCCAGTTTTTCGATCTAGCAACAAAATGAAGATGAAGCAGCCTTCTTGACCAAGGCCGATGAAAATCAAGATATCGATTCCTGGTACCACTTGGGAGCAACTCAACATATGACTCACCACAAGGACTGGTTCAAGGACTATCAATCATACACCCACTCTCAAATTGTACAACTTGGAGACAACTCAAAACATACTATTAAGGGTGAGGGAACAGTCAGGGTCAATGTTCTCCATGTTTCAAATCTGACCAAAAATCTACTCTCAATTAGCAGAATTACAGATTTTGGGTCGGAAGGTCGAATTCGACACACAAAGCTGCACAATTTTTGACAAGTTTCGGAAAGTTTTAGCTTTCGGGAGAAGAAGTGGCAATCTTTACAAAATCAGCCACTACAAGTCTTCTTATTGTCAAGCTCTTTACACTTCCACTTTTGAGTCAGCTGATATGCCTTTGTATTTTAGATTAGGCCATCACAATGGAATAGTGCTCAACAAATGTCCAAACAGAATTCAGTACAAGATCAGTCTCCAATTGTCATGTGTTGCATGTAATTAGCCCATGAGCTTACTAATGAATTGCCAAATATGGCCATGGAGCTAAAGTAGACTAGAGTTAGTCATTAAGATAGTTAATAAGGTGGCTCGAACAACCTCGCTATAATTGAGAATAGCGGAATTGTAATAATGGTTGTAAGGCCCAATTTAGCTAAATAAGGTCCCAAACTTATAGTAGAGGCACAAATGACCACTATAAGTAGCTGAGGTCGTGCTAAATTTGGGGGCTATTGTTCATTTTGTAATTTTGAGTTTAAGAGATCTTGGAGCTTCTCTTGGAGAGCTTTTTGATGAAAAAAGTGGTTCATGTGCCTAAAATCACATGACCAACAAGCTTTGATTCAAATTTTGACCAATTAACCTTCATTTTTTTGTGACTTATTACTGTAAATCAGTAGATCTCTTGTTTAGCTTCTTGGAGATACTGAGATTTTCTGTTTTGGAGCTATAATGACCAAGTTATGGCCATTTTGGTGTTTTCATTCCAATTTTAGCTAGTTAAATTTTTTGCAGTCTATTTTTCCCATTTTTGGCTGTACTTTTGGCCAAATTTTGTGACTCTAATTCATAGGATTGCAGATCTCTGTCTTAGCTTGAATTTGAGCCAATTTGCAGCCAATTTGGCTGAAAATGGAGAGAGATAGGACAATTCTTGTGAAGGAGGTCTAAAACTAGTTTTTGGTGGAAATTTGGGAGAGAATCACTTCAACTTTTCATTTCTGAAGTTTTGATTCTTTGATGATTTTTTTTCCTATTTCTTCATTCTAAAGTTTTCGCAGGTACATTTAAAAAAAAAAAAAAAAGCTAACCTAGCCCTACCTACACCCAGCCCTAACCCTAGGCCCACCCCCGCTCTCTCTCTACATTCTAAATCCCTTCCTTCTCCACGAACATAATTCACCCCTCTCTCCACGATCCGCTCACGTAGCTGCAACTTACGGAGCAATTGTGTGGCACCATGAGAAATGGCTCATTCAAAAGCGTTAAGCAGCAGCACAATCAAAAGCGTTAAGCAGCAGCACAATCATTCAGTATCCGCACTCCAATAACTCGCATGCCGGTTCTCAGTTCATGGCGCTTTCCAGCTTCTGGAATTTCTAATCCTGCAATTGATGCGCTTAATATTTCCATTTAGTTGATCATTATACGCTTTCCAGATCCACCAGAAACTTCACTCCTTAGCTTTGGTGTGGTGATTGATCATCACACGCTTTTCAGATCCATCAGACGCTGCTTCAAGCAATCTTATTGAGGAAGGAAAAGACTTCTTGAATGTAAGCATTTAGCGTTTGAAGTATCTTTGGATTGAGTTGGGACAGAGCAGATTATCTTGGTTTGCTGTTCAGATTAATCATAATGAGGCAAAATGGTTTGGGTAAGCAACAGCTCTCCATTCAGTTCCTCCACTTGTTCGTCGGTTGAGATCTCTCTTCCCTCCTCTCTCTCTCTCTCTCTCTAACCCTCTCTAACCGTCGGCTACCTCCTCTCTCGCTCTCTCTAAGCGTCGGGTACCTCTTCTCTCTCGCTACCTTCACGTCGGATACTGCGCGCTCTCTCTCTCTCTCAATCTCTCTCTCTCTCTCTCTCTAAGTTGCGTCAGTTGATATTTTATTTCTCTAAGTTCTCATTTTTGCTTACAATTTCCATTTATTCAACGGTCCAATGCTTCAAAGAAACCAAATTTTTCTATTAAGGCCCCTATTTCTAAGTTCGTTCATTTCTTGTCCTCCACCAAATTTTCAAACTTCCATAACTTTTTATATGATCCCGGATTTCAGTATTGCACGAGCAAAAAGTATTCAGTTCCTTGAGCTCAATACAATAACTTTACTTCTGTAATCATTCCTCCGATTTTATTTTATTTTTCTATTTGTCGTTACCCTTTTCCTAAGTTCTTATATACATTGAATTTTTTTTGAATTCTGTGAAATTCTCATAACCTCTCCGTGTGACCTCGGATTTTAGTGCCGTAAAAAGCAAACTTCATCAGCTCAACAAGATTGACAGTGTAGAAGTCTTATTTGTACCAAAATTTAACCTCTGCAAAAGTTCTTTGTAATTGCCTTAATTGAGAACTCATGCCTATTGTCATTGTTTAACTACACCTTGTTGAATCTGGTTTCCATACCATTCCAAAGTTCATCCCAAGATTACAATCCACAGTTACAAATTCAGTTATTCCACATCAAATCCAATGGATTGGGATTATGAACAAGAGGCTGACAATTAGTCATACTGTGATGATAGTTATGACAATGATTGTTAAAAATTCACAATTCTAGCTTGACTAGTTTTGGTCATATGACTTGTAAATAGTTAGATGGTCATGATGTGGCTTGTCACACGTGCCAAATAGCATAGGATTCCATTCATAAGGATGCTCTCAAGTAGACCTAAGTGTTAGAACCTTTGGAATGAGTCCAAATTATGCTTAGATACAAGGGAGAAAAAATAGGAGCTATTTTTGGTAGTTTTTGCATTGTTGAGGGATCTCCAAGATTCCAGCCCTAACTTGGTAGGGATGAAAGATCCACCAAAATTAGCATTAGGGATAGGTTTAGGGCTACTCATACCTGCCCAAAATCGTGATGGATCATGTATATATAGGTGATGATATCTCACCAAAATCAATCAAGCAATTTCATGTTTTTTCTCTCATAATGGTGCAATTGCTCTCTATGTTCATAATTGTTTGAGTACTTGTGATTACTAATGATTATAGGATTGAATGTAGGTCTGGTGTACAGTACTCAGACTGTGGGAGGCCGTACTTTCACACGTGTGAAGCCTTCTTCAAGGATTTGGGCCATTTAGTGAGGTTCAAGCATAGATTTTTGATGGATTTTGATGGTTCAACTTGTGCTAATCTTATGAAATCATAATCTATTGTTTCCCTCATCATTTCAAGTGTTTTAGGATCCTTATTTGCTGTAATTTTTACATGGTATCAGAGCCTAAAGGTTGAAATGAGCTAAATCCTTGGTTTTCATTCAATTTGATCACAATTTTTGATCTAAATCTTGTGTAGATTGGATCTTAGCATCTAGTATTGATTCTAGAACTCAAAGTGAGTCAAATACATTGGAGATTGGTGTTGTGTGACTTCATTTGCAGGTGTTTAGGTGTCTAAAACCAGAGGCAAAGTTGAATTCAATTCACATTACCAAGATAGCAAGTTTTGCTTGCTCCAAGCATTGATTTCTAAGCGAGTTTTGGAGGTGATTTCATAGAGGAGGCTTTCTAGCATTCAAGGAGAGGGAAGATCAGAGTTTTGGGGACTCTTCAAGGCTGTTCTAAGGTGTAGTAGGCACCTCCTAAAGTGATTTAGGTTCAGTCCAACCATTGCTTGACTTATGCACCAAATTAGATCAATTTTTCATCAATTTTGATCATTTTTTGCTTGTGATTGGATAGTAGATTGTGTTGCATCCTCATTAAGTTCCATTTAGCTCCTTCACAAGTGATTTTGGAAGTATATTAGGTTGCTGAAATTCACTCTTGATCAGATCATTTGGAAGCTTTAATGTTCTTTATAGAAAGAGGGGCAATTCTACTAGTATTGTCTACTTCAATCAAGCAAGTGCATTGTTTCTAGTATTCTATGATTTGATTTTGTTAGAGATCATTCTTAGATCTTTATAGGAAGTCTATTACTGATCTTTTCAGGTCCCTAAGAAGTGGGATAAGATAGACCTTCAATCAAATCAATAGAAGTAACCTTCATTTGTGTCAAGTCCTTGATTAGGAGACTAGATGGCATCTATAAATGCATATCTTTTGGATACTAATGAAAGGCTCAACAAAACTAACTATTCCATATGGAAAGTTAGAATGGAATCTATCATGATCATGCAAGATCTGATGGAAATTGTAAATGGTAAGGAGGGTGAACCTATTCATCCTCAAGAAAAAGCCAAATACATCAAGAGGTGCAATGTTGCACTACATTGCATAAAAATGAATGTTGCAAATGAACTCTTAAGAGAGGTAGGAGATTGCACTTCAGCTCAAGATGCTTGGGAGACTTTGCAAAAGGTCTATGAATCCAAGAACCAAACTAGAATGTTAGCTTTGAAGAATCAAATCTATAGAAGCTATCAAAAGAAAGGAGAGAGTGCACATACTTTTGTCCTAAGAGTAAAGGAATTGAACAAAGAGCTAGCCTTTATAGGTGATCCTATCAAGGATGAAGAGCTTGTTCAACTCATATTGAATGGACTAAGCTTTGAATTTGACAATTTGGTTCAGGGATATGCAATTATGGGTAAGCTACCCATACTTGAAGAACTCCAAGGCACACTCATGGCCGAGGAATCAAGAAAAAGCCAAATACATCAAGAGGTGCAATGTTGCACTACATTGTATAAAAATGAATGTTGCAAATGAACTCTTAAGAGAGGTAGGAGATTGCACTTCAGCTCAAGATGCTTGGGAGACTTTGCAAAAGGTCTATGAATCCAAGAATCAAACTAGAATGTTAGCTTTGAAGAATCAAATCTATAGAAGCTATCAAAAGAAAGGAGAGAGTGCACATACTTTTGTCCTAAGAGTAAAGGAATTGAACAAAGAGCTAGCCTTTATAGGTGATCCTATCAAGGATGAAGAGCTTGTTCAACTCATATTGAATGGACTAAGCTTTGAATTTGACAATTTGGTTCAGGGATATGCAATTATGGGTAAGCTACCCATACTTGAAGAACTCCAAGGCACACTCATGGCCGAGGAATCAAGAAGGAGCCAAATGCAAGAGAGGATGGATAGGCTTTCCATCCAAGGTGGAGATGACCAAGCTCTCTTCACCAAAGGCAAAGGCAAGTCCAAAGGCAAAGTATCAACATTCAAGAAGTCTACAAAGCTTGAGGATCAAGAAGGACCCTCAAAGGCATCTCCATCAACCACCAAAGTCAAGAAGGACAAATCAAAGGTGAAGTGCTACTATTGTAGCAAGATGGGGCATTATGCCTCGGAATGCTTCAAGAGGAAGCAAGATCAAAGCCAAGCCAACATGAGCAAAGAGGAGGAGGAGGAGAGTTCACATGAGGACTCTCTCATGATGTCCATATTTTCTTCAACAAGCTTCAAAGGAGAAGATCCTTGGTGGATTGACTCGGGTGCTAGTTCACACATGACTAGTAAGAGGGAGTTTTTCTCTTCTCTCTTATCTTATGATGGACCTATAAAGTCTATCTATACAGCAAATGATGAAGCTTGTAAGATTGAAGGAGTTGGTAGAATTCTCCTTTGCTTAGGATCTTCCAAAAAGATCAACATAGAAGGTGTTTTGTACATTCCTACAATAACAAAGAATCTACTAAGTGTTGGCCAAATGGTAGACAATGGTTTCAATGTTGACTTTGCTTCAAATGAATGTTTCATCAAGAAGAAGGGTAAGATAGTGGCTAAGGGCACTAGACTTGGCAAACTTTATAAGTTGGATGCATTTGTGGATACTAATGTTGTCATGTTGGCCGAGAAGAGCAAGATATCTACTTTTACTTTATGGCACAAAAGACTTGGACATGTCAACTCGGGTTCCATGGAGGCTATGATCAAGGAGGAGTATGCTTTAGGCCTACCAAGGTCTATTGGGAAGGAAGACAAGGTTTGTGAGCTTGTGCCTTATCCAAGGCACATAAGAAGGTGTTTCCTAACTCCATCACAAAGTCATCTCATCCTCTTGAACTCATACACTCGGATGTGCACATTGCTAGCACCAAATCTAATGGAGGTTCATCCATGTTTTTAACCTTCATTGATGACTACTCAAGATATTGTTGGGTGTTCTTACTTTCCTTCAAGTCTCAAGTATCTGATACTTTTGTAAAGTTCAAGTTTTTGTGGAAAAGCATCATAATCATAGCATCAAGATTCTTAGAAGTGACAATGGTGGAGAATTCATCTCCAATGAGTTCAAGGCCTTTTGTGAGGAGGAAGGGATCAAGAAAGAGACTTCTTGTCCTTACACTCCTCAACAAAATGGAGTTGCTGAAAGAAGGAATAGAACATTATGTGAATGTTCTAAGGCTTTAAGATTAGATGCTTGTTTGACCAAATCCTTTTGGGGTGAGTCTCTTGTATGTGCAAACTACTTGATGAATAGGGTGTCTTGCAAAGCAATTGAAGACAAAACTCCTTATGAGATGTTGTATGGAAAGAAACCCAATCTTAATCACTTGAAAGTTTTTGGGTGTATATGTTATGTGCATGTGCCATTGGAAACAAGAACCAAGGAGGATCCATCTTCCACAAGAGGGATCATGCTTGGATATGCAAGGTCAAGCAAGGGCTACAAAGTCTATCTCCCATCCTTAAACAAATTTGTTGTTTCAAGGGATGTCATCTTTGATGAACATCATATGCATATGCTTGAAGAAGGCTCAAGTGCTCCAACAATCAAGAAGAAGATGGCTGAGGAGCAAGATCTTGGTTTTGAGGAGGAGCTCATGGAGGAGCAAGCACCAAACCCACCTATCACACCAAGGAGATCTTCAAGGGCAAAAGTGGAGCCATCAAGGCTCACATATCAAGGCAAAGGACAGCAAGTTGAGGGTATCTCATCCACTTCTTATGCTTTATCTAGTTTTGAAGAACCATCTAATGTTGAAGATGCATTGAACTCCAAAGAATGGTATAAAGCTATGTTGGATGAGTATGATGCCTTGATTGAGAATGAAACTTGGTTGCTTGTTGAGAGACCTCAAAGGAATGTAATAGGATGCAAGTGGGTCTTCAAGCTTAAGTTGAATGCAAATGGGAGTGTTAACAAACATAAAGCAAGATTAGTTGCAAAAGGTTATGCTCAAGAGAGAGGGATAGACTATGAGGAAACTTTTGCACGTGTGGCCAAGATGGTCACAATAAGGCTAATCATTGCACTTGCATCACATTTTGGATGGATTCTATGTCAAATGGATGTCTCTAATGCTTTCTTGAATGGTTTTTTGGAAGAGGATATCTATATGGAGCAGCCACAAGGGTTTATCAAGCATGGTATGGAGAACAAAGTATGCCATCTCCAAAGAAGCAACTATGGCTTGAAGCAAGCCTCGAGATCTTGGAATTCAAGACTACATTGCTATCTTATTTCACTTTCTTTTGTTCAAAGTGAATATGATCCCACTCTTTACATTAAGTTTGATGATGTTGGTATTGTACTTTTACTCATTTATGTAGATGACATCATCATTAGTGGAAATAGTGTTGATGGTATTGAAAAAATCAAGATAGATCTATCCTTAGAGTTCAAGATGGTAGATCTAGGGTGTCTTCACTTCATCTTAGGCATAGAAGTACTTAGAGGGTCTGATTTTATCTTTATAAGTCAAGTAAACTATGCTCAAAGTCTTTTGAAGAAGTTTAAGATGGAAGTATGCAAAAGTGTTGACACACCAATGGAGCAAGATGTAAAAGTGCCAAATGAAGATGATGAAAGATCCTTCATGGACATCACTTTGTTTAGGCAACTTATAGGCTCCTTAATGTGGATCACTATAACTAGACCAGATCTTAGCTTTAGTATATGTAGGTTGAGCCAATCCATGCAAAAGCCATTGAGTATCCATTGGAAAAAGGCTAAGAGGATTCTAAGATACATCTCGGGTACATTGGATTTTGGGATTCTATATAGAGGAGATGTGATTAACCTTCATGCATTTAGTGATTCAGATTTTGCAGGGGACAAGAGAGATAGGAAATCAACAAGTGCCTATTCAACTTTCATAGGAGAAGGTGTGGTTTCATGGCTTTCAAAAAAGCAAGAAACTATATCTCTATCTTCAACCGAGGCCGAGTACAACGCTTTGACAACCACTACAAAGGAGGTACTTTGGATCAAGAGATTATTGGTGGAGCTAAAGATCATGGATTCAGAGGAGGCACCAATCATCTACAATGACAATATATCAGCCCAACACCTTGCATCTAACCCAATCTTCCATGCAAGATCTAAGCACATTGAGATATGCCATCACTTTGTGAGAGAAATGGTGCAAGCCAAGGAGATTGCTTTGGAGCATGTTCCAAGCAATGAATGTGTAGCTGATCTACTTACTAAACCACTTAAAAAGACACCTTTTATGAAGTTCAGATCATCACTTGGAGTGATTAGTAAAGCAATGATTGAACCAAGCTAGATAGTGAGGAGGAGTGTTAAAAATTCACAATTCTAGCTTGACTAGTTTTGGTCATATGACTTGTAAATAGTTAGATGGTCATGATGTGGCTTGTCACACGTGCCAAATAGCATAGGATTCCATTCATAAGGATGCTCTAAAGTAGACCTAAGTGTTAGAACCTTTGGAATGAGTCCAAATTATGCTTAGATACAAGGGAGAAAAAATAGGGGCTATTTTTGGTAATTTTTGCATTGTTGAGGGATCTCCAAGATTCCAGCCCTAACTTGGTAGGGATGAAAGATCCACCAAAATTAGCATTAGGGATAGGTTTAGGGCTACTCATACCTGCCCAAAATCGTGATGGATCATGTATATATAGGTGATGATATTTCACCAAAATCAATCAAGCAATTTCATGTTTTTTCTCTCATAATGGTGCAATTGCTCTCTATGTTCATAATTGTTTGAGTACTTGTGATTACTAATGATTATAGGATTGAATGTAGGTCTGGTGTACAGTACTCAGACTGTGGGAGGCCGTACTTTCACACGTGTGAAGCCTTCTTCAAGGATTTGGGCCATTTAGTGAGGTTCAAGCATAGATTTTTGATGGATTTTGATGGTTCAACTTGTGCTAATCTTATGAAATCATAATCTATTGTTTCCCTCATCATTTCAAGTGTTTTAGGATCCTTATTTGCTGTAATTTTTACAATGATGTGGACGAATATTGGGATCAAAGTGATGATTACAACGAAGATTATGACCAATGTGACGACATCGCTGATGACAATCAGTATCAAGACCAGAATGACGATTTTGCTAATGATGATCAATATCAAAACTACAACGATACTTCAAAACTTGACCATTACTCTGAAGATTTCAACAACGATCAGCAAAGTGAAGAACAACACGAACTAGTCATTGAAGATGGTTATGTAGATGAAGCGGTTGAACCATTTGATGGTCAGGATGGACTAGAGTTCAATGATGGTGATTATCAAGATCAAGATCAATTCCAATTTTCTACTGAAGATCAGTTTGAAACGACAAGCGTGGATGAGCAACAACAGGTGCAGAGTGGAACAGAAGATCACTACGAGCCAATGGACCAATTCTATGATCTTGATGAACTCAAAAGGCGACATCACCATGGTGCAGAACAACATTTCGATCGTAATGAAGATGATAATGTTGATTATGAGGCCTATGAAGATGCTTATGAAAGTGGAGAAATTGACAAAAATGAAGGATGTTCTCTCTATGCCACTACATGTATGATTGGTCCTTCTTTGATGGGTACATCATTTTCTGACACAAATAATTGTAAGGAGGGAAGGAATATTACTGCGGCAAGTGGAGTGACAATTTCTAGTCCCTATGACAATTTTATGGGAAGTTTAACGCCATTAACTCAACAACAGCGGATTAGCACTCATGCAATGTCAAGTAATAATGTAAACCCTACTATCAGTAAAGTGACCAATGGAACAAAGGAAATATTAGGTACACTTTTAACTGCCATACAGGATAGTACCGAAAAAATGAAACAAATAGGGCAACAATTACAAGAAAGGTCAGAGCGAAGATGGGAAGAAATGTATAACAAGATGGCCGCTCGTTTTGACTCTATCTTGCAATCGGCTGGTATTCCACAACAGCCAATTGATATTCCAACTACTAATTCTGAACTGCGTACCACTGTTGATGTCTATGGAATAATGCTTCCTCTAGTCCAAGGGCAAACTTCCAAGCCAAAGGCAGATATCGATCGACAGGTTTTGAGCAAACAAGATCCTGAATCTTCTGATGAAGCACTTTTCATCTCCTTTGATGAGCCTTCTTGTGTGAAAGATGCATTAGAATCAAAGGTTTGGCATGAGGCAGGAAGAAAGCAAAATTCTTCATATCGATCTATCTTCCACGAAGACAAATCAATATCAGCAAAGCACCAATGGACAATTGGATGAAGACCAACTTGAGAATCTAGATCAAGTCTTGTCCGACAGTTGTAATGATCAGGACGAAGGTCAAAATAAGGAGGTATACTATGAGCAGAACAAACTTCTACAACTGCAGTTAAATGATGGAGTACAATTCAATTGCTGAGAATTATGCTCTACTCCACAAATCAGTGGTTACAACCATATTATTGATAATGATTTATATGGAATTATTCCTGAACATGGATTAAGCGAGCGATATAACATTGATGCAAAATTCAAATACCAATACAACAACGAGCTTTTTGATGATGAAATTGGTATCACCATTGCTTCAATGAAGTCAATAATAAAAAATCCAACTAAAGATCGGAAGCAAATCTGCACCGAGCTACCAATCAATGAATCTAATGTAATATTGATGGAAGGAGTTGGTGCAAAATCCTTGAATATTCTTGCGTTAGAGGATGTCATCAATCCTATCAACAAGGAAAACATGTTAACTTGGAAACTGAATTCAAAACCATCAAATTCCTTGTCTTTAGATGACCAAAAAGATCCCTACACTACATGAGATTTGATGAATCCGAATGTGGGATGCATGGCTCTAATAACTGCTCCGGAGTTAGAAATGGATACCACTATGCTACATCAAGGAGCTATGCATAAAGCTATAGCACCAGATGCATGGACAAAAAAAGACGCATCTGAAATTGGATAGCCCATCCAATCAAGGAAGATACTGAGGAAGAAGACTTTTGAATGTCTGTTGCTTGGATCTTGTCAACCCATGCAGAACTAATGCAACTTGATACTTTCCTGTGTTTCATCAATCTCTTCTTCAGTGATCTTATCAAATTTATGCAAAGGTTCTTTATGAAGAATTCTCGTTGCAACCTTGTTCTATGCTAAAAAGTTGAGGCAACAAAATCTGATGGTAGATGGCTAATGACAAGAATAATACAAGAAAAGATGTTTCTTACTCAAGTTGGCCAAATATCTTCGACTACCACCAACGGATTCATGAAGCATAGCACCAACAAAAGAGCTACATGGTCTTCATTTTTGAGGGCAAAAATGCTTAAAGTAGGGGGAGTGTCATGTGCTGCATGTAATTAGCCCATGAGCTTACTAATGAATTGTCAAATATGGCCATGGAGCTAAATTAGACTAGAGTTAGTCATTAAGACAGTTAATAAATGGCTCGAACAACCTCGCTATAATTGAGAATAGCGAAATTGTAATAATGGTTGTAAGACCCAAGTAGAGGCACAAACGACCAGTATAAATAGCTGAGGTCATGCTAAATTTGGGGGCTATTGTTCATTTTGTAATTTTGAGTTTTAAGAGATCTTGGAGCTTCTCTTGGAGAGCTTTCTTGATGAAGAAAGTGGTTCATGTGCCTAAAATCACATGAGAGCTATGATCATGCTCTAGAATCAGGCCCTATCTTGTGAATGATCAATAATCATGAATAAAGATACCTTACTTTGCCTAATTTGGTGGAGTTTTGCTACTTTTAGCTATCTTCTTGATTTTTTACTAGTTTCTTGATTTCTTGCATTTCCATTCTAATTTGATGTTAATGAATGGATTAGATGTTTGAATGCTAAGGTTGGCACATGACACCAGTTAGCAAATTCGAACCTTCATGCAAAAGCTGTATAATCAGCAAGCATGCTAGAAGTCCTACGATTTTCGATATAGTCCATACTTCTAGAAATTTGCTAGATCTTGTACACGTGGACATTTATGGCCCTATGCATACTGTTTCCACAGGGGGAGCTGTCTACTCATTAAATTTTATTGATGACTTCTCTCGGAGGACTGCAACTTATTTCTTGAAGAACAAATTAGAGACCTTCAAGTTCTTCATACAGTTCAAGACATCAGCAAAAAATTCGAAGCAGAGAAGAATCATAGCTCTACGCTCTGATGGAGGGGGAGTATTTATCTCCAACGAATTCAAATTCTTTTGCAAGGCCAATAAAATACAACTACAAATTAGCCATTCACCTCGGTCCAAAGGTGCAGCTCAAGGGAAGAATCAGACACTCATTGCTAGTGCCAAGAGCATGCTGGCCCATGCCTCTCTTCCAAAGAAATTATGGGCAGAAGCTGTTACTACAACAGCCTACTTACAAAATTGATAGACACCTTATGAGGTGTGGACAGGATCGAAGCCATCACTCACAAATATTAGAGTGTTTGGATGCAAAGCCTTCAATCCGATATGTGCTGATCAACAGAAAAATCTAAATAGAGGGTCGAACAACAACAAATTAATTTTTATTGGCTACTCTCCAAATCAGAAGGCATACAAGCTCTACAATTTGGACACTCAAAAAGCATTCACGAGCAGAAATGTCACTTTTCTAGAAGACCAATGTTTCGACCACAAAGAGAATGCTGCACAAAATTCCGAATCCAGAGTCAAACAATCAATTTTCGAACCCAGAGTCGAACAACAATCAGTTTCTGAACCCAGGGTCGAACAGCCAAAAATCGATACTGACTCAGAAAATGAGTCAGAATCTCAACAGATCGAATCACATCAAAGGGTAATTTCAACCAAGAAGGACAAATCGACCCAGACAGCCTCCATCCTGATTTATGGATGATCCAGCTTGCTACTTTGTGCAGGAACCAAGTAAAAATTTGAGACCCAAATGTTTCACGAGCCACGCATATGCAATAGCTACCAAAACCTTATGAAAGAAAATCACAGGTGTCAACGTATCACACATGGTCAAAAAGGTTGGGCACATGTTTTTTTAATAAAAAGTTGTTTTTTTAAAATGTGTGGCTTCAAAAAGTCACAAACGTTTGGGCACATGTTTGTTTTTTTTAAAAGTTGATTTCTCAAAATGTGTGGCTGTCTAATTTTTCAAAAATGTGTAACTTTTTTGGTGCACTTGGGCCAAAAAGTGGAATGCAAGACTACCCCTCAACCAAATTCATAGTTGTAGATGCAATAACTTAGTATACTTTACCCCTCATGGGTGTTGGCCCAAATTCATAGTTGTAGATGCAATAACTTAGTGTACTTTATTCCACGTGTCATCCACCAAATGGCTAGTAACCAAAATTTGAGAGCCCATTAACTTCTAAGAGCAAGATTCATCATTAAGCAATCTACAAGCTTTTTACTTTTCTATTTTATGAGGTGAAAATTTCTAAAAAAAAATTATTTTGTTTTGCGTGTATAAAGTTTTCTTGGGCCTGGGGGCTTGGCCCGTGACAGTCGCCTCGTCTGCACAAAATAAAGAAACATAATTTCTTTTCTTTTCCTTTTTTGGCTGTTCACGTTTCTTTGATGACAATAATAAAAAAAAAGAATCATAACAGAGATAATATATTTTAATTTCGAGATTCTTACCAGAAATTAATGCGTAATAATAATTAGTGCGGAATCTTTCTGCGAACAGTGCAGGTGTATTTTTTAAAAACAATTAATTCCTAAGACTTCACTAAATAAAGCGATGAGATTATTTTTTTTAATTTTTTTGCTTTTTGGGTTATTTTTTCTGTTGTTGTATTTTCTATTTTTTATTTGCTTTTCTTGATGGCGACCCTTTACACATTCGCTTCGTCCTTCGTCCTTCTTCCGTGTCTTCCTCCAACCGGCACCTCTCTCTCTTTCTCTCTCTTTCTTCTTTTCTCTCTGTTTTTTTTTCTCTTTTTCTTCTTCTTTTGCTGTGTTTTTGCTTTGCTGCGAGAGCCTTTCTCTTTTGCTTTTTCTCCTTTTTCTGTGCTGCGAGAGGGATCGACACCAGACCGAGCGCGAGAGAAAGGAGGGGAGGGAGCATTAGATTGCAATTTGTGTTGTTGCTCGCTTTTGGAGTTGCCAGTGGCAGGCATGGAGCGTGTACTGTTCGCTGTAGATTCGTTGCCGATCCATGTGATCTGATTCGGAAGTAGCAGTGCGGAGTTCGAGAAAGTAGGACACATTCTTCTGCTACCGGAAAATGCTTGCAATTGCACGAAAAGCTTGGATTCTATAGGCTCTGAATGTGGATTACTTGATCCTGCTCTTTCTTCTGAAAGAATCGTGTTGATAATTGCTGTCTGTTTCGGTGTGAGATGCGAAGAAGTTGACTATAAAGCCACGTAGTGAGCTGATGCAGCAAATGTTCAATTGATTCCTGTTTGGAAATCCCCATTTTGATTTTCTGTCTCGTTGAAGAAAGACTTTTATCCGATAAGCGATGGCAGAGAAGGAAGGGAGCAGCAATAAGGCGAACTACGAGTACTAGAGAGAGCGATGGTAATTCTTCAAAGGTTGCATTGGATCGCAATAGAAGCTGCTGATTGCTAAGAAAATCAACTGAGTTAAGATGATCGCGGTGGGTGACAGAAGCCTTTTCTAATCATTTGGAGCAGCAGAAGGTGAATTGAAAGCTTTACTTGGATTCATGGGGAGCGGGCACAGCAGTCGGAGGAATGGTCGGATGCAGCAGCCTACTGCGGAATATCCTCTCCCGCGTCTGATTCCTCCAGGCCACCCCGGATCGCGTTCTGATTCTCCCTCCACACCTGCTTATAGCCCAAATGGTGACGTTCCTCCTTATTTCTTTAACCCCAATTACAATGCAGCAGTTTCTTCAGCCTCTATCCCTCAGTTCTATCCTCCAAATTACGTGCCCGGCAATGGGCAATATCTCATCAGTTCGACTCAGGGATTTAGGCCTTTGCTGCCACCTCCAGCTGCTGCTCAATCTATTGTTCCTCACATTCCAGCTGTTGCAGAGCATCAAAAAGCAAATACCATCCGAAACGATGTCAATTTAAAGAAGGCAACGCTGAGGCTCGAGAAAGATGAAGCAAACCCAGGCCATCATTTGGTGGCTTTTTCGTTTGACTCCACTCTGCCTGGCAGGTCAGTTTCTCTTGGAAATCTCAACATATTAGGATTGCATATCAAATTTTTGTTGTTAGGCCCTCTATCATTGTTTGAAACTGTGTGGACTTTTTAGTAAGGGAAATAGCTTCTGAAGAAGCTTGTTTAAATGTATTGCTCTGTGCATTGGATGTATATTTCAATGAAGCCGGATGATGGGATTGGATATGGTATATGTGCAAAATTCAGCTGTTAAGAAAGATTCAAACTTCAGTAATGTTGTATTTGGGCTTGTCATTTGCATCACCCATTCTCTCCTTATACTTGATCTAAGAAGGCTTGAGAAAGGAGCGTAGTACTTGTAGCTAAACTTTAAATACAGGCCGATTGGAACTCTATTCCAAGGATCATCCTTAAAGCTGGTGAGCTTTTTAACAACTTGCTGGACCCATTGAGTTGTTTCATCCACTTTTTTCAGTAACCGAAGCATTATGAAAATTAGCTCAAAAACCTTGCAGAATTTTGGAAATTCTAGTGGTTTGAAGATCATCTCAGCCATATAAGAGAGTTCTAGCACTGCTTGTTTCACCCTTGCTTGACTTGCTTTATCAACCTTGTTAAAGCCATTTTGTTTTATTTTAGTTTGCTCTTTATGTCCATCTTTCATTCACTCTCCCTTTTTGTGTCACCTTATGGCTGGTCTTGTCTGTTGTGACCAAGCTTGTCACTGTTATTGTGAACTGATCATCCTGAGGGAGAAATTAGGATACCATCTATAACTGCGATAGTCGATTGCTGAAAAATAATGTATTAGAATCCAGGACAACCTGTGATAAAAGTCTTCTAGTTAAGGAGTGCACCGCATGGGCACCTGCAGTGCAGTGCTGGCCCCACTCCATCTAAATGTGACGAATGTGACGAATGGGGCAAAGGGAAAAAAAAATTCTCTCCAGTTGGATGATGTGGGACCACCCGCACTAGTGCATCAAATGGTGCATTTGCTGTGCACTCTCTAATGAGATTAAAAGTCAAACTTCATTTAATGAAGATCAGGTTTTGGAACTATTCTGTCTGAGCAGTTCCAACTTCCAAATCACGACTGCACCTTCTAAGTGGACCGTTGTCCGTGGTACAGTGTACTAGCTGTTTTGTCTCAACTCAACTATTTATCTTTCAGGTGGTTGCTTAATGGGTGCAAATTCAATCAGTGTCGAGATCATGGACTATAGTCATTTTCCAGTTAGGACTGCAACTTGTAGGTGGGCACTGGGAACAGTTGTTAATAGTTATGTGCCTCAACCTATTCATCTTTCATTTAGCTGGATACTTAGGGGGTGCCGGGGCCAATCTCCAGAGTATAGATAGCAGCAGGTTCGTGCCCCTGTGTGGACAGTGGCCAGTTTGGATTGCTTCATAGTCACAAAAAGATTCCGTCCTTTTGTACTATGCTCGAGTGCCACTGCGGCGCATGAGGTGGGAGCCCCTAGACTGGCCCTAATTGGCATGTACATTGTAGGGGCATCCCAAGCGTTGCTTTTGAAGTTTTGCCCCCAGCACCATTGGCTAGAAAGTTGAGTTGCCACTGGCAACCCAACATAAAAGGCCAATCACAAGCAACTTGTTGAAAGGAACCCAGCCCCATGAGCTAGGAAGTTGATTCACAACTGTAGCTGCCACTGGCCAGTGGCAACCCAAGATTTGAAGGCCAATCACAAGTTGTTGGAAAGGTTACCTGCACAATCTGAAAGAAGTGTTCTTGGTTGCAAAGATAGTCAAATGGGAGGTTAAACAAAATGGTTAGAGAAACTGAGATGCCATTAGTGACGCTCAGTTGGTGGATCCATTATATTGATTGAACATTCGTGGTTACTGTTTAGCCATTCAGTTAATATATAAGTTCATAACCTGTATTTCTGTAATTGTACTCGTCTGACTTTCTGTCTCATATTAAGGTGTAGTTTGTGTTCCCATGGAAAACAACAAGCAAGGTTAATAATGTGTTTAGATTGATTGGATGACTTCAACAATATTTTCAAGCGGCTATGCCTTTTACAGTTTTGCTGCTCGATGTTTACTTCTATGTTCTGTTCATAATGTTAATTAAGCAATGGGTTTGAAATTCAAGAAGTAAATATTCTTCATTTCATAACAGCTGTATATTTTTTCAGAGTACGGTTAGCCTTTGTTTTGGAGAAAGCCCAATTGTTTTTGCATGAGTGCATTACTTCTTAACTTGCTACTCTGTGTTTTTTACAGTATCTGCATATTTTTCCTGGCTAAAGAAGGAGTGAATTGCAGTTTGACTCCAGTTAAGCCAGATGGTTTAAAACCAGTACAGGTGCCTTTTGAAAAGGGACTGGGCCAACGGTTCAGGCAGGCCGTTGGGACTGGAGTCAACTTATCACTGGTTGACGAGGAAGATCTTCTGAACGAGGGTGAACATGAGGTGTATGCTCTTGTTGTAAGAACAGAGACTGTGCCAAGAGATCCTCCTCCAGATGCTCCTTCAAGGAGCAACGAGCCTCTTGGTGCACCACTACCAAAATGGGTGCATTGCCAGACAACACATGCAGCAATTGAACGTAAGGCGGGAAAATACTATGTTAAAGTTGTTAAGCAGACCATTTGGGTTGATGGAGTTCGGTATGAACTACAGGAAATTTATGGGATTGAGAACAATACCAACAATGGTAGCTTTGATGAGAATGACTCCGGAAAAGAATGTGTGATTTGTATGTCAGAGCCGAGGGACACAACAGTTTTGCCGTGCAGGCACATGGTGAGATCTTGTTTGTAAGTTGTTCTGCTAGGTATAAGTTAAGCTTCCTCTGTGTTACGAAGGATGCAGAAGAAAGTATAGTTTTCTAAAATCCAATGATGTCACTGCCACATTCCTCTCCCCAATAATAGGAGTAACATAATGTTTTTTGTTTCTTCTTGCACCTTGCTGGATCACTTGTATTTACTCAACCAGGAGTGCCTTCAACATGCACCGAGGGTATTTGAGAGACTGCAACATGGTACTTCAGCAGGACTGATAATCAGTCTAAAATTATTGTAGCTCCTATTTTCATGCACGCTCTCGATACCATAACCTGTGAACAAGTTTTTGGTTTCAAAATTGAACGAGTTTAGCAAGTTTCATTGCTTGTTTGAGTCAGCCTAGAAATGGCTTAAGAACTGTGTGACTGTATGTTTTCACTATTGGTCACTTCTAACAGATGGAGTCAACTGCGTGCAGTGCATGTGCAGCGAGTGTGCGAAAGTTTTGAGGTTTCAAACAAATCGCTGCCCGATTTGCAGGTGTCCAGTGGAGCGGTTGCTTGAAATCAGAGTCCCCAGACATGAGACCGAATGGCCCTGTGATAAAACAGAATCCACAAGCTATGATGCTTTGCAGAATGACTTGATGCAAGCTGATGCGCTTGATCCTAGATAATAGTATAGGCATTATTACGTGTTGGGTTCAGCTTACAATTTACAAAATGGCTGGAAACTCAGATAAAAAAACTTGGGCTGACAAGAAATATTTACTCGGGCCCCAAAATTCCTGCTTTTTGCAGGCTTGGATCAATTTACTGTCAACGAAACCTGAAGATCTTGGGTGGGCCCCATCCACAGTCACCTCTAACATGCTCTAAACTTTTCTGCTGTGGCTCTAGAAGTTAACATACTGAAGACATGTGAGTTTATTGTTTGTGGGGCTAGTAAGAGTTACACCCTTCAACATTGTCCATTATAAAGTCTTCTGAACTAAAGCTGCTTATGTTCTGAGATGGCCCAAATCGCCAAGCAAATCTGAAAACCGTAAATTGTGGGAGTTTTTGTCATGGTTGGAGTTCTTTGTGAGGTCAATTTTCTGGTCATTGTGATAGACGGCCTTCCTCTGGAGTTTAATTAGTATTATTGTGAAGCTTTTAACATGTACTCTCTGAAAGTGATGAGAATGAGCTCGATAGGAGATCTACAAATGACTTATTCATTGTGACAAATGCTTGACAATCGCTGTTTGCTTTTTGCCTTAACAGAAGGTTAGCAGAGGATCGGTTTGGGTTAATGTTTCAGCCACGAAAACTAGTGTTACAAGTAGTTCCCTGCTTGATAGCAGTGTCTCTCTTTCAGGCTTTTCTTTAAGGTTACTTCATGAGCTTGGCAATATCTTTTCTCCTCAAAATTGATCTTTGCAACTAGTTGATACAAAGTTCATATGCATAAAAAAAAGGCACTACCTACAGTATCCATCGGCTGAGCAAAATGTAGTGCAGGCCCTCAATTGGGGCTCAAGTTGTGAAGCTGATCATCAAAACTGCTTCAGAACTTATGACTAACCTGATGCTAAATAGCAATCACAATTCAATACTCTTTCACATCGAGCATGCTTTTGGTAAGATTGCAGCATGGTTGATAATTTGTTTTATGGTTGTATCCAATCTTTTTTTGATTAACTTATCTTCCTCAGTTTAGGAAGATTATTTTCTTTGGCAATCTTCCAAACACTTAGATCACGACCAAGAGCCTCTTGGGTACTCCTAATGGCGGACCATAAGCGGTCACCTTAGAGTTACAAGACCAAAACATCTGTTGGAAAACACTATGAACATGTTCTCTTTTGCCTCTAAAACATGCTGCAACTTGTCCAATTATGTTTTTAGAAGAACAAATAAGTTCATGCCAGTTTCTTTTTTTTGCATAATGTATGTAGAACACCTAACTTTGCTATTTGGTGTTGTTCATCTAATAGCCCATGTGGTTTCATGCACCTTCCGCTCTTGAACAACTAGCAAAACTTCTTCTTCTACCATATCCATTATATTAACTAAGTTTTTCTCTATATGTTTTATGTGGTATATTCATGTATTCATACTCATGCCTATGACTATCATTACGTACCAATGCACCTCTTCATGAAGGTGGTGCTTTTCTTCTCATTGTTCTAAGATCACCAAATAAATATGTCACAATTTTCACTATCCAAATCAATTTCTTTCATGACATCACTTGTCAAGTCAGCTAGTTTTTTCATGATAGCACCTGTCAAGTCAACTATTTTCTTTCATTATAGCACTTGTCAAGTCAACTAGTCTCTTGGATGTCAATTTACCCACAGAAGAAGACAAGCTCTTGGATCTTAGTTGCTCCAATGTTGGAGCCATGTTCTTATATGATGACCCTTGAGATACGCGATATACTTGACTGTTTGAAGAATAGAATTTCTCAAATCTGGCGTTTGGACATTTGAAAATCCAATTTGTTTCTTGTAGCCCTCTCCTCCAAGCCAACTACCATGTTTGTATTCAACAAGGTTTGTTCTAGGTGTGCCAATGCCATCATCTCCATTCAAGAGTATTTGTCAAACAACAAGAATAATGGAAAGTCATGTATTTACAACCAAGCAACATAATCAATCAAGATACAATGGACAACTAGTTGCATTATCCAATCCCCCCAATGAGCCACACAAAGACACCACCAGCTCATCCAAGTTTGTAAGGTTAGAATTTCCTTTGGAATTGGATGCCTCGCATGCCACCAGCCAATCAATTGTTTTCTCTCTATCTCTACCAATTGTTTGGTTGTAGCCAATTTCCATCTTCTACATAAAAGGCTAAGGGATGCTCTCAAACAAAGGACATTGATATTGAGAAAAAATTTGCCCTGATAGTTGAATTACTTACAATTCAAGTGCTCATTGCTTTCGCTTTTCATTTTGAGTGGCCTGTATTTCGAATCAATGTCACTAATGCTTTTCTCAATGGTTTTATTGAAGACGAGATCCATATGAGTAAACTCATTTCTCTGATCGAAAATGCAAACTTAAAATTCCAGTAAAATTCTGGTAACGAACTGATAGGAGCCCATCTATAAGGCCAAGATCAAAGAAGAATTACAACGCCTCTTAGATGCGAGATTTATCTATGAAATTGAGCATACTGAGTGGGTCTCCCCAATTGTCATCGTCCCCAAGAAAACTGAAAAACTCCGAATCTGTGTCAAATTTAAGAAACTTAACGCCGTCACTGAATGTGATCATTTTCCACTACCTTTCGGAGAATCCATCTTATAAAATCTAGCAGGAAATGAGGCTTACTCCTTAGATGGCTTTAGCGGATACAATATGATCCAAATCATTGAAGAAGATCAACACAAAACCGCCTTTGCCACAGAATGGGGAACCTTCTGCTGGAAAGTCATGCCTTTTGGTCTCTTAATGCTCCTAGCACCTTCCAACATGTTATGCAAGCGGCCTTTTCTCAGCAGATGGGCGATACCTTAGAAGTTTAGTTGGACGATTTAGGAGCACATTCCGAAGAAATACGTCATCTGTCTGTGCTCGATAAAAATTTTATCCAATGTCAACGCTTCGGTATCTCTCTTAAAATGCCAGATTTGGGTAACCCATGGTATTGTGTTAGGACATATTATCTCACGAAATGGCATTGCCACTGACCCTGAAAAGATCCTTATCATTCAAAATCTACCGGAACCGCGTATGATACATGAAGTTTACTCCTTCCTTGGCCACGCCAACTACTATCGGTGCTTTATTTTCAATTTCGCTAACAAAGCACGCTTAATCTACAAAGTAGTTGTAGTTCCCAAATGGACGGATGAACAACGCGTCGCTTTAATCACCTCAAAGAAGCCCTTACCAATGCACCCATCCTCCGGGCTCCTGATTATTCTAAAGAATTCCATGTGCATACCGATGCATCCAAGTATGCCATTGGAGCAGTGCTCACCCAACCGGGAGCATTCAAAAAGGACTATCCAATTCGTTTTCTTCATCGACAATTGATACCTGCTGAAGTCAATTATACCACTACCGAACGCGAAGCCTTGGCAATGGTATATGGGGTCCAAAAGTTGCACCATTATCTTCTAGGAAAAGTCTTTGCGTTTTTCACTGATCATCAAGCACTGTTGTATCTCATCGACAAGACCTGCACCACTGGCCGTATTACTATATGGATCCTATTATTGAGAGAATTTGAGTTTAGGATTGTGGTTCGTAAGGGAGTTCAACATTTTTTAGCAGACCATCTATCCTGAATCCCTAACCTTCCTACCCCTGATCAAGGCGTCAACGATGATTTACCAGATGCAATCCTTTTCCAAGTTGACTCTACACTTGTATGGGCTAAGGAAATTACGGAATATTTAACTTCAGGGCAGATGGATCCTTCCCTCTTTAAACCTGAACAACGTGCGTTGGTCCACTAAACCTTATACGTTAATTGCAGGACAACTCTACAAGCAAGGGTTAGATGGAATTATCCGACAATGTCTTACTGAAGGAGAGATGCCCTCTGTAATTTCCCTCACTCATGAAGATATTGGTGCCAGCCATTTCTCTTCTGAAACAACTGCTAAGAAAATCCTCTTAGCCGATTTTTGGTGGCCAACACTCATTAAGGATATGCACAACTACACTAAAGGTTATAGTTCGGTTCGGATGTCCTCTAGAGCTTATCAATGATAGGGGTACACATTTCCTTAACTCTGTCATAGCAGATCTTCTTTCCAAATTTTTTGTGGTACATCGCAAAAGTCTCCCATACTATCCACGCTGCAATGGCTAGGCAGAATCCACCAATAAAATCCTATGTGGAATTCTCACCAAAATCGTCGAATCCAGCCGATCTGATTGGAAACTCAAACTCCATGCTGCTCTCTTGGGTTATCGCACTACCCCAAAGCGAGCTACATACTTAACCCCCTTCCAGCTCACATATGGTCAAGAAGCCGTTATGCTTGTGGAATTCCATATCCCCTCCCTTCGAGTAGCCTACAACCTTGAGCTCGATACTCCTCAGAATCTAGCAAATAGGTTATTTCATCTGGAGCAACTCTGTGAAACACGACGGATCAGCATCCATGCTCAACAAGTCCACAAACGACGACAAAAAGCATGGCATGATCGATCATTGAAACTTAGAGATTTCTAGGTTGGCGATAAGGTCCTGCTATACCAAGCCAAAGCCTTCAAAGACAAACTGAAATTTTCAGGCCAAGGACCTTACGTAATAAAAAAAATCTTTTCGTCTGGATATGTCCAACTCCAAATCCTTCAAGGCGATATCCTCGACACTGTAGTCAATGGGAGTCGACTGAGAAAGTACAACAAACCCTGCTTTTATCTTGATATGTATTAGCTGCTTCTTTTCTACTTTTTTTTTCTCTTCTCCCTTTTTATTGTTTGCATGCCATTTCGACCACATTTTTGCTGTGATTTCTTGTTCCACCCATCAAGATACTATCAGATCAGGTATACCAACAGTCTTCTTTGAGAAAACCACAAAAGTCATTAGTTTCAGACAAAATTTTTTCATAGCATCTCAGATAGAATTCGCCTAACCCTTTTTTCATAGAGCACGATTCATTTTTGACCTCTGCGAATTCTGTCTCGGATAAAAAAATGTCTAAAAATAGAAAAAAAAAAAAAAGGTAGTTTTTTTCATCAGATATCCATTCTCAGAATTTGTAAACAATTCGCTGGAGCTCAAATTGATTCTCACTATTTTCCTACTATCTCCGTGAATTCTGATCAGATACATTTTTGCACTATCAGACATTTTTCTCTTTTGGCAATAAAAAATCACTTACAGAAATTCGCGGGCCCTCAGAAAGTTGCCTCGAAATTCGCGACCATCATTACCAAATCGTGGAGGCTGAGGACGATTTATGGGTGAAGTTGCAAATTCCTGCCAATAGAAGTCTATATATAAGCCTCGACCTTCTCTCCACGAGTTCATTTTAGATTGCTGCTCTCGAGTTCATGCCAAATTTTTTCAAAATTTTTAAAATTCTCAGAGCAATCTAAAATCACTGTTATCATGGCTTCCCGCGATTCCTTGCTGAGCTTGCATTGCCGTAAACCCCCTCGTCCTTATTTAGGGGATATAGTCATGATCTATCTTAAGAATTATGCCGAGCAACTCACACTGGCCAAGGATATCCTCACGAACCTTGGATTTGATCTGACAATTTTCTGAGACCAGCAGAGCGAGAGCCTCATCCGAGCAGCCTACTCAACCTATTCGGATGAGTTCCAAACTTTCCGGATTACATCCAAGAGTGGCAGCTATTCTATTATCAACGTCTCTCCTGGGTATCTTCAGAGCGTCGGCTTTCCTAATCTCGGAGAGACAATCCATGGAAAGGGCACCAGCTATGATGCCAAGTACTTTACCAAGTTTCTGACAGACGACGACAAAACCATTGCCCAAACCAACGACGGGATCGTTATCCGCTTCATCACGGGTTCCCATCTACGGGCCGCCTTAGAGATCCTCACCACCATGGTCATAGTACATACCACCAAGATGGATCGCATCCCACCGAGCGATCTCTTCTCTCTGACCCTCACCATGGACGACCCCACTCAAAATTATAATCGGGCTGAGAAGGTAGCGGAGAAGCTGTGCGGAGCTCTGAAAGCCCACAAATCAACTACCAACTGTGGGTATCTCCTCCACATGTTGGTCACCAAGCAATTGGGGTCTAAGGCAGCTGCTGCCATCAAGGAGCTGGATGTTGTTTATCCAAGCACAAAATGGCGAGCCACCTCCCAACCGACAGCAGAACCAGTCTCACCAGCCCCACCTACTAAGAAACAGAAAGGGAAGGCGGTCAGCAGAGAAGCAGATTTCCCACATGACATTCTATCCAGCGACATCGGGATAGAATATGCTAAATCCGGAGGGAGCCTTAAACCATCTCAGGTCCCAAAGGAGGTCCTAGAGCAGCAGGCAGCCTTACTTCACCAGGCCCAACAACGCCGACAAGCAGTAACAGCAGCAACAGGCAGCTCTGAAATGACAAACACTTCCGGCTCTGATCCTATGGGCGTGATTCCGTCCACACAGGCAATCTCCTCGCCATCACTTGCTCTCACACTCCCACCACCACCCCCACCGTTTATTGCCACCTCCACACCCTCACTAACTCTCAACACGGGCTCCCTTCCACACTTCCACAAAAGCCCTCCCCTGTACAAATCCCCACCCTACTTGACTCCACAGTCAACGTAGATGATTTTACATTACAATTACTAACTGCATTACCATCAACCACTATCACCACTAACCCAATCCCACACTCCCCACCACATAGTACCTCCCCACCCCTCAATCCACAATCACTCCCCCGTCTTTCATACACCACTGTCTAGCCATGTTCTTGATTTTCTACCATTTAACCCCATGTCGTATCCTAACTACACACGCACCCTCCCTGACATTGGTCCTTGGGAGCAGTTACCCCTTACAACCCAAAAAGCAGTATGGTTGTGAATGAGCTCCAATAAAATCTATTCGACACCCTAGGGGGACAGTATACGATGCGACAATTCGACGATGGTGCTATGGCAGACCTTCAGAAAGAAAAAACAAGGCTGGAGGAGGAAAACAAACAACAACAGCTGCAGATCTAGAATCTCACGAATTACAATCAACAACAACAGCAGATGCTACTCCATCTCCAGAACCAGCTCCAACTGAAGGTATCCAACATGCAGCAAACCATCGATACCCTCAAAGCCGAGAAGGATGAGGCTGTAGTAGATTCACAAGTAGCACGTTCCACTATGAAGGAACAGTTGGAGATGGTGGACTTCAACGACTTCACACTACCAACTATTCTTGAGGGAACTGCCATTCCAGTGGTGGCCTATCAAACACTGGCCCAAACGCTGAAAGCCACGACGGAGCAACACTCAAAATTACAACAATCATACATTGCTTCCGTCGAGGCCCTAAACCAGCACATAGCCACCCTAGAAGAACACTTTAAGGCTGCTGCCCAGTTGACACCGTCGGTTCATGCAGAGCATGCCCAATTCCATGATTCGGAGCACCACTTTGATGGACCAAATGGTGGAGATGGAGCAAGATTTCAACAACCTCCTCCTGCCACTCAAGGCTCCGCATTTCAAGGCCAACCCCTGGGGCAAGGAGCTCAAACACCAACCAATCCATCGGGCTCTAGGGGTACCAGCACCCAACATTTTCTTTTCCCTTCCACCGCTTCTAACCCCCTCGACACCACTAACTCCACCTTCATTCCACAACAATTTTCTCTTGAGTCACAAAGAATTGTAGAAGCTAACCCCTCGCCGCCTCTATCTCCTGATCCCGATCCACAAACCGAACACGAGATTGCCTCTGAAGCCCCAACCATCCGGCATAGAATCACACCCACAGAACCAAGCAAGGAGTTGCGCGCCTCTCAGGAGTTTGCAAAGAAGTATTCAACAATGAAAGAGCGAGGTGGCTACATACTGCCAGATTTGGACCAGTGTCAGACACATAAAGCAGCAGTCAAACTCCTGGATCCACAACCTCTCTGGCGTCATCAGCTCTTCCTGCAAAGTAAGATCTCAATGGCATGGTATCTCAAAACTCCCTCCTACATGCGCACCAATCCTTATTATTATCCAGTAGCAAGGCGAGAACCGTTTCCTGCCACCAAGGTCAAGAACAAAATCTTTTGGCCTAAACTCACAGGCGTGAATACCGGCAACATAGCCGAAGACATGGTCACCAACTGCCGAGTATTCTACCAGAAGCACCATGGCAATCCTGATCGCGATGTCAGATACTTTGCTAATAATTGCGGCCTGGTGGCATTTCTGGCAGAACTCAGAGGTTTTTGGGATCAAGGGTTACCCCCAATCACCCTTGACATCAATAAACCCTTGCGGATGCAAGACGACCATATCAACGTTGCAAGGCTCTATTATTGCGCTACATTCACTTTCGCCCTGCACGTTGATATGTTCGAGCTATGGAAAACCCATAACTTTCTCCAGGGTATGCTCCATTACTACAAACCCATGCCCTTCCTGAACAAATTACGGTGGCAAACGATGGAGGGCATCGGCACGACAATCTACCACTCCCGACAACAACAGTCTCATCTCCGAGAAGCACAAAAGATCCAGAACGAAAAGCCGTCGATTGGTGTGGGACCACCAATCCAATAAGGAGGGGGATAATGTTAGCAACTGTGCTAACATAGAGAAAATAAAAAAATAATAATAAAACTCCGTGGCATGTGTTTTGTAAGACCATGTATGAGTACCTGTCAATAAACTTCAAGCCATGGCATGTGTTTTGTAAGTCCATGAGTAGAAGCTTAAATAATAATAAAATAGCTTAAACTTAGATCTAGAACCTAGACTTAGGAAATTTAAGACTAGAAATATTTTATCTTAAGTTTTCCTAATTTAAGAAATTTGAAGTTCTAAATCCTAAGTTAGAAGTTCTTGAAAATCTAGAAACAGATTAGTCCCATAAGTCAGTAGACACTTATGGAAGACCCTCCTTGCCATAAAATGAGAGGTATTTGACCAACACTTTTGAGATTAAGCTATCTTGCTCTCTATTTTGGATAATATCATTCTATGTCATTTGTGTTCCCTTTGGAAAGGTGCATAGCTTGAGGGAATGTGCTCGGGCCTCCTCTTGCCTCCTTTTCATCGATTTATTGTGGCATGTTCTTATTGCTTATTTGCTTAATATTAGCCGCAATATTATTTTACTACCCTTTGGGTGTTAAGTAGAATTTAGATTAAACACCTTGCTAGTTGGGTAAGCCTTAGCAAGGGTTTTTATTTTGTCACCTTAGATAGTTTCATTTTCGTTTTGAGCACTAGTTGGGTAAGCCTTAGTGCTTCTGTCATTACTTCTTAGTTTCGCATTTCTGTTTGAACCTTGGTAGAAACTTAAAGAGTGGACGAATCTCTACATCCCTATACTACACCTGTAAGTAGATCTAGCCACCGCACACACTAGAAATACTTCCAACACAAAGCTTTGGCAATAGAAATATTTTGTTTCTTCAGCTCCCTCTCAAAGCATGATAGTTTGACGACTCCAAGACTGCTCCTCTGTTTCTCGAACAGACCTCTGTCTAAGGCTTTTGTGAAAATGTCAACAACCATCTCCTTCGTTCCAATGAAAGTAGTCTGCAACATCTTCTTCCCGATCAGATCCCTTATCAAGTGGTACTTGATTGCAATGTGTTTCATCCTTGAGTGAAACACAGGGTCTTTTGTCAGATGTATTACAGATGTGTTGTCCATCTGCAAAACCAGAGGTTCATTCCTTGTTTTGCCCAGTTCGTCAAGAAACTGTTTGAGCCAAATGATTTCATTGGCCATCTTTGCTGCTGCAACGTACTCTACTTCGCAGGATGACTGAACCACAATGGTTGCTTCTTGCTGACCTAGAGAATTGCTGCTCCTGACATGATGGTGCATCCTCCTGAGACACTTTTACAGTCATCCTTGAGAGATGCCCAGCTAGCATCACTGTAGGAAAGCATCTGGAATTCTACATCACGAGAATAACACAAACCAAAATCTTTTGTTAATTGAAGATATTGCAAAATTCGTTGTAATCTTTCAATGAGTCGAGCCTAGATTTGTACAGAATTGGCTCATCCTGAACACGACATAAGCAATATCAGGATGTGTGTTATCTACAAGGTACATCAATGATCTGATCAGCTTCCTGTATGGTGTAAGCTGCACTAATTCTCTTTTTTCTTCAATCTTCAAACAATTTTCATTCGTCATGACTGTTCCTGCAAGCATTGGTGTATTTGCTTTTTTGCAATTTAGCATCCCAAAATCTTTTAAGATTTGTAGGGTATATCTAGACTGATGAAGATACAATTTACCTCCCTCATAGTCCCTATCAATCTATAATCCAAGATGACATCTAGCTTCTCCCAGGTCTAAAATCTCAAAATGTTTTGAGATATCATACTTCACTTCAGCAATAAGCTTCTCACTCTTGCAGAGTATCAGAGTGTCATCCACATACACAACTACAATGATAATCTTCACGTCTGTTATTCTTACATAGACATTGGAATCAGCCATTAGTGGCTTGAATCCTAAGGATTTCAGGGCTTGATCTTTTTTCTCATACCATTGTCGCGCTGACTGCTTCAGACTGTAGATACTCCTATGCATTATGCATGCATAAGTAGGAAGTGAATTTGACATATATCATGGGGGTTGATCCACATACACTTCTTCGTCTAGCTCACCATGCAAGAAGGCTGTCTTCTCGTCCACGATGTGAATCCTGAGATCATAAGCAGCTAGCTGCATATGAAAATAGTAAATGTAGGGACGAATCTTTCACGACAGGAGAGAAGGTTTCAGCATAGTCAATACCATATCTCTGAGAAAATCCCTTTGCTACAAGTCTTGCTTTATACTTTGAGATATCTCCATCCGGTCCATACTTAGCTCGTATACTCACTTGTATTTTACAGTCTTTCGCTTATCTGGTAATGGTTGCAACATCCATGCCTGGTTCTTCCTCATGGATTCCATCTCCCCATTCATGGCTTGGATCCATTTGCCCTTCTCTAAACATTCAATTGCTTCCTCGAATGTCTGTGGTTCACCACTGAATCCACAAAACTCTTCTGACGTAGAAGCTGAGCTGCCTAGCACAAATCTTGCTGGCGCTCTTCGTTCTCTTGTCGACCTTCTAGGAAATCCTCCTAGAACTATAATGCTTTTGTTTTTATCTGCTCTGCTAGGTCCGGAACCATTTCGGTTTACAAGTATTGTAGCAGTAGGCTATTTCATGAATCTTTCTTCGTCTGATTCATCACTCGAATGAGATGCGACTCGAACATCTTCGTCTGAGTGTTCGTCCTCTGCTCCCTTTGTCACAGTTGACAAATCCGAGCTGAAAGGGTCTCCACACCATCCAAAGAACCTGGGCCCAAAAGGCGGCCAAAAACATCCATAAGAGAGCTGTCAAAGGAAGAGAGGAGATGCAAAAAGTTCGGAGTAGGAGGGAAAGTCCGCAGCAGATAAGAAGGACGTTGGATAAAGCAAGACGTCAAGATGCCAAACGTGACCTGAGTGTTGCCCAATTGGGGAAGCAGATCTAAATGAGCAACATCCTCCTGGAGAGCCTCACCAAGAAAAGCAGAGCTGAAGGAAGCAGACCCAAAAGGAACACCCAGAATGCGAATGCCATCTGAAGGAGTAAGGAAACCTTGAGGAGGAACAAAGTCCGGGGGAAGACCTGCTGGAGACCACACTGAACACTTGCGAGGTTGAATAGACAAACCAAGAGTAGCCAGCTGCTCAGAGAAATGATGAAATGCGAGGAGCACCGTAGGAGCAGGACCAACAATATGAGTGCCATCAGCAACCGAAGGAAATAAGCAGGAGGGAAAGGCCTCTGCAGAAGCTCGAAGTGCACAGAAATGAGCCAGAGCGAAAAGAGGACCAGCCAAAGGACCACCATGATGAGTACTTGTTATAGACTAGATAGTAGAAAGATCCCGAGAGCGCACATGGTGACAACTTGCCCAAGATGTAGGCTGCGACAAAGGCGATGGTGGAGAGGTGGGGCGCCTTAAGGTTGGGAGTCCTGTGAGTTGCGAGCAGCAAGTGCCTGACAACGTGCAAAGTGTTCATCATGAAGCGTTTCCCAGTCTCCCAATAGAAAGCGACGAAGGCGAGCACAAGTTTCTCTATGACCAGCATCCCCACCCCTCGGAGGAAGGACTAGACACCAAAGGGGAAAAAGAAGAAATAGAAGCCAAGCCGCAATGTCAAAGGGGTCAACAGCCAAGCGGTCGAGAGGAAGGCGCATAGCAACTTGAGTTTCATGACGAAGAGCGAGGGGAATATGAAAGTAGAGCCTTGGACTAGGGAAGCCCAAGTGAAAAGCTCCGAGGACGTCAAGGGAAGAAATCCAAGACCAAGCTGAACTGCGTTCCTTCTTTGTATGAAGGTAATGTTGTTCTACAAAATACTTTTATATCAAAATCAACAATCTGAGACACCGGATGTTCGCATGCCCAATTGTGGAGCCAACATTGTGTGAAAACGTGTCCTGTGTCTCGAGGGAACCTACTATAGTGCGCAATAGCAATTGTGACTACTAGATCATGGGTAGTAAAAGATCTACGACCATAGAAAGGCAATCTACATCGATCTCTACCGTCAGATTGAGCACAAGGCAGAATTGGTGGAAAATAGGATTTGAACTTCATATGAAAGGACCCGAATTGCCAAGGGCACTTCAACTTCATTAGAAGTTTTCAAGTTGAAAGGGACCCAAGCCTCTAAAATTGTTGAAGAAGAATTTTTTTTTTTATCCTGAAGAAATAGTTCAAAAACCCCAAAGCCCCTTTTTTCATGTTTGATTGTAAGCCATCTATTTCACCATGTGAAGTTGCAAAGAAATTATCTCGCTTTGATGTGGTCCATTTGATGCTACCTTATCTTGTTAGCTAGTTGAGAGTTTAATTTATTCTATCACCACATGTCTTGATATCTGCTATGTGAGTTTGATTAGCCAATTTATTATCCTTACTAAAGAAAAGGTAGATTGTTTTTTAGATCTCTCAAATAAACTGGCCCAATAAGCACTAGCAAATGGTTAGTGAACTGAAGACCCTAACAAAATAGTCAAGTTTAGTTAACCTTTGAATCTGTTTATAGCAACTTTCCATAGTAATAAAATGTTTTGGCTGATTTGCATGGTGATATATTTAGAAAACCTTTACCCCTCCATATGAATGTGAACATGAAGGATGTACTAGGCTAGATCTAATCTTCTAATCACATAAGTACACTCATGATGTGATTCTCCTGATGCATTGAATTCATTTTAGCTCCAAAACAACAACATATGGTATTGGGAAACATACATATTTTGTCTACATAGGTATTCTTCATTTGATCCCATTCGCTCATTTGGAGATCCACCAAGTGGCTCTTCGTAAAAGAGAGTTACATATTATATTGTCCAGAGAACACCTTTTGTAATTTACAAGAAGCTTGAAAAAATGAGCCGCAAGCATAAAATTTGAAAGTGTGATTTAATTTTACATGTAAACTTTTTTCGTCGGAATAATACTTCATCATTGTCTTTAGTTGCTTCACAAATTTTGTGCAATATTTGGTTTGGTATAACATTGTCTGCTTTTAACGTTGGAATTCAAAGTCTTTAGTTGCTTGGTATTTTTTTGTGCAATATTTGGTTTGGTGTAACATAGTTTGCTTTTACCATTGGAATTCAAATAATAGCAAGTCACTTGTGGTTGTATTGCTAGGACTTATTCATGTTATATTTAAACAAAAACGTGGCTTTTGCATTTTGATTTTACGGATGACATAGACTCTTTTATGGGATAATATTTTCAAGTTTAAAATAATAAACTCGATGCTCGAGACTTTAGCTCGAAGAATGGTACACCTTGACTAATCCAAGCCAATCATGCCTTGGCCATTCTTTGCTGGCATTCACTTAGATTACTATGACTAGTCTAGGCTACATTTCAACTATAAGCTTGTACTTATTTTACTATGACTAATATAAGTCGTATTTCAAAAAGAATCTTTTACTTACACATCTCATCATGTCATCTAGTGTTCAATCTATTGAATGGCTCATTGTTATTAGAGCTTCATCTTTTGAATTTAACTTGGTATTTTACATTTGGCTAGCCTAACTTAGACTATCATTATAATATCCTCAAGTTGACATTGTCTCCATGGTAGTTCAATTGGATGAGGATCATCAATGAGAACATGAAGGTGCAAGCTCTCATCTTCTCATGGTAGTAGTGTTGGATGAAAATCATTGATGGGACCAAGAAGGTGCAAGCTCTAATCCCAAGAGTGGACATTGTGAGTGTACATTTGGTACATAGTGATTTGAGTGTTCTGTACTATGTACTCACAAAATAAAACATCCACATGGTTTTGCAAGATCAAATGCCTCAATCTCTTCCCATATAATACAAAATTTGCATCATCATAGCATTAAATATTATATGCACAACCATACAATGTTAAGCAAAATCAAAGCAAAATCAAACATGAGGCAAGAACCAAGTGTATCACTGAAGCATATATACAACAACAAATTCCCTCTAACCCAACTCCCTGGAACACTTAAAACAATTCTAACTCTATGTCTACAATCTAAAAATCAATATCACATTCTACAAGATTTTGAATGAGAAGGATGCAAGTAACATAATAGGCAGCTCAACTTGCCAACAAAGTCTATTATCTTCATCTCATATTAGCACATTTGATATCAAAACGATGGAAGTTCTAACGTGACACTAAGATTCAATTTATGTGGTGGCATCCGAACTAAGAAAACATCCAAGAACATTTAGCTAATCAAAACATAAATAGAACAAATTGTACAAGGATTTTTTATTTAGATACACAAATGTAGCTCAACAAAAGCATAGAAGGAAGTAAATGCAATTCATTCTCATTAATCATTGTAAGAAAATCATGTTACAATCAATAAAAGGAGTAAAGATTAATTGATTTTCATTAAGCAACGTATTAGAGGCTCTACAACTTGTCGATAGATGTGTCAAAAAATAAGTATACAAGACTCTTAAAAGCCTTTCAGCCTGAATTCTTTGAGCATTGTAACACTTCTGCTAAATTTGAGCTCCTAAAAGAATAGGGCAAATTATTGAGATTTGACCATCAAATAATCTGCATGATTCCTTGATATCATGGTGCTCCAATAACTACCTAAAACTTTGATCCTCACAAGGGACCATAATTTGAGTTCGATATATCCTTGGCTCACATTTGTGTTTGGCCTTCATCTGCTTGTTCCACCTATCAAAAAACACACTTCAAAGAACAAATAAAAGAATAGTATTTGCATAAAGTAGCAAGAATGATCACAAGGTCTTCATTAAAACATGCCGAAAACTCCAAATGTGCAGCAATATTATAAATTATGCACTTTGAAGGTCAAGTCAGCTGCTGAATTGTGCTATAGAAGCCCAAAAAGGATGGTAAAGGCCTCAACAAATACTGAATCAAATGTCTCACACAACTTATGCACTTCAAAAAATATTCACATGAAGTAGGTTAACTACTTTTCTGCCAAGCTCTAATTAAAAAATATAAGGGAAGGCAAAAAACTTCATATCCTTTTCAGCCGTAAAATTTATTTTTGTTGACCATTATAGTTTTTAGCATTTATTGTTGAGAAATACGTATTATGCTCTTATTGGGTCCTGGTGAAGAACACAAACTGAGCCCTATTTTAAATACTTTTGCCTACTAGAGGGTGTGCTATTCATGAACTTGCAAAACTAGGCTTAGATTGGGCCTCTGGACTATCAAACTCATTGATGCTAGGTGATTAATTGGATATTAGGGAGTAGTTTAAGTAGCTAGCAAATTCCAGTTTCCAATCCCATCATTGGTCTGCTTGAACAATTCTACAATTTGGTCACCAGGTCTCAATAAAAATGAGAATTTGTCACTTTCTAGAAATGGATAACCACTACCCAAGGTAAGACCAAAAAATTTCACAACAGCAATCTATAGCACTCTACTTCTAAAAATGTTTATCTATTTGTGTGAATGGAATATATCCGAGTTCACAAATAAAATTCAAGAAGTCAGTGGCATAGATGAAACCTTAGTTGCAGTGGATCGCGATCCGGAAGGATCTCCGGATTGCGAGCGTTCCAGGACCAGAAACGCTGTCCCGGAACGCGTTAGAAATTTCAAATTTTTTTAAAGAGACTACTTCAGTAGGTAAGTATCACATTCTAATTTCTACAAACTTCAAAGAGAGAGAGAGAGAGAGAGAGAGAGAGAGAGAGAGAGAGAGAGACTGTAGAAAATGATTTAATGGTGGAAAATAACTTAATGGTAGAAAATCACTCAATGCTTCGAAAATGGACGACAATGGTCTTGAAAATGATGGCAAACTTGATAAATGAACTGCTCTTGAAAAACCCTTCCATTTGATACCCATATTGGCATTAAAAGAATTTTAAAAAAAAAGTGTTCCAGGAAACCCTAATGGGAAATCCAGGAACGCAATCCGGAACCCTTAGTTGCAGCGGATCGCGATTCGGAAGGATCTCGTTCCGGATCGTGCGTTCCAGATCGCGAGCGTTCCGGGACCAGAAACGCTGTCCCGGAACGCGTTAGAAATTTCATATTCTTTTACGTAGGGTCTACTTCAGTAGGTAATTATCACATTCTAATTTCTACAAACTTCAAAGAGAGAGAGAGAGAGAGAGAGAGAGAGAGAGAGAGAGAGAGAGAGAGAGAGAGAGAGAGAGAGAGAGATACTGTAGAAAATGATTTAATGGTGGAAAATAACTTAATGGTAGAAAATCACTCAATGAAAATGGACGACAATGGTCTTGAAAATGATGGCAAACTTGATAAATGAACTGCTCTTGAAAAACCCTTCCATTTGATACCCATATTGGCATTAAAAAACTTTCCAAAAAAAAAAAGTGTTCCGGGAAACCCTAATGGGAAATCCAGGAACGCGATCCGGAACCCTTAGTTGCGGATCGCGATTCGGAAGTATCTCATTCCGGATCGTGCGTTCCGGATCGCGAGCGTTCCGGGACCAGAAATGCTGTCCCGGAACGCGTTAGAAATTTCAAATTTTTTTACGTAGGGTCTACTTCAGTAGGTAATTATCACATTTTAATTTCTACAAACTTCAAAGAGAGAGAGAGAGAGAGAGAGAGAGAGAGAGAGAGAGAGAGAGAGATACTGTAGAAAATGATTTAATGGTGGAAAATAACTTAATGGTAGAAAATCACTCAATGCTTCGAAAATGGACGACAATGGTCTTGAAAATGATGGCAAACTTGATAAATGAACTGCTCTTGAAAAACCCTTCCATTTGATACCCATATTGGCATTAAAAAAATTTCAAAAAAAAAGCGTTCTGGGAAACCCTAATGGGAAATCCAGGAACGCGATCCGGAACGTGGGCTGCAACTTTGGATGAAACCCAAAAACTAATAAGTACCTATCTGATCCGGATCTTCTTGAGGAGACCCAATGCTGACCAAGAAGCAAATGAAAATCAATAAAGAAAGTTTTAAAACAAAAGAAAAGTTGTTGAATGACTGGTTTTCAACCTATTATTCAAACAACAAGTGTTTGAGCATGAATGAACTCTTGCCTACATGAATGCTGCTTATAATAATATATGGATGCTGGGAGAAGCCTGTACAGAGATCTGCTTACATCTTAAAAAAGGGCTCTAAATTTATGAAGTTTGTGGTGTACCTGTCTAAAGGTATTAACACTGCCTGCTTTTCAGGAACTGTGCTTATCGACCAAATGTTTAGTTGCAAAAACAGTCATTTGTACAAGAGGAAGAGATTCTGCACAAGTATCTTATACTGTAGATACCATTCCACCTCCACATATCCTCCATGTTCTGTCAGCACTTCTTTGCAATTGATATCTTGCACGGTAGGTGCTGCAATGGACAAATGCAAAGAGAACCACAAGGGGGATAAATAAGCTTTTGGCTGCCTCAGAAAGGCTACTACAAAGAGATGCCTCATAATTAATTTTGTTGGAAATGCATCCAATGCTTAAAAAATAACAGCTCTAAACAATGAAACAACCTTATACTTGACAGCATACTCTAAATTTCATTAATGCCTAAAGGCTACCAATGTGTTCACATCAATACAAATATCTTGCATAACAAGACTGTATATTAGAGTCGATTGTTCCAGAGGAACAGGGGGCATTAGCTACTTCTTGTGAGCTTCAAAAAAAAATTTCATTCGATTACTTTCACCTATTGGAAAACAAAAGTATCTGCTTTACCTGTAATAATTGGGATTTTGAGGCTTTGATTTCTCAACAAGTTCAGCAGCTTCTTCCAAAATTGCCTCCACTTCAGCTGTTTCCCAGCCTAGTTCATCTGCAGTTATGGCTGCACGGACAATTCTCAGGTTTAAGAGAACGAATCGCCAATAGCAAGAGCTGGCTTTCGCTTCTTCTGACAGAGCCTGCCACTGTCACCCAAAAGAACAAAACAGCAATCTGAACAGTAAGTCCTTGTCATAGTACAGCTGCAAAATCTTAAGACGTAATTACTGAATACATATCCTAAAGCAAAAACTGGATGCATGCCACTTTGTATTTAGGACTCTAAACAGGTCCTTTCCTAATCATTTATTTCAAATCTTGTGTGTCCATGTGCGCTTGAATGGGATACTCAGAGGTGAGAAAAGGACTTGTCAATCAACTGGCTCTTGATTGTTGTACCCTCCTCTAAACAATCAAAATCATTTCTGAAAACTTTCTGACAGTATGCAACAGATTTGGCCTCTTTGTCAGAAGAACATGACAAAGGATTATATTCATCAAGTCAATATAACTCACAGACCCGAGAGAGTATTTGATCTGCCAGAATCTCAGGTAGATAGTTGACAGCATACTCAGGGCCCAAGGCAGCAGCTTTTACAGTCTGCCAATGTCTGATTAGAGCCTCTGCTTCTTTCACAGGCATGGGCCTCGGATTTTTTATGCCTCTTGGAGATACTGAATTTGGTTTTTTGGATGGAGCGTGTCTCCACCTACTTAAATTGTCTCTTTGCCTTAGTGTCTGGAAAGAAGGATCAGCAGCATGAAGTCCCTCAAACCGTAGCCTTTCTCTGCTGTGTTTCTCTGGCTTACTGAGCAAAGGTATTGCTGTAGTTTTGAATCTACATATTTTACAGAAGAGGATATCTGCTGCAGGAGACACTTTAAATTGCCATGGAAGATCAAACCAATTTCTTTTAAAACACAATGCTGCTGCTGCAGAACCTGTCAGCAGAGCAAACGTCATAACACGTATCACTGACATAGGAGGCTTCTGGGTTCTCCCTGTATTCACATTTCGCAAGGCAGCTTGCTTCCTGAGTTGTTCAGTGACACTTTGGCTTGGGGGAAGATATGAAAAAGGCTCCTGCTTTGGAAAACTACCTACATTCACTCCAGGAAGTGTTTCAGGATCACCAAATGGCCTCCTTGGCAGAGCATCTGAAGATTTTTTTGCAAACAGGCTGGTAGGCACTGTTGACCCCTTAGAGTGCAGGGGTTGACGCGAGAACAACGGTAAGGTCCCCGTTTCTTTTTTAGAACCAGAGAGCTGTTTAGATTGACCCACAAGATCAATCTCCCTTGTCATTTCTCCAGAAAAGGGCTTGTTCTTAAGCTCCTTGCCAGCTGATGTTCCGTTAAAACCATGAGTGGTTTCTCTTGCTCTCCTCAAACTGTCAGCAGTTGGTGTTTCAGTAGAAATATGAGCTAATTCGGGCTGATAAAGAAGGGAATTATTGGGTTGAGCATCGATCTTCTCAGACGTAGTCATAGTCTGTGCGACAGCAGCAGGAAGAGGGGGTGCAGAAGGTGCAGCACCTGGAGTTTTTACTTCAACACTTGCAGCCTTGATCATGACTCTACAGCCATTGGAGATAAGGTACTGTTTTACTGCAGAAGTATTGTAGTAGTCTACCTACATACATAAAGATATTCAGCTCAATATTAAGCGCAATTCTGGCTAGGAAAAGAAGATAATCAATTTGTCTATTTCCTCCAAGTATTTGCAGGAAATTGTGTTTAAAGGCTCTCTAACAGTGGATTGATTCTAGAACACTGCATGCAATTGGAGATCCAAAAGATGAAGTTAGCAGAAACGCTACAAAGGTCCACACAACTTACCAGAGATGGCAAGCAACTACGTGTATCAGCAAAATGTTTGAGACCTGTGTTGTGCAACCATTTCTCCTGTCAAAACAAACAAAGAAGTCTCAAATAAATGAACACACTCAGTTTTTCGCCTTCTACCAGCATGTTCAGCTTTCCTGCCTATTCGTCTTTCACTAGAGCTCATACCGTGAATGCACAGAGTCCTGGAAGTTCACCATCGTGTTCTCTTGAGCTAGCAGTGCATTCGTTTATGAACTGGAGGGCTTGCTGACATGAATCCTCCTGCTGAGTTTTCCTGGACGCCAATGCTTGCAGACTGCCAGCTGCGTCCGTTAGCCATCCAAATGCCATATCTGCCTGCATTGCACAGGTCAAGAAATGTTAATCATGTTGCAGACTGACTGTGCATAGTGACTAGTACCGAGAGAAAATACTATTCAAGGGAGCATAAAGATACTTTCTGCATCAAGGACTACATCCAGGAAATAAACACACAGATTCAGAGTTAAAAGAAGCTTGGTGAGGCCATCACACCTGGCCAAGTAGAGTTGCACAGATTGCTCGCTCGAGACGCAGATCAACAGCTTCAGCTGCTACTAGTGCATCAGCCAAACTCCTGGCAATCTCGATCTGTTTCACAGGAACATGATTACATAATATCTGACTTTATCTGCCATAGGGCATGTCAGGTAAAGAGCATGTAACTCACTTGGAAAAGTTGTGGCTAGAAGTTTGTCAAGGATTCTATATTAGCATGCCAAACCCTTGATTCTTGAATGAGCAGGAAAAGCATACCAGCTCAGGATTTCTGGTTGAAAACCCTCTTGCTATATGAGCAATCAGAACCGTGTAAAGGCAGTCCACATTAAACATCGCTCGTTGCTGTTTTGCTTCATTTGTATCTTGTCCTTTGCGCAGGACAAAAAGGGTTTCCCAAGGGAGCAGGTCTACAATCTCTTTTGCCGATAGCTTTCCTACTGCACTGCATAAGAAGGATTCCCAGTCACGAACACTGCATGAAGGATCAGCTGAAAGCCCTTGACGTATCAGCTCCACAAGAGCTGCCAGTGCACCAGCTCTTTTGTCCTTATTCTCAGGTGTGGATGGCAAGCTTAGATGCTCAAGTGTGCAAGCTGGTGCCATCTCTTCCAGTGATGCTTCGATCTTCACATAAAACCCCAAATATATTCAGTAAGCCCATCATAATGTAAGTCACAAAGTGCTTTAGGCTGAGAGTGATATACTGGATTTAAGTTTAAGGTTCACATTATTTACATACATTTGCCAGTAACTTTGAACCGTAAAGAGAATCTTTGCCCATATTTAAAATTGCGTGTGCCTGCACCAGATCTTCAAAACCTGCTGCAATTGTACCTTTCTCAAATGCTGCTCTTGCCATGGAGCACTGCAAAACACAGACGTTTTCCTTAGAATCTGCTATGATCTATCTTGCTGTGCCTTTGAAAACCATGTTCATGTACTATGCATGTGCCAAACTCTTATACATTGGAGGAAATTTAACTGATTCATAGTCAATTTTTCAAACGATATCAGTCATGTACTATCTGAAAGCATGTCATAGTCATGTAAATGATACAAAACAGTATATTGAACTCACCTTCGAAAGGCTCATTGCAATCACTATGTCTTGCCTATATGGATGTGCTTTTGTCTCTTGCAAAGCTGCATGGCCCACTTTTAAGACGGTCTCATCCTCACCAACCTGTCCAAAACAAGTGCTTTGATTCTTTACTCTTCAAACATAAGTCCATGCTAACTTGTCTGTCAAAAATGTTTCTTTCACACCCCAATGCAAGAAAACATCCATCTGCCAATTCAAGGGTGTGGATAGAAGATGGTGATGTTTTCCACCACAAAGAACTCTAAATAAGAGGACAATGACTTTCTTACTGCTACTTGACAACAAAGATTAACAATTGAAAAATCACAAAATCAGTTGTACCTCTTGAAGAAGAACTAGAGCACCGGGAAGCCAAGCCCAAGGAACTGACAGGAAAAAAGCTGGTGAGTGCAAACTATGATTCCAAGTTGACCTCTTTGGACGTCTATCTATTAAGAGTTTTGCTTTGACATCTTCAAGAAGCTCCTGGACACAGCAGCCACGGTAAAATAAGCATATGCAATGAGCAAAACTCTTTACAGTCTACCTATGTCAGAAAAAATTATGGGTTAGCAAATCTAGATATTGGGAAAAAAACATGAGGGAAGATCATGTAGCGAGAGCACCTACAACAACGCTCCTCTTATTATCACGACCTTCACCAAGGATCAAAGACTAGAATGCTGAACCCATAGAAACAACAGAATTGGATGGTAGACAAACCTACCAAAAAATCAAACATAGATAACACGGATTTAGCTCCCAAGCTATGGACCAACGAGTGCTCAATAGGAGAGAGATGTCACTCCAACGACATATAGCTACAATCTCCAAACCCGGCTCTCTTCCATGGGAGGTCGATGGGTGTACTTATACGCTCCAAGGCTGCTCCTCAACCAGGAGTGAACTATGACACCTCAGGAGCCTAACTGGGCCATCTCATCCCCTTCCCCTAGCCCCCGAGCAACAGGAAGATAGGCAAAACCGGTCAATAAAAGCACTTCCCAGTCTGACATCATACGGCTGTAGGACTCTCCATAAACCCCATAGACATCGGTGGGGTGTTTATATAGAGTCGACAGACCACGCTACCTATCCACACATGGAATCCACATGCAAGCACTCTAACTGATCATGCCAACCTCTCATCCATGTCTACTGCATGTGGAAAGACCCTTTTCCCTTATAGCTACGTCCATGCAAAAGCATAGTATGTGCAATAGATGCGCTGCGTTCCAAAAAAAAGCCATAAAAAAGCATCTAAAACACATTCATTCAAATACCTTGTATAAAATATGAACATGCTGAAAACTTTAATTTTACTGACAATACTATATAGATGTGCAAAAGCAAGATAATGCAGTGACTAATATTATAATCACTTGTAACATATAATTACACAAATTTTGAGCAATCCTATTCACTGTGCACAAATTTTGAGCAATCCTATTTCCTGTGCAAAAATCTGATGTATTTCCCTACTTGAGGAAATATGACCTTTGGTGGATATTTTTCTAACTTAACTCATCCTCTAGCAAGTTTTCAACCTACATAGACTCCAATTTTCAAACAGCCAACATGTATGGTGGTGATCTCATGAACCTGCTCTTTAACAAGCTAAATCAGTAGTCAAACTTCAAGCGACCTTGCAGAAACCTTCGAAGCTCCATGCACAGCTATGCTTCAGCCAACATTAGCCAATACACTTGTAGTTTTCCATAGGCAGCTACTTCCTAACCTTCAGTAGCAACAGTGACACAGCAGTCGCCTTCCTTGCAGCAATACTGCCCCTAGCAGCAATTCCAGCAACTTGTCTTTGCAGCAAACTATCCTTGCAACAAAGCTCACGTCCTGTAGCGATCTACCTACAGCTCTCAGTATCAATCTTTAGTAACAACTTTTTCAGCAATTATCTGTAGGTCACATGATAGCCAATCATAGTCAATCTTGTAGGGAATAGTGATACTTCTGACTCAAAACAGGTGCAAATTTTCAAAGGCAGCAATAATGCAAATAGTCAACAGTCCTCAGCGTTTTCCAGCGAACAGGCAGCAAAAACTCCAGTAGTGGACTGTGAGGACATGTGGGCAGTAGGTGCAAGGACGTTTTCATAACAACGTTATTCTATAATAATGATCTTTTGAAATAGACAACAAAAGAAAAAATTCAAGTTCCGACGTTTCGGAACCCTATGCCTCCACAATGCCACACATCCACACTCAAGGCATGCATGCAATACACATGCTAGAGTACCGCATGCATGTGGTCATCAGTCCACATGGTCTTAGGGAGCTATTACCAAAGTTGGGTCCATCCCCTATGTCCAACGAAGGAAAAAAAACAAGAAACCGATGGCCACACAAAACTCTAAGCAATGATGGTAAAAGCAAAGGATCCTCACAGACATGTTGGTTCTAGTAAAATGGTTTGTCTGTATATGGAACAATAGAGGAATCAAATATTGCATGTACAAAGCGAGATGGTCCCTAGACTGGCTTTGCATTATCAACATTGATAATGTTTGCAACATATGATGTAGAGAGATTCCTCTAGAACAGCCTACTAGAAGTATGTAATCTTTTTGTGAGTCTATACAATGAAATGTATCACCCCGCCCATCCTAACTAGCAATAACACATTAATATGCTAAAAAATGCAACATTGATCTTTGTCACAATTCCTTGACCAAACCCCCCTTTTCTACACATTTGAAAATACCATTGAGGAGCCAACTAACCTATTAAAAGGCCTCAAGCCATTTAAATGTAGTCGTTCCCTATGAAACGCAAGGTCCTCTATTGTGGTATCAATTGAAAAATGTCTTTGTGCCTCTTAAAGACTCACACCTCTTGGAAGTCTACCTACCTCTAAGGACATCGTCCCCCTCCTTTGTGTACTCATTCATTCTAACATGTTGTTTTACCTCTTCCTCCTTCCCCTTTGACATAATAGTCTTTTTCCTTGGATACTCTACTCTCTTGTAAAGCTACGAATGAATGCTACTCTTTCAATTCTGTGTTGATAAGTAGTAATAAAGAATGTGGTTGCTAGTATCTATCAGAGCTTTCTTTTCTCCTGCCTATTGGGCAGCCAAGATTAAGTGTCTTGCTCTTTGCCTGCCATGGCTGAAGCATTAGAATGTTAGGAAGTTGTGTTGCCTGCAACCCGCAGCTTGGAGGGCGCATTTTTCTTCCCATAGCCAAAGAATGCATTTTTCAACAGCAATGTGGACTGTTGCCAGGGAACGGGAACGAAATGGGAACGTGACCCCTAGGAATAGGAACGTTTTCGAGAACTTGGGAATGTGGCGCCATGTAATAGATCCTAACACCACAGTAGGGCAAACACTAACTGATCCACCCAACCTTGCCTACTCCCTGATATAGAGTAAGCCCCTCCTAGCCCAGTGTGAGGACTGGTAGCATGCAACTGCCAAGTGTCGGCCACGTGGCACTGACGTGGCCGACTGCACGTCAGGACCCAACTGGGGGCCCTATCCTGCTGACAGGGTCCCTAGGTTGTGTTAGGCCCGCCATGGCTATGGACCTTGCTGAGGCACACTACTCACACTGTCTTGCCCTGTTGGTCATGTACGCTGGACACGACCCTGACTGTGATATCTGACCTATCTGTGTTCCCTAGGGTTCGGCACTAGTTACGAGCTCGTAACACTCCCTCCCCCTTAAGAACCATCTTGGTCCTCTAAGACAAAGTCTGGAAAAATCTTGCGAAGGACGCTGCCTCTTTCCCAAGTGGCATTCTCAACAGGCTGATCATTCCACTTAACTAGATATTCTCGGTATAGAGTATGACGAGTCTGCGTCTCTCTACTATCAAGAATCTCCTCTGGTTCATGTGGAGGTTGCTGAGGATCCGATGGGAGAACTAGAACACTGTCCCCTACCAGATTGTCTGATCTGGTTACGTAACTGACTTACATGAAAGACTGGAAAAACCTTACTGCTGTGTGGGAGTTCTAGTTCATAGGTGACCTCGCCTAGTCTCCTACTGATGGTAAAGGGACCACAATACCTTGGAGACAACTTAGCACACACTCCTGATTTGAGGGTTTTAGAGTCGACTGGGACTCTCAAGTAGACTTTCTCACCAGTGGAGAACTGCACATCCCGTCTGTGTGGATCTGCGTAATGCCTGGCTCGATCCTGGGACTACCTGATGCTACGCTTAGCATGTTCTATCATTTGGTTTACGTCCTCTAAAAAGTTTCTAGCTGCTTCAACTTTTTCTTGTTTAAACCCTACAGCTGTGGGTGAGCGTGGCTGAAAACCGTACATCAGCATAAATGGGCTGTATCCCATAGCTAAATGTTTGGTACTGTTGTAAGCAAACTCTAATATCGAGAGATACTCCTCCCAATTAGTTTGCTTCTTGCTAACGTATGCACGAAGCATATCCTCCAGCACCTGATTTACCCTCTCTGCTTGACCGTCCGTCTGTGGATGGTCGGTGGTATGATGGAATACTGCCCTCCAAAAATTTCCAGTAAACTTACTGTCCCGGTCGCTGACTATGCCAGAAGGTAGACCGTACAATTTAAATAGCCCGTCTACAAACAACCTCGCTAACTCTGGAGCTCTAACGGTTGTTTTGGTCGGAATGAAATGAGCCATTTTGGTCAAACGGTCAACTGTGACCCATATAGCGTCATTACCCTTTTGGGTTTTAGGCAGGCCTACTATAAAATCCATGGAGATACTCTCCCATTTACCAGCTGGTATTTCTAAGGGATGCAGCAACCCTTCTGCCTTTAAACGCTCTGCTTTGTTTACTTGACATTTCTGGCAATTGGTTACATACTGGTGAACGTTCTTTTTCATACTGGGCTAGAAAAATTGCCTACAAAAAAGCTCATAGGTCTTCTGTATGCCTGGGTGTCCCGCAGTAGGATTGTCATGACATTCATATAGGACCTGCTGCCTATAATCCTCTGAATTGGGGACACATACTCTATCTCTATAGAGCAAGTACTCATCCTGAATGGAATACTGTTTCCATTTGAATCCTTGAGTCAACTGACCCTCAACCACTGGGGTTTGCTTGGGTAATACAGGCTCAGAATCCTCAACGTCATCTGACGACGTATACTCGGACTCATCATCATCCTCAACGGAAGCTGCCGTATTCTTGGATGAACTGGCACCAGCCCCGGGAACTGGTTCTGGAGTCTGTAACTGTCTGCTCTGGACTGAGTTCCAGATAGTAGAGAAGAACGCATCATGCTGGCATTTCCCTCTCAAGGACTCGAGTAACTCATTACGAATTTGAATAAAACTCAGCTCGTTTATCATAGGCATTCTGCTAAAGCATCTGCTACTGTATTGAATTTTCCACATCTATATCTGATAGACATGTCAAACTCTTGCATCAACTCTGCCCAACGAGCTTTCCGACCTCTAAGCTCAGGTTGATTGCAAAGGGATCTGAGACTCTCATGGTTTGTCAGGACCTCAAAGTTGGCACCATACAAATAATGCCTCCAAGTATTAAGGGCATGGACTATAGAAAAGAGTTCCTTTTCATAGGCACTATACCTAGCCTGAGCTGGCTTGAGTTTTTTACTCTCGAACGCAACTGGTCGTCCACCCTGAGTTAGCACAACGCCTACTGCAAAGTCGCTAGCATCTGTTTCGACCACAAATGGCTGATTGGAGTCGCCTTTAAAATTGGTGCTGTAGCTAAGGCTGTTTTGAGAGCATCAAAGCTCTCCTGCTGTGCGGACTCCCAAATGAACTCCTTTCACTTCCCCTTAAGAAGATTTGTCATGGGAACTGCTATCTGAGCATATTCCTTGACAAATCGCCTGTAATATCCCGCCAAACCAAGAAAGATCTGAAGTTCCAAAATATTCTAAGGTCGCAGCCAACTGAGTATGGCTTTAACCTTATTTGGGTCCATTTTAATCCCATCTGAAGAGATAATGTGACCCAAATATGCTACTTCTTCAACGAAGAATTCACACTTGGATTGTTTAGCATAAAGCTTATGCTTTCTAAGCAGTCGAAACACCTTTCTGAGGTGTTTTAGATGCTCCTTCCTCGTTTTGCTATAGACGAGGATGTCATCTAAAAATATGACTACAAACTTACCCATGTATGGTCTGAGGACACTGTTCATCAAGGTCATAAAGGTAGCTCGAGCATTTGTGAGCCCAAATGGCATCACCTTAAACTCATAATGACCGTGACGAGTCCTAAAAGCTGTTTTCGAGACATCTTCCAATTTTATACGGACTTGATGATATCCCGATCTGAGGTCTATTTTGTTGAAGAACTTAGCCCCGTCGAGTTGGTCAAACAACTCGTCTGCCCGAGGCATAGAGTATTTATTCTTAATTGTGACTTTATTGAGGGCTCTGTTATCTACGCAAAGACGCATAGACCCCTCTTTCTTTTTCACCAGTAGGACTGGTGAGGCCCATGGTGAACTACTGGTCTGAATTTGGCCTTTCCCAAGATAATCTGTTAACTGCCTAGTTATTTCTTCATCCTCTGTTCGGCTGACCGGATACGGAGGTTTAAAAACAGGTGTTGTACCTGGTACTAGGTTTATTACATGATCTACCTCTCTGCTAGGTGGTAAACCATGTGGCAAATCTTCAGGAAAAACATCTTTAAATTTAGACAATAAAGTTTCTAATTTACTGATTTTTTGCTGAATAGAACTGGAAATAGAAACTTCAGGAATAAACTGAAAGTCACATAAGAATACCTGATGGTCTTCGTCTCCGATTAGCTGACAGAGCTCTGAACTGCAGACCATAGGACTGTTGGGAACATCATGCTCCCCATGCAACTGGATCTCTCGGCCTTTATGCTGAAAGCTGAGGGTGTTCTCCTGATAATTTCTGTGGAGGGAAGGTCCTAAACTGTAGAGCCAATCTCTCCCGAGAACAATGTCTGTACGATCCAGGTGCATTATCTGAAAATTTATTTCATCTTGGTCCTTGAATACCAAGTTTCAAATTACTTACCATCGTTTCCCATATTTTTTTATCTTCACCCTTAGCTAATGAAACTATGTACCTATGCTGACTAGGTACTTCTGGTAGTTTAAGCTTTTTAACCAGGGTGTAGTTGATGAAATTATGGGTTGCCCCATCATCAACCATAACTCTTACTGACTGGTTACCAACTTTCCCATGCATACGTACTAGGTCATGCGGCCCAAAGCTGAAGGGTCTCGCTAGCATTGCAGAGGTCAGCTAGTAACAGCGTTCATGATCTTCATGATACACTTTGATCTCGGAAGCTGCCGAGTCACTGGGGAAACATACAGTCTGAACAAGATGAACTTGTTTCTTATCTTTCTTATGTTTTTTAGTGAAAGGCCCCTTGGGACACTGTCTGACTGTGTGTCCCTTGCCCATACACACAAAGCACAAACGTTCTTGTTTGGCTTTCTCAAAATCATCTGGTTTTAAGGGCTGTATGAGTGAAGGGCGTTTCTGAGGAGCTTCACTTTTAAATTTATCTTGATTCTTTCTTTTTAAAAATTTCTTTTTAAATTGAAAGTCTTTCTGAGGAGGCTGCTCAGAAAGTGGCTGCTGTCTCGCCCTCTTCCTACCCACTGAATCATCATAGATTTGAGCATATCTGAGAGCTTGCTCAAGGGTAGTAGGCGAGTTTCTCTGGACCTCTACTTTATATTCATCTTTGAGGCCATGGACAAATCCCCTGATTTTCTGATAATCATCCATATTTTTAATTTTTAAAATTGCTTCTCGATACTGCGAGATATATTGGATGAGGGACTTGTCCATTACTGTTCTTTCCCAGGCTTCCCAGGCTCTATCAAGTTCATTTTCCGGTAGGAATTCTCTTAGGAAAGCTTCTTCAAAAGCTTTCCATGACCGGGGAGTCTGCCCAGTCTCCTGGAGATTTAACCACCACTTATAGGCCATAGGCCCTAAGGAAAGACTGGCCTCAATAGCTTGCAAATGGTCAGGGGTTTGTTTAAGAGCATGAATGTTCTTCCATTTGCTGAGGAAGGTTTGTAAAATGTCTGCATTTCTATCGTTCTCTTCCCCATTAAAAGTAGGAGGCTTTAAATCTTTAAAAACACTGGGGTGAGACCGTAAAGTCTCACCCAAAACTGATGGAAGTGGAGAAGGGGATAACTGAGAAGTGGAGAGAAGGCTTCCTTTCGCGGAACTCAAAATTAAGCTTTTGAGTTCAGCGAACGAGTCGTCCACACTGGACTTGAAATTGGCTAATGCCAACTTCAGTTCATCCACTTCTGTTACCAACTGGAGAAACTGCTCCTTGGTAACTAGTTCGTCGAGTTCTTCGGCAAACTGTTCCTGTTCTTCCAATTCCATTGGTTCCTTCCCTTTACTGTAAGCCAAGGCTTCTGTTTCAAGTTCGTCGAAGCCTCTCTCCGGGGGTTGATCAGGTCCCTGAGGAGTGGTCATCTTCGGAACTGAAAGAGAGCTACCTTAACTTCTGAAGGAAAAAAAGTCTAAAAGACTAATTTACAACTGTACAAGGGAAAGGAAAGATGACTTAGCTGTTTCTGAGGACTGTACTTCCAAAGAAAAGATGAAGAGGAACCCTCTCAGCTCTTTTACCCAAGATTTCAGACCTGCTGTCCCGAAAAATCCCAGTTTGAAGCTTCAAAATGGTGCCAAATTTCCCGGCTCTTGAGTTGAATAGCTAACTGATCTGATTTCAGGTGTGGGGCTCCAACAAACCGAGTGAAAACCGGAATTTTACAACAAGAAATCCGGAATTTTTTGTATCCCTGCCCTCGTTGGCTGGACAGCAACCTATCTGGCCCAATTATCTGAAATTTAAGGCCCAAAACTCGTTTGAATTTCTGATCTGACTTCAGGTAGTAGGTCGTTGGTCTGTGGCAATCTAGTTTGAAGTTCAAACTACTGAAAAATCCTCAAAAACAGTGATGAAAAACCAATTTTTCACCTCCCTATCCAGCACTGGCCCTGTTGGGAATTTTCAGACTAAACTCCACTCAGTTTTACTGAAATCCCTTTTTGAAATCAGAGATAGATCCCTGTATGTACAGCGATGGATCTACTGACTAAATCCTACTCTATTTTCGCTGGGAAATCTGTAGAGAACCCTCTGAAATCTGTAAAAAACAGCTGTCTATCCAGCGAGTTACCTCTACAAAGAATCTGACTCCTTACTATTGTGATTTCTCAGTGAAAATCAGAAGTTTGTTGGCTGCTCCTACAACGATTCTCCTCTTCTAATCTTTTTTGAGAAACTAAGAAACATTTCCTATCTTCTGATAGCTTTCTCTACTGCTGCTCCTGAACTCCCTAGGATGGAGATGGCTCTGATACCAGTGTAATAGATCCTAACACCACAATAGGGCAAACACTAACTGATCCACCCAACCTTGCCTACTCCCTGATATAGAGTAAGCCCCTCCTAGCCCAGTGTGAGGACTGGTAACATGCAACTGCCAAGTGTCGGCCACGTGGCACTGACGTGGCCGACTGCACGTCGGGACCCAACTGGGGGCCCTATCCTGCTGACAGGGTCCCTAGGCTGTGTTAGGCCCGCCATGGCTATGGACCGTGCTGGGGCACACTACTCACACTGTCTTGCCCTGTTGGTCATGTACGCTGGACACGACCCTGATTGTGGTATCTGACCTATCTGTGTTCCCTAGGGTTCGGCACTGGTTACGAGCTCGTAACACGCCACGTCATTAGATATAAGTTTGAAACAGTGCTCAGGAAAATTGGCAAAGCATAGGAATGAAACCGACATTATTTCTCTAAAACGGGTATCTTGATACTTTTGATGGTTTTTTATATATATGCATACGAACCCTTTTATTGGTAATACTCTTCAAGAAACCGAGAAGCTTAAAAGAAAGGTCTTTTTTAGATGATTTTACTTTTTCTGCTTGGGAACGTGCCTGGGAACGTGTTCCCTCTGTTGCGGGAACGTTTCCACCTGGGAACAGGTGCCCGCGAACACCCGGTTAGGTGGGGAACGGGGAACACATTCCCAAGGGGTGGGAATGCGTTCCCTGGTAACTATGATGTGGACACACTTTCACCAGCAAACTAGGTGCAATTTCAGCCAGGAAGTAGGCGCATTTCTTCACAAGGTTTGAGTCCATGTCAGGTGCAGTCTTACTTTGCAGTCAAGCGGATTTTCTCATGGCTCTAGGGCACTTATTTTTTTAACCTCTCATCAATTTTCCAGAGGCAAAAGAAAGTCATAATCAAGGCGAACTTTTCGGCGGATCGGACTTTCTACATCTGCAATTTACGAGCAGACATTTAAACCTGAATTGATTAGTGTCTTTCCTTGGTAAATTTCGATTTGCAGAGCAATTTCAGATCTGTCACAAAGTCTCCAGTCTGCCAAAATGACCGATTTACAGCCTACGGTCTCACCAGTGACCTACAGAAATTCCCTCGTTTCTGCTGATTTAGTGTTTGCCTCTGTTTTGACATTGAGATCCTTAAGAAACCATAAGTTTGCTAGAACTTTTTCCCCTTAAAGCCATACCCGTACTGTGGCTTCTCTTTTCTCACATTTTTATTTAGATAACGTGCAGAGGACACCAAGCCATAGCAGCATCAAGTTGGCTGTCTGTCATTCACTTGGCATTACCTATTTTACTGCCTGCTGTTTTTTTGTTTATGAACAGGTTTGCTAACTATTGCAGGAATGGCAAGATACTTACGAGGGTCTTTGGTTGATTTGCAAGCTGAATTTTCCAGAGTTCACCTTGCTTTCTCATCTGATTTTGCTGATGGTCCGCAATTAGCATACACAAATAATTACTACTGATTTTCTGCAGGTTATACCTATATACGGGCTGATTTTCTGCATTACATATTTCCTTTGTTAGTTTGCATTCAAAACAGCCCTAACAACTGCCTTAGAAGTTTACCATTAGATTTTCAAAACATTAAGGAAGTAAGCACGCTAAAAATTTGCAACCAATTTACAGAACGATCACAATTCAAGAGGAAAGCTGCAAACAGATTCTATTGGCTAACATGGTAGCCGCATTGACGAGACCATTTCAGACATGAGAGTCATTATAACACTAATTACATTACTCAGTTCATGACATAATTAACTCTCATTGAGTTTAGTATTCATTTGTAAATGCTTGAAACTAGCTGAAACACAAAAAAATTTGCCTTTTAAAAATTTGACCAACCGTCAAATTCTGTTTTTCCCTAAAAGTCTGCCTTTCTGGGCCTCGGACACGGCAGGACAGAACTAAAAAGTTCTCCATCTCGTCATTCTGGTCAACTGAGTACAAACACCTCTATAAACAGGGTTTAGTTGTGTCAAACAGACCCCAAAAACTATTTGCCAATCACTTTCTGAAACTTCTTGACGGTCCATTTTTGCTTTTTACAACTTCTCCATCTTCGGCTCGGGACACAACCTGACAAGAGGAAGTGGCCAAGTTATGTGAGCAGTTGCTCTTAGTTTTCCAAAAACAATCTATCCTCCGGAATGCGAATTTTGAAGCTCGTACGCATCTACAACACCTAGAACAAACAGGATCCTTCAAGACTTATGTTACTTGGTTTACTTCCTTGATCTTAGACATCGATGAGATATCTCCCAAAGGACAATTGGATGTGTATGTTTATGGCTTACAGCCTCAAGTGCATGTGATGTTTGAAGTATGATCCTGTAGATCTTCAGGATTTGTTATGCTGAACATATAAATGACCTTGTACCAAATTCTTCACTAACCAATTTCAAGCCAAAATTTACTGATACGACTTCGTACCAAGGAAGTTCCAGCAATACTTTTTGGAATTTCAATACAAATTTCCAAAATTTGAATACTTGACCTCAATCCAATAATCAAAGACTATTCAGTGAAAATTGGACACAGTTTGTGCATAGGAATAAGAAACAAAGGGTTCCCAGCTCGAGCAACTCATGTCCTACCAAGGGTATATCAAGTCACTTGTCAAGAACTTCAATGAGCCCTCAACCTCTTCTTGTGAGCAAACAGGACTTTGCAAAATTTGCAAGGTCAACAACATTGATTGGAATGTCCCATAAAGAATTTAAACCACCAAAACTCTAATGTTGAGACCCAAGCATTATTGGATGACTCTATTCCAATGAAAAGGAAATACGGGGTCATGCAATTCAAGCATAATTGCCTCGGAATGGCATAGCGGGACCCAGCTATGTGGAATGCTGCATTCCGGAACCCTGGAATGCCATTCCAAAAATCCCTGGAAACTTTTTTATAGCTGCCACGGTGCCCCATTTCCAGCACACTAGTGTTGGAGGCAAAACATTGTGGAGGGAGGAATAGGTGGTCAAATGGGTAGCGTGAGCACTTTATGTGGAGGCCATGATGATTGCAAGGTGAATGTAGCACTGAGAAGAGGGCAACAGTGACTACGTGGGGATTTGCAAGCAAAGCAACTTCTTGGAGCTTTTTCTCAACTTTTTTTCCTTTGCTTTGTTTGGAGGCTATAGTGCATCATTTTGAGTGATTCCTATTGCAGAGATTGGCCGTAGGGTTGCTAGGCAGAGAGTGATTGCATGTTCCCAAACTTCTTTATACATAGGTGGTCACTATGAGCATTCATGTGGTTGGTGTGCATGCGGGCATTTTGCATTGTTCTTTTTCTAGGTTTTGGGGTTAGGGTTTTAGGGATTTAGTGGTAGATCTTAGGAAACCATGGACATTCCGATTTAGCGGCTCTAGGCTTGTTTTAGCTCCCTTGTTCCACCTATCCACTTTCCATTGAGTTTTTGACCTTTTTTATAGCATCTGGAGGGTTTTTATAGCCATGCATGTGGCGGGACAAGGCGTGTGGTTGGAGGTGGATCTCTTGGAGGGAGACACCGTAGCTTTTACAGGTTCAGGTGCACGTAAATGGCGTTGCTTGTTTTGCGGTGCCACCTTTTGTCGCACAACGACGAGGATCAGAGCATACTTGCTTGGTTTGACCAGGGTAGATGGTCAGGCCATGGGCATTTCCCCATGCGTGGCAGTTCCTGCACCTGTGCGAGAGTGCTTATTGAGCACGTATGGAGGAGCAGCAACAGCAGCAACTGGGTACAGATTGGTGGGCAGTTAGGTTCTATTGGCACAAGATCAAGGGCTGCCGGTAGTGGCGCAAGGCCATCAGGGCCTAGTTCATCAGCAGCAGCCCATCATGGCCTCCATTAGCAACAACAGGGCCATCACGACCTAGTCCATAAGTGGTAGGGCCATCATGCACTCCATTGGCAGAGCTAGGCCATCACGACCATCATAAGCCATAGCAGTAGGGCCATTATCTATAGGAGAGGCTTTTCCATCGGGGGAGTCACTTGGGGGAGGGCCACCTAAGGGTAGTGGCCCAGGTTCAACTGAGGGGACGGTTCCTACAACAGCTATGGGAGGTGTCGGGGAGAGGGCGCAAGGTGGAACACACACACGCCCTAGAGTCAAGTCACGATCACATGCAGCTAGACAGGACTGGGCAGGCAGATATCGATAGACCACAGTGCTTGCAAGGTGGCAGTGGACACAACATGAGGCAACCACTAGACTTACATGCCAATTTTTTTACAGTGGATACCTTGCATTTGCCTTTGACGACACCATCTTTCGTGACATGATGAGGGAGATTGTAAATTGTGATGCCACTTGGACACCCCCCGTGAGGCTCTTCGTACTCGCCATTTGAGAAAGCATGCATGAATCACGAGAGAGCTCAGCCCCATACAACATGCATGGGCCACATACGGTTGCTCTATTCTATGGTGGATTGATACTAGGCGCAAGCCTATTATCAACATCACTTACACGATTTGCCTACCACTTCATCATGTTGGAACGGTTGCCTCAAGTTCGACCTCCATTACACCAAATGGCAGCCAGCCCTGAGTTCACACAATGGCATCGTAGCGGCGAGCCAACTAGGCTTAGTTTCCAAAGGATTATTTTTGGAGATGATTTATGGCAACAGGCTGAGTAGTTGGTTGAGGTCCTACAGCCAGTGTACCATGTGTTGAGATTTCAGAAAGAAAATCAAGTAATCTGCAACACAGGCTGCTGGTTTTACAGGATGAAACAGGCAAAATTGAAAAGACCCTAAAAATCCACCAGAATTCAAATCTTAGAGTGAGCAATCCATGGATGTACTGCCTAATGGGAAATGAAAGAAGTCCCTAGGAGTAAATTATCATCATCGGTAGTTGCAAGATGCCTTTGGTTGAAATAATCACACAGGCACAATCTAGGGATTTAGAGTATCTTTCCATGCCCACCCGTATACCCGGGTCGGCTGAGATAAATCAGAAGCACAGGTCGACGGGTTTGCACAAAACTCATAAATTAGGTGCTGGAGAGAACAGATGAACCCATTCAGCCAGGAAATGGTGACGCTCCGCCATTGTGAATGGGCCACATGGAAAGAGCCCCTTAGAGCGTTTCATGCTCACCCGTTCACCTGGGAAGCTGACGGGTGATCTGGTTTGCACAAAGCTCAGAAATTAGGTGTTGGAGAGAACGGCTGAACCCATTCAACCAGGGAATGGTGAGGCTGCACGTGGGTGAACGGACCACATGGAAAGAGCCCCTAAGCAGACAGAGCTAATAGAAACTAGCACCAATCAAGTGAAACACTTGTCTTTCACTAATTCAAGCAGGCCACCTTTAGCTATGCATTAAAGGGGAGCTCGTTCGTACCTGACGTGAAAGGACAGCAGTGACTGTGTAGGCTTCATCAACCTCTGATGTTCTTAACTCTGTGTAAGCCCCCATAATTTCCTCCTTTGAAGCACCATCTGGAAGCCCTAGCACCTGCATTTTCAAACAAAAGCACGCTTAGTCTCTCAGTTCCTGTTGAATCTTCTGTTACATAATCGAAGAACATTTCACTTCATTTCATTGGGCTGCTTTGCTCTCGCTCCACCTGATAGTAACTAACGGGAATGGTGATCAATGCTGGTGAGCTACCCATTGCCTTTGGAGTTCGATCGTCCATGGTTGTAGTGACCTTATCAATTCCTCTCAGCACCATTGCCAGGACTTTACGCCTGCCAGTCCGAATTCCTTTGATGCCATTCTCTCCAGGCAAACATTGATGCAACTGGATATATTTGTTTTGAGACTGTTCATAGTAACTAGAGCTCATGAGCGCTGATCTGAAAAATGTAGAGCTTCCTGCATTTAATGCGGCCTCATTCCTTAAATCAATTGTGTGAACAAGCTTTCCTGATGCGTTTACAGTAGAAGCCATTGAAATTTTTCTAAGTCAGAACAACGAAACAATTCCTTTCAGGGGTCTCAATGAAGTCGGAGGATCATCAAAGTTTGTGCAGAAACAAAAATCTGATTTCAACTTCACTGTTGAAGATGCCCCAGTTAAAAGCAATCATCTAATTTAGAACGCCTCTCAACTATCCGAGGTAGACAAACAAAATAGACAGGCCATGGAAAATCTTCCTTTGCCAGAACTCGTAGGTATGCTTAGGCATGTCCTTAGCAAAGCCACTGCATGCGGATCACGTCGAGCTTTGCAAAATAGATTCCAAAAGAGGGGTTGAGCTAGATCTGGTACGGTATGACAGGAGCAATCTTCTGTCAAAAACTTACGAAAGTCTTGTTCGACAAAAAACAATCCTTTGGCATCAGGCATTGTCAAATCCAAAGACTGCAGCAAATACACGGCAAATTGGCATGCAGATCCACATCCCGAGCCAGCACAGCTGAGCAAGAGGTACTCAAAAGAAATGGCACCTCATCTCAGCCACAGGCAACGTTAAGGCAGCTATTACTGATCATAATCTGGTTATTTAGCTTTATACGAAACTGGAATTGACAGAAGGAAAGAAGAAAGTGCGTGAGTGCAGATGAAGGCAAGTGCAGCAGAACAGAAAACAGGCCATTGGGCAAGTAATAAGTATCCTCCTAATCGCGTGTTAGTAAACAACAAATTGCAGATCTGCAAGCTTGCTGATTGAAGAGCGAGCGAGGCACGTGGAAGACTAAAACCGATACAGCAGCACAGAGGTCTACATCTGTCATCTACCATCTCGCCATTCCTCTGCAGATCTACTCTCAGGCCTACACCCCCCGCCCCCCTCTCTCTCGTTCTCTCTCTCTCTCTCTCTCTCGGTCCCTGACACCTGTGTCTCGCTTCCTTTGAATATTCCCATTCGAGGCGATAAGGTGTGCGTTATGAAAAGCAAACAAAAATGAAAATGAAAAATTGGGAATAGCGGTATTGTGGCAGCAAAGCCGCGGGAAATTTGAAAATAAGATGATGATCATTTATTTTGTTGTCCAAATCAAAATTGGCACATTCTTCCAATGCATGTCAAAACTTTTATGGCCCCTAATCTCGGGTTTTGTCTTTTTTCAAAGGACACGGAGGTGCCTCCCTATGTGGAATCTATGCGTCTTCTTTTTTTACTTGCATCTTCCAGATGTCAAAAGGTGCATGTAAAAAAATTTACGTTTTTTTTCTTACATGCACCTTCCGCCTAAAAGGTAAATGTAAAAAAAAAAAATTATGGCAAAACAAAATGAAAAAAAAAGTATCAGAAGTTTTCACACCGTGGAGGTGCCGTTCTGCCATGGCAAGGACCCCCCTCAAGCTACCGTCCTCAGCCAAGGCCCTTCTTCGGCGGAACATCCTCCAAGGGTATAGAGTGCACTATGGAATGTGATGAAACTTGCAATACACAAGTTGAAAATTGTCTTAGCTATGAGATGGGACAAACAATCCAAGATCCATTACATCAAAGTTTCCAGTTTGTGGTTCAAAATATTGGAGATATAAATATTTTTGAACATGATGATGTAATCTATGAAAGATTTTTCGTAGAGACTTTGATTTAAAGAGATATCATCACTCTCTGCAAGCATCTCATTCGATATTATTGGAAATGAATGTCCATTCAGAATATCATTTGTTATTTCTAGAGATGATCAATCAAAGCATATTAGTCCCTAAATTGGGAATTGATCATTATAATAATTCTTTTATGTGGGATCTTAACAATTCAAATGCAAGACTTATGGTTATCATCGAAGCATTTGGATGGAACAACAAAGTGACTATCCAACAACATGACAAAATCTTCAAGCTAGCACAGCCAGATGCAATGCTAAAATATGATCCTAAAGGAATTGGATAAATCATCCAATTTGTCATGATGTCGAAGAAGCAGACAAAAGAGGATATTGCGATTTGGTTGTCAAAAAGCAATATGATTTTTCATCCATCTCTTCTTCGGCCATATTTTCTCCTTAATGAAAAAGCAAGTTGAAGACTAAAGCTATCAGATGGGTTCTATTCAAACAACCTTGGCAAGTTGATGGACGTGACATCTTCTTCAGGACCACTTAAATGAAGCATTCAAATTCATTAAACGAGCGTCTTCATTTAATTTGAGGACAAATATGTTTAAGTAGGGGGAGTGTCATATACTTTTAGTACATTAGTGCTTTCCAAGGCAATATAATATCCAATGTAAACATTGTAGGCCCAAAATGAGCTATTATCCGTAAAAACAAGGCGGTTCCCTCTATAGGCCTACTTGGAGGTAGGTGGGATGGAGTGTACCTGGGGTGGTACATATCCCGAGGGCATGGAGAGCATTACGAGGTGATGTGGATCCAGCATGCCCATGGTTGTGAGCCGACAGGGATGGAGATGGTTGCTCAAGGAGTGACAGCTGATACTTTGGCGAGTAATCAGGTGAGCTGTATGGTCATATGCACAGTAGTCTCCAGGTTGGCGTCACATGTTGTTTCTATCCATCATCTTTTGGTAAGCAGGATGCAGTTTTTGGTTAGATCCAGTTGGAGTCTAGTTGCACTATAGGTGGACAGATTCTTGGGGAGCTATCAGCGGGTAATGGATACTTGGTGATCAGATGGTACAAGGTACAGGGTTCTGGAGCTATCCTACCTGATATGCTATGGATCATGGGTGAGTTGTTCATCACGATAGTGGATCTAGTTTGTATTTGCTTTGGCTTGGACGCTATGATGGATGTTGTGGGGAGATAGGCTCCTTGGTGGGAGGCTTATGTACTGGTCAAATCAGAGTTGGCAATGTCAAGCATGGAAAGTTGAACCTACATGGGATGTAGGACAGGCAGATCATCATCAATATCTCTGGGAGGTGGGCGAGCTACTCAGGTATAGCCTATGGTGAGATTTGTGTACATTCATTCATTGAGTCCTTGGTAGACTCTTGTGCTTGGAGCATGGGGAATGGATGGGGATCAGCTTTCAGGGCTTATTGGTCAATTGAATATGCTTGGACGTGAGGGCATGTTGGTTATAGGTGTGGGCCATGGTTGGAGACCTGATTTGGTGACCAATGGTGTAGCAGCAGATCTACAGGTGGCACAGGTGTTGGTACGATAGGATACCACTTATGGGCAGGCCATGGTCATGTATTTGACGCTTTATCATTTGTGCTGGTTTGCATGAGTGTGTGTGGGCTTGCATGTTGCCTTGTCACGGGAGTCTAGATCTGAGTCGGAGATGTATGTGGTTGTGCATTTGCTACAGTGAAACAAAGTAGTCATTTATGCTCATTGACTTGTCATTGTCTACTAGTTGTCTATCTAGTGAGGGTATAATCTTATGGTGGCAGTAAGATTTCCTCAGGTTGAGCTTCAGTTGCTCATTTATGTCAGCTTTACAGGTTCGTAATTGTAAGTGTCTGATAGGATGTCAGCCTAGATAGATGGAGAATGTAAGTCTCATGGTGGCAGTGGGATTTCCTCAGTTTGAGCCATGTCGCTCATGTGGTCCACTTGTGGTCAAGTTGGATTGGGGATGAGTCAGTTGGTCGAGAGTGTAGTAGACTCTCTATATGAGCATTGTGTTTACATGATACTTTGTGAGTCAAACCTGGTGGTTTGTTGGTGTGCTTGAGTGTTAGTCAAGTACAGAGTAGCAGGATATGCATAACATCTTTTGGACACTCCAGACATTGCTACAAATTATTTTTTTTACTCTTATCACATTTGAGCTTAAGGGAGAGAGTTAGAAATCAGCTTTGATCTGATTCATTATTATAAGCTTCAAATGTGATACTGTAATATATTTGTAATGTTACTTTCTAGGTGTGTTTTAGCATGTTAAAAAAGATTTTAAGTGTGTGTAAAAAACATTTGGGGCAATCGTTGACAACTCTCTCTCTCTCTCTCTCTCTCTCTCTCTCTCTCTCTCTCTCTCTCTCTCTCTCTCTCTCTCTCTCTCTCTCTCTCTCTCTCTCTCTCTCTCTCTCTCTCTCTCTCTCTCTCTCTCTCAAAATACTAATTGGATGTAGGCAATTACACTTTAATATATTGAAAGTGTGAGTAACTGAGCAACAAATTATAGTGGTCAACATATTTGAAATGGGGAGGTGTTACGTACCCATAAGGGCACGTAACAGATTATCTGAGGTGACGGTCTCATTCTATGGGACCGAACGCAAGTCTAGAGCTATAGGTCATTTGGGTGCCACATGCCAATGTCTTATTGGTGCGAGGTGCCCTTTGTTTTGGACCCACATTAATGTGCACAACTGACGCATGAATTGATGCATGTCATTGGTTAGGCGAGATCCCTTTGGTTGGAGAAAATTCCACATGAACTATGTATGTAGAGGTGGATCTCCAAGACCTGGTTGTTCATTCTCTCCTAGAGAATGAAGAGCTCTTTTATTTGTGGTTAGGTCGGGACATTATTCAAGCCTTCAAAGATGTAGGTAGGCGAGGGTCGAGGGTAAGGCGTGGTATGGGGCACCATGGCCTATTGGAGATCCGAGGGTAAGGCGTAGTATGGGGCACCATAGCCTATTGGAGATCTGAGCTTGCTTGATGGTGGTCTATGGCTCTAGTGCATGGGGGAGAGGTTGTAGTACAACATGATGACCAAAAAAAAGAGAAATGACTTGGAGACCCATTTTTTTTATATTTTTAGATTTTTTTTAAAAAGTATCCAAATTTAAAATGCTTCAGATAAATATATTGTAATGTTAAAAAAATGTTGTATTTTGCAAGAAAATAATGCAAGCTACAAAAATTTGGTCAAGAGATTTTTATAAATAACTTAAAATTAGCTTATATTAAATAATAATACTATTCAGATAAAATCATTAGATAAGTCCCTATAGGATTATAGATCCTTGTCATTTGGTGAAATATACTTGACTAGAATTTGACATTTATATGTCCTTCATAGCACTTTGAACATAGTGGTACATAAACGAGCTACTTCTTAGACTCGAGACACTCATGGATATGATGCCTTGAAGCTTTGGATCAACATCAAGTTCATGGCACTCAATCTCTCACTCCTTGTACAGTCTCTCTAGAAAGAGCATACCTCCTCTGGATTGATTAATCACCATCCAAGTTGGTGCATATCATTTTAACAATTATTTGGCTTAGTAGGTAGACTAGTCTAAATTGTAAGGCTTGAAGTTCATATGGGTTGTTTTTGCATCTAGTTTGACACAATAATAAACTACATTTGAGCCCTAGGTAGTGGATGTCTCACAACAGATCCATCGATTCGATCATGGATTTTAGCCAGGAAATGTCTTCTTATTAATAGCTTGTGCAACATACATTCATTTTGGATGTATGGTTTCCTTATCTCACTACAACAATTTGAGCATTTTCCATCATAAATACCTAAGCCTTTGGTCACAATTGTAAAAAGTTCAAAGCCTTGTTAAACGTCGTAATGAAATTGAAGCTAAAATTGAAGTGAAAATATTAATGAATATTATCAATGGATTTATACCTTGGTATATTCCATGGATATTATCACTACTGTAACTTGTTACAAACATTTGTATAAAACTGTTAGTATAAAGGCTGAAATGTTCCTACAAAACTAGTCGGCATAAGCAGCGTTCTCTACTCTGTAAATAAAGTTTTGGGCTCCACTCTATCCCAAGAGTATGCTATGGTGAGCTAATCAAAACTCTTCATGACTTCGTCGTTAGCTTCTCACAAGATTGCATCATAGCATCATAAACTCTTCATGAGATCATAAGCTGATCTAATTATTACCTCATAAAATCATATGTTGATATTATCTTGAACCAAATAAAACTAGTTCATAATATGATAAAGTGATAATCATAAAAGTTGTAAATTAATCATAATATCATAGCCAAATGAAATTCTAACAAGGCATTAATTATAAACAAGTGAAATTTTAACAAAAACATTGATCATAAATAAATGAATTTCTAGCAATGGCATTGATCATAAATTACAAATGGAATAATAGCAAACACATTGGTCATAAACGAATGGAATACTAACAAAGACATTGATAAAATTCAAAATGGAATGCATGACACACACACACATACACACACAAACAAAACAACCCGAGTCTTAGTAATGTACTATAATCCGTAAAGATTGATCGTGGTGAAATGAATCTGCTTAAAAAGTTGGTGTTTGCTTAAAGAGTTGGTGTTTTGAAATACTTGTGTACGTGTATATGATTTTACTTCACATAGATTTCTATTGTTGCATTATCTTTTCAATAGCATTCCTATTTTGCAAATGAGAATAGTATATTTATTTTGCAACTAGCACATGATTAGGAATTTTTATAGAGAAAACGATTATAGATTTGTTTGTGAATTTGTTGGTATATCTTATTAAAACTGTAAATTGTTCATGAAGCATGTGGATGATTGATCTACTATTTATTCTTGAGTACTAAAGTTTATCTGGATATGCATATTTAGATAATTGTTTGGAAGTTCATAAGTCATCTTTGGCTATAACTATCTTATTGATTGAAGATTTAGAATATGGAAAAATGTGGTGTACTTGTAAAGGTATGCACCTAGATAATAATTGGGTTATGCTGAATTATCATACTAACTAGGTCAAATGGAGATCTTGTGGTTAGTCTTATAAACTTACAATGTGAATGTCATTCCTATTTATTTATTAGAGTATATGTGGTTATATACACATGGTGTGGATGAGCACTAGTCATTGTGGGTGTAGTATTTATGAGATACATATGAAAAGGATAGTAAATTGGATATTTACTAGGATGCTTACAATGTTTGTGGCCCATTTCCTTCTAACATAGATTGTTTTTGGTTGTGGATCTTGTCCTGTTGGAAAAGTGTTTACAATATTTAATATAAAAAAATGATTCTAATTTAGCCTTTGTATTTTAGACCAACGAGCCATTTTTTTATTTGATTTTGATCTCTAGGGATTTATTTGATGATAGTAATTTGCTTCAACGATTTCCTCTTTACGTTTTTGAGAATGAACTTCAATCTTAGTTGGTAGACAACAGGATTAAAGTTAGCATAGGCAAAATATACACAGAGACTGCATTTTCACTCTTTGCCAATGTCCATCAGAACATTCAACATTCACCAGACGTTCAGAAATCAGAATTTTAAGCAAAATTAATTCAAAAGTACTTTTTTGATATGGTTTTGAAGCTGTCAGCTTGATACAAGGTAGTCACAAACTGTAAAGTTGACGATCAGCAATGCACGCAGTTACATTCACGGGAGAATTACGCGTTGCAGGACTATTGTGCATTTAAAGCTTTTATTCAAGCTGAGTTATTGCTTACTTGATCAGTCAAGGCTGTAGCTTGCAACTATTGTCCAAGGAAAATCATTTTTACAGCTCCAATCTCAGCTGGGTGTCTATGGCCAAAATCCAAAGAAAACTGGAGCTGCATTCTAAAAGACAATTTTATTACTTTTCACAAGCAGACCACAACTGCCTATAGAAACGTTGTGTTATTCTGCATCTTGGAAGAGCGCCTTAAAGATTCTCGTAGACCGGCTTGTGTTTGTTTAACAGCAATTCTATGAGCTGGATATGATCATATAGCTGAAATTTGTCATCAAATCTAATGTTCACTCTGTATGTTGGATCCCCTTCCATTGTGATGTCTATGTTCCTGCAGGAACATAGAGTACTCATCACATATAACGGCTGAATTTCTCCTACATGCAGTTATTATGATTCTTCTTGCCACATTATTAGAAAAATTAAACATATGAGCTGCTTGCTGTGTTTTTTTTTAATTCAGTAACGGTATTGTCACTTACGTTCTCGACTCTGTTGCTATGATGACAAAAGGCATAAGCAGCACCTTTTCAACTCCAAAAGTTGAACAGCATTCCTCTTTCAGACCATTTTCAAGAAGATCGCACAACGAACCATCGTAAAAGAATGAATCATCCCAGCAAACTGATGTCTGTTCAAGTTTCAGATCTGTGGCTTCTTGAACGGAATGGAAGATTGATGGGTTCGGAACACCTTCATCGTTAGAAATTGAGCTACAAACACGATCCTGATTATAATCAACTAGCCTGTACTTCATTTGTAGCTGCACAATTGACGGTCATCCATAGTGCAATTAGTTGGAGTGGCTTTGATTGCATACATGCTTTGGCTAGGGAGAAACATCATAAGTAGACATTTGAAAAGGGATAAAAGACTTGTTTCAATGTTATAAGACAAGAAACCACGGTATCATGCTCACCTGCTTTACAAGGTTTTGATACTCGCGTTTTTTTTCTGTCAACCGAGCAAGAATTTCATCTCTGTATCTCTTCAAAACAATTCAAACCTTCAGATGTCATGAGTCTCAATAAGTAGATTGATCACACAAATTGCACAAAAGATTAATAGGATAGTCTCTCATCACTGGCAATATCAGGATTACGAGTTATTATTCTGGTAGTGTCATTTACCAGTAGGCACACACGTATAAGAGATAACGCAAAGAATGCTAGGACATGTTTATCCACTGGCAAGATGAAAAAAAATCTTCTAGTTATCAAAGCTATCGGTATGATTACCAGAAGAAGCTGCTTCTTCCTCAACAGCTGGTTAAGATTTAACTGCACTCGGCTGTTTGCGGGGATTGGTCCTAGCCACCTAGCGTACAACAGGAAACGAGAACTTAATCGCTCAGTTACCACAGGGAATGTCCGCAGGAGGCTTAGTTCATCAGGTATTGGCGAGATTATTGCCAAGGACTATGCTTCAACGTATACTAATTACTTCCTTATTGCAGATGCCAGTAGATTTCTGCTCATGAGAATAGCGAAAACTAAATCCTTTCAATCGCTGTTTAATGCTGATTAATATTTGCTTCTAAGGTTATTAGAGCGCGAATAATGACAAAGGTGTTACGAGTCATGTAGGAACTGCTGACCGGATCTCAGTTCCTCTTGAGCTCCTCCTTTTCCCCTTCAACTTCAAGCAAACATTAGATGCTCCTTCTTCAGCTGGAAATGGTTGGATTGGGCGAGGGACTTGACTCCCATTATATTGCGAGGGTTCATTCTTGGGACCCGAAATCATTAGCGATCTTTGAAGAACAGCAATTCTTTTGGAGGAGGATCCGAAGGTGCGAACAAGAAGTCCTGGCACAGTCGTAACATAGTGAGCAGTGCAGTAATATGGACCGTGCCCAGCTAACCTGCAAGCACTTTGTTACATGACTGGGACTTAAGAAATGTCTGATCCTCAATTAGTTATTTGGTAAGGCGTTGGCAGGTTTTCAACTAGTGCTGTTACTGAAGGAGAAGGATCAAGTAACGCTTGATCACCTGCACCTTCGCACACATTGACTACGTCATAAATCCTCCGCAAGGTAGGATTATGCTTATCCTGCAAAGACCTTACTTTATGTCATGAATTTTCACCTTTAGCATCAAATATTTTCTGTGATCCAGAATGTTGTAGTATATATAGTTGTTCTTTCACAGGGAATTAAACTAGCTCAATAGAATATGAATAAGTTTTTTATCAGGTCGAGTCTTACTTTGGCTTCGCTATGAATTTCCTTGGCAATCTGCATGACATTAGACACGTCACACGGTGTAAAAATATTGAACTGTAATGAAGATTCTGATTCGATTCAGACAAAGAGCTGTTCAAGAATAGGAAATTTGAATACCCTCCTTAATATTACCTGAAGCAAATTACATGCCTTTCCTTGAGAACTCTGAAGCTTCTTCAAGAGAATTATAGCCAAATGTTTTAGAGGATTCGCTTTGGATCTTCCGAGTATAGTCCCAAGCCGGCCAGTTTTAGCTGATTTTGAATCCTTACCTCCTGAACCAGAGCGCTGCTTTGTTCGCTTCTGGAGTATTGATGGACTTGAAATTATATCCTCGAGCTCACTAGCGGAGGATTGGCATATTTCCTCTACCCTACCTTCTGCTTCATTGCCGGACCTATATTTAGTGATGCAATCGGACCTGCAATGGAGCAGTATATATTTATTCACGCTACTTGAATGCCAATTGCACTGAATGAAAGTCATAAGCAGGAGACTATTATAAGCACAAAGTAAGTCCATATATCAATGGAGCACAACTGTCGCTGATTATTCTAAGAAGCAGCTCCAACAGTCAACTCTTGTTTATTCAAATTTGATACTACAACACACATAAAATTTCACAGTGTGATATGAAGAGGTATATTGCACCTATATTCTGCAGATGATCGTCTTCTTTTGGTTCGAAGTCTGGCCGAAAGCTTGCGTGGAACCTGATTCCCTTTATCAAGTGCAGCTTCATTTACACTTTCTTCGAGATTATCCATACTATGTGAAATTTACTGGGACTGAAAACTGGAAGAATTGCGTGTGTGAGTGCCTTCTAAAGGTGCATGGATGCACATTAGATAAGACAATCTGAAATATTGCAGCAGATATAGTCTTAAATCGTCTTCATATTATTACAAAAACAACACAAATTTTTTTTTTTTAATAAGACCATAAGCTGTTTCAAAGCTGAGTCAAACATGGAAGATCAACTAAACACTACAAAATTCGAAATTCGTCTGCCATAGTTCAGCCTCCTCAAGATGATTAACCACTTATTCAAAAATTTGTGCTCATGATCAGAACTACATTTTTGCAGTCTAGTCGTTGCCAACAAAAACTCCATTACTTTAAGCAGGATGAAAACAGCAGAACACATCGATACATAATAATCTTTTTTTGCTGTTAGATGTGGTCTTTGCCTGAGAATCAATGCAGCTGGTTGGTACAATTAATGAGGGAGCTGCATGCCGAAGAGCGAATCAACCGGCGATCAGCGATCAGAACCGCTTCCAATAACCAGCATCTTGCGGCAAGTAGGTGGAAGTAGCGAGACAAAAACTTATGAATTAATAAGCAGAATCATTGAGATGCGAAAAGCGATGCGAGAGAGCGAGAGAGAGAGTTGAGTAGTGGAGGAAAGTGGAGCGCGACAGCTAACAAACCACTTCCACGGCCACTTGTGCGCTCAAAAAACTGGAGCCTGCTAAATTCTGTGTTTTTTTTTTTTTTTTGTGATGCTCCTAATCCCAATAATTTTATTTAGTTATTTACTCGTCTTTTTCTTATAGAGACCTTGGAGTGTTATAATCAGTGTTGGGCGGGTATCCCGCCGGGTCAGGATATTGTAGGTTTTTAAAAAATTTAATACCAGCCGGGTATCAACATAAGGAGGTATAAGAGTTGTGGACTGGTATAGACCGGGCTGGTATCACAAGGGTGATACTAGCCGGTTATCAACCCGGGCATAAACATGTACGAATTGTTAAAAATATTTTTTTTAAAGAGTAATATCATAATTTAAGATATAAAAAATCTGCAATATAAAAAGATATACTAAAAATAGTACTACTATTGATACCATGGCAAAGATCAACAAAATCTCCCGAACCTGGGTATCAATATGAATAGTACAATAGTTAATACTGGTGGGTGTCCGGTTCTTGACCCTGGTATAGAAATTCATATACCAGTTGGGTCGGTTTTTTTATACCATGTTGATACCCATTATTGATACCAGCCGCGACCCTATATACCCGCCCAACACTGGTTATAATGCCTTTCAATTCAATTTTTAAATATTAAGGAGTGAGGCACATGACATTTTGCTCCTTAAGGAATCATAGGTCGAGCATGTCATTCCTTACCAAGTAGAATGTCATTTGCTTAGGCTCCCTCCATTGCTTAATGGATAGTTGGCTTTTTTCACATGAACATTATGAAACATAATTTGCATTCAAAAAATGTAATCTACTTTTTAGAAATGAAAATGACGGGGATTGACATTGAGTATGGAAAATTGTGACTTAGTATGTAGTAACAAGAGACCTATCACCTAGTTTGCAATAGCGAGACTTGATTTTGTCCTGACTTTAATTTGTTATACTTTTTAGCCTTAAAAAACATGGAGTCATCATAGATGAAATCTTAAAGATACAACATCAATGGATAAAATTTGAGAATACATAGCCCACTTGTGTTGGGAAATCAGGTGATCTCCTCACAGTGCATGAACTAGGTCTATCGAATTTGAGCTAAATTCGATAATTCGATGATAGCTTTATTTGATCCACGCTTCAAACTCACAAGCATCGATAGAGTTAATTATGTAAACACAAACAAGATCATTCAATGAGAGAGAGAGAGAGAGAGAGAGAGAGAGAGAGAGAGAGAGAGAGAGAGAGAGAGAGAGAGAGAGAGAGAGAGAGAGAGAGAGAGAGAGATTGCCACCAACCTTGCCTTGTACTTGTTGAATGATCCATCTTGGTTTGTCTTCACTTTGAAGTTTCACTTGCATCCAATAGCCTTCTTGTCCTTTGGAAGTTCCACCAATCTCCATGTGTCATTCTTCATAAGAGCTTGATACTCAAGAGCCATACAAATGCAGGTTCATCAAAAGAGGTTAGGAAAGCATAGTTTGTACCACCAACAAATTGCTTACCTTTTTCATCATAAGTGAGCCTCAAAGGTTGTTTCCTTTGCATTGATGTGTCCTCCTTGGCTTTTGATTTGAAGTAAGCCTTCAACATCAACATCCAAAGTATCATCAATGTCATCAACATCGAAAATGTTAGATCTAATGTTCACACCACCACTTGAAGAAACTTTTGGAAAGTTTCCTTCATAAAAAATGACATCTCTTCCAATGACCACTTTCTTAGTTGAAGGAATAAAAACTTTGTAAGCATTGCTCACCTCACTATAACCAACAAATATACCTTTCTTTGAAGATTAATCCTCCTTCGTCCTATCATCAAGTGGAATGTTGATATGGCAAATGCATCCAAAAGTTTTGAAAAACTTGACACTTGTCTTCCTACCAAACAAGACTTCAAAAGGGGTTTTTCCATCCAACACCACACTCGTCCATCTATTGCATAGAAAATTAGCACACAACAAATCTTGATCCCAAAAGGATTTAGAAAGATTTTCACCTAACCTCATGGTTTTGGCTCCTTCACATAAGGTTCTATTCTTCCTCTCAGCCCAAATTGTTGTGGAGTCCTTGGGCTTGTGTACTCTCTCTTGATCCCATTTGCATCACAAAATGCTTTGAACTTGGTATGAATGTACTCACCACCATTGTCCCTCCTCAAGCACTTGATCTTTTTAGAAATTTAGACCTTCCTTGCAATCTTGAACTTGACAAAGACATCAAATACCTCATCTTTGCTCTTTAGTAGATACACCCAACAAAATCTACTAAAATCATCAATAAAAGTCACATACATCTTAGCACCTCCATTGCTAATTGTAGTAACACCATGAATATATGAATGCACAAGTTGAAAAGACTTACTTGACCTTGATGTAGATCTCTTGTAAAGTAAGCTATGTGACTCTGATAAAGCACATTGCTCACAAACATGATTCAAGCTTGTATATGTTAAAGAATTGGGAAGACCAAAAACAACTTGCCTCTTTGCCATCACCTCCAAGGACTTGTAGTTGAGATGCCCCAATCTCTTGTGCCATACCTCTTGCATTGACAATTGTTGCTTTGCTATATATAACCTGGTTAGCAACAACACAAGCATCAAGTTTGAACAACATACCTTGTCTCTTCCCTTTTGCAATCATGTCATCCTCCTCCTTGATCAAACAAGCATCATCAACAAACTCCACTTTGAATCCCTTGTCAAGCATTTGACTCACACTAAGAAGGTTCTTAGTGATAGATGGAATGAAAAAAACGTCCTTCAAATTCACATTCCTATTAATAGAGAGGGAAATAGGAATTGTATCAATCCCTTTTATTGCACACTCACCATCATTGGACATGTAGATCACCTTCTTGTCACTTTCAAATGCCTTTAATGATGAATAATACTCCTCATGATATGTCATATGTGATGTAGTTCCACTATCAATCCACCAAGAATCAATATCTCCATGATTTCCAACAAGCAAGATAACATAACAAAAGCATCATTTGAACTTTGTTCATCAACACCATCTTCATCAAGAGTTAGATTGGTTTGCTTCTCACTTTGATCTCTCTTCTTCTTGAAGCAATTACTAGAAAAATGTCTTTGACTTCACAATAGAAATTTTTTAGCTTGGATCTATCTTTCTTCTTGCCAAAAAAAGTAGAAGACTCACCTTGATCTTGCCCTATTGACCATTTACTTTTGCATTTGCCCTTGAACTTGTCTTTTGAGAACATAGCTTCCTCCTCTCAAACTTGAGATGTAGAAGATAATCATCCTCTTGCTTGGAGTCTAAAATCTTTAGCCACAAAGACTTCTTACAAGTCCTTCATACTTGGAAATGTCTTTTGAGTAGAAAAACTTTGCACCAAATTAGCATGATCATCCAACAAGCCATTAAGAACAACTTGAACAAGCTCCACATCCTTAATGCTTTCATTACTGCATGCCATGCTAGTTCATCACTCAAAGCTTTAACTCTCAAAACAAAAGCTTGAGCACTTTCATCCTTCTTTTGAAGACTTTGAAAATTTTTCCTCCTTAGGGTTAGGATCCTAGATATAGACTTGGACTCATAAACCTTCTTCAAGGTTTCCGAAGGTACACTAGATGTTGTGCACTTACCAACTTCCTTGAGAAGTTCATTAGTCACATTCATCCTGATCACATGTAGAGCTTTCTTTGCCCTCTTGTCATACCTCAATTGCTCTTGAGGTGACAAAGGTCTCTCCTCCACACCTACAAGAATATCCATCAAACAATTCATCTCTAGCAAAGACTCCGTCCTCACCTTCCAACTTGAATAATTTGTTGAAGTAAGTTTATCATTGCCTTCCAACATGAAGCCACTTGAGGTTACCATGTTGCAATGATATGATGTTTTGTTTGAACTTGTTTCAATGCACTTAGCACTCTCTAGCACATAGGATGTTGATTTCTTGATCACAATATATCTAAACACAATATGGTGAACTTTTTCTAACACTTAAGATTGAAACACATTCTTGAAAAAGTCCAGCAACTTAAAATCAAGACATTAGGAGAAATATGGGCTCAAATGGGCCCTTTTATAAGTTTGACTTTGGGAGAGAGAATGGAAACTGGTACCGTTTGGTTGCCATTTATAGAGTTTTTGATAATGCCCCCATTTTAACTACTGTGGTTAAAACTAGCTCTAATTTCATGCATTAATTAGTTAAGTGTGCTTGTAATAACAGCCATACATTTGTCATACAATCTGGGGCTGTAAACGTCCACCAACAATAATACTAAACCACGGTACCCACACTGAAAAGTAATGAATGGTCTATCATTAAAGACTTTAATATTCATCATTAGGCTTAATGGTCGCCAAATTTTGTACCTAGATATACGATGCATTCGTGGAAACTCACGAGGGCGATCAATTTCGAAGCTCCGCTCTACATAAGCACAAACATGACCATAAAAAAAACTTTATCCGTAGGCTATGTTCGAATTTCACGCCCGGATATCGGTTCAGCCTACACAGGTCTGACTCCTAGTCCTTGACTTGGTTGTTCGCACATTGATTTGATAAGTATGGACAATAGACAAAATAGATTTTACATCTTTTTGGGCTTTCGCGCGTTGAATTGATATTAGCACGGATAAGATGAAACTTTAAAGAAAATTTTCTAATTTTTAAAGAGAATATTCTAGATTTCTCACTTTGGCAAAGATTTGAAATTTGATTATAATTTGCAAAGATTTCGAAGTGTGTGATTGTCCAAAAAACAAAGATCAGTAATGCGAAAAGTATGAAGACTCAGATTCGATCCAAAGACTTGAAACAACGAACAATGGCCTAAGCAAGAACTTTGCTACTCCCAAGGCTAAGTAAACACTTCCTAGTTAAGCCCTAAACCTAACCCTACTTCACACTTAACATTACATATATTTCATAATATCAGTGCATCTCTTCCAGTGTCTCACTATTACTGTAGCGCAGGCATCCCAAAGGGAGCCGGGAACCACGACTTAGCTTCCCAGCCTTCAACTCTTGCCATCCAAACCCACTTGACATACAAGCAGCCAACTCGCCAACAACGATCAGACTTAACCAGCTTGAAGTTCCGAAAACCAACATTGAGATCCAACCTGGCGCCATGCCAGATCGGGGGTCCCGATGTGGGTGACTTCCCTCCAAGCAAGCCGCCCGACATACATCAAACTTGACCAACTCGAAGCTTTGTTACAAACGAGTAACATCCATTCCAAGCAAGCGGTCTGACTTACATCAGACTTAACCAACTGAAAGCTTCGTCACGAGCGTTGGAAGCCAACCTGGCGCCACGCCAGACTGGACAGCCATAAACAGGTAACTTCCACCCAAGCAAGCCATCCAACTCAGCCGACATGTTAGAGCCCGTTCCCCAAGAGCTTAACCCATTCACGTTCATGCAAGGAACACTCAGAACCACAAGCCGCGACAGATATGGAGACAACCAGTTCCTGGACCAAATGGTCCCGACAGCATACCGCTAGCGCCACGGACCGAATGGTCCTGACGGCATACCGCTGGCATCCCGTGATACAACCCTCAGCTATGTGCCAACTTAAAAATTTGGAAGCGGCCTTACAACTGGCGCTTTTACCGAACACTGAAACCCAGAAGGTAATCAGAGTCAGTTTGAGAAAAATCCCACTTTATTGATAAATCTGAGAAGGTTACATTTCAAGTGTGTGACCGACCCTAGTCTCCGGGGCGCTAGCATGCCAAGGCGAGAGCCATGACAACATTCCAGCAAGGGAGGCTGAGACTTGGTTGGAGCTTGCCCTGAGTCGCAACCCGCACTCCCCTATAGTATTGGTGTGATTCGGCACCCCCCCCCCTCATACCAAGCACTCTACCCAAGCTAGTAAAGCACGTTTTTCTCTCTCTAAAATTTTCTCTTTCTAGAAAGTCATTTTCTCTCTCTAGATTTTATTGATCCCCAGGCTTCCTTTAATCATGCCTAGATCGTGTGAGGTGATTGCACATCGATCTGAGCTCTCTGGACTCCGCTAGAACCGATCAAAGATTTTCAGCCATAGGAACTTGGCGCCGGCTGGATTCTGGTCACAGTGGCACCGGGAGCAGCAGGGGCGCTGTTGGCGCCGATGGCGCCGGAAGTAAAGCTTGTAAAGGTAGCTTTACAACAGCAACTTTGTGCACACGCGCGCCGATCCGATGGGACAGAGAATTGCCATTCAACGAAATTTGATGGATATAAATATGCAAAACCAACAAAAATATTGTGAGAAAAATTTAATATAAAGAAAATGCTAATACAAAAAAAAATTAATTTGAATATGTACATAGTAATCACATACTTACAATTGTATTTTCTTCTATCATCTGGATTCAAATCCTGGATGTTGAGCTCTTTGTGAAGATAAGCATGCTAAACTAAAACAACCCTGATAGATTGACCAGCTATTGATACTTTGAAATCCATTATCCTTCCTTTCCAATAGCTTCTATATATGTTATATGATCTTTTTCTTTTTCGAAAAGAGACTTTTGAAGAAGGATGCATCAAAATCCACTAATATTTACAATATATTCTTGGTATTCATTGAACTTTTGCATTTGTTTCATTGCAAATATTCATAGCATCAATGATTCATCTTGGTCTCCAATTATGTGTCGCCATCAGTCCAAAATATGTCTATGGAAGCTGATTACGAATGAGAACGAAGAGAATGAAGAAAATGAGAAGTATACCTAAGAATGACAAGAAGTTCCTAAACTACGGGGATTAGTTAACTACAGTTAATGAACATTGAATCCAAATTAACCTCGAGTTTACAAATACGGGTAGCAAATGAGTATTCGGGCAATTACGGTGGTCCAGTCACAATCGTTTGTTCTACCTGGTAGGATTTTTTGAAATCTCCAAATTTTGGCCGGGAATGCCAAAAACATTTTTGTCCGTCAAGTACTATTACAGTTCGTCACAGATGGACACAATTTTTTGGGCCACTCGAACGTTTAAAGCGTGCGAAATAAAAAAGAGCATTTTCGCAAAGGGCCCATTTTGAGTTTTTAATAGATCCTATCAAATTTAGGATTTTACGAAAAATGCAAAATATTGAATCAAGCAAAATCTATATGCAAAAGCTAGAATCTTGATACATCATCTAATAGAATGTAACATCCACTACCATGAGCAATTTTTGTCTTCACATTCTAGGTTTACGGTTTAGGGTATCGGCCTACTCCAAGTGATTTGGCCTAAAATGATAATGAGGTCAGTAGGCCTACCTTGACCTATAGATTAATTATGATTATGAGGTGTTGGGAAACTCATGGCATGTAGAAAAATCATGATAGTGGACGTATATGGAACTAGTAGTGACCCATAGATAAGTCGTCAATCTGGTTGCTGATGTATCTTAATGAGAGGTCTCATATCACTCCTAGTTGGGTTGCAACCTTGGAGGGTATAAGTATATCCATAGGCCTCTCCATGACGAGAACTTGATTTTGGTGGATTGTAGCTACATGCTTCTGGTATGGCATCTCTCCTATTGAGTCATTGCCTTGGTCCATAGCTTGGGGACTAGATCATTTTTATCTAGGTTGGTTGGGTAGGTCTGATCCACCATCTGTTCCCTTTAGTTCTATTGATTTGACATCCTAGACTTTGATCCTTGAGGAGGACTTGAAAGTTGCTACCTACTGCCATTACTTTCCAACCTCACCATGTTCTATAATTGTCATGTGCTACCTGTAATTAGCCTATGAGCTTACTAAGAAATTGCCAAATATGGCCATGGAGCTAAATTAGACTAGAATTAGTCATTAGGATTGTTAATGAAGAGGCTAGAACAACCGCGCCATATTTGTGAATAGCGGACTTATAATAATGGTTGTAAGGCCCGGATTAGCCAAATAAGTCCCCAAACTTATAGTAGAGGCACAAATGATCACTATAAATAGCTGAAGTCGTGCTAAATTTGGAGGCTATTGTTCATTTTGATAATTTTGAGTTTTAAGAGATCTTGAAGCTTCTCTTTGAGAGCTTTCTTGATGGAAATGGTGGTTCATGTGCCTACAATCACATGAGAGCTTTGATCATGGTCTAGAAATAGGCCCTATAGTTTTGCTATCTTTTTCTATCTTCTTGATTTTTGACTAGTTTTCTTGATTTCTTGTATTTATATTGTAATTTGATGTTCATGAATGGATTATATGTTTTAATGCTAAGGTTTGGTGGTCTTTTCTTCACGAGTTTCTTGTTTTATTTTCGATTTTCAGAATGTTTTGGTTCCACTTTTTACATTCTCATTTTTTTTTTTTTTGTAGTCTCTTGTTTTATACTAGTAGATCTTTCTTTTAGCTTTTTGGAGGTACTGAGATTTTTTGATTTAGAGCTATAACGACCAAGTTATGGCCATTTTTGTGATTTCATTCCAAATTTTAGTTAGTGATAGTTTTTGCAATCTTTTTTACTATAATTTTATAGGATGTAGATCTCAGTCTCAACTTGAATCTGAGCCAATTTCCAACCAATTTGGTTAAGAATTGGCAAAGTTATGGCAATTTTTGTGAAAGAGGTCAAATCCTAGTTTTGGTAGGATTTTTGGGAGAGAATGACTTCAAAATTTCATTTTGGAAGTTTTGTCCCTTTGTAAAAAATTTCAGATTTTTCATTTTGAAGGCTTTAAAAGAAAAAAAAACACATCCGACCATCAAACTCAACGCCCAGATCCGACGGCCCCCATCTCTCTCTTTTTTTCTCTTTGTGGAAGAGTACCAGAGACCTCCGCCTTGTTGTCCTCGGAATAGTCCGCAAAAATATTCCTCGAATATTCTTCCCTCACCTTCCATTCAGGTGTTCGACGAAAAAACAATTTCTGGTTTTTTCCAAAAAACATTTAGGGTCTGTGTTTCTTCTGCGAACACATGGGAAGTTCATCCAAGTAATCGAAAGAAAAAAAAATACTGTCAAATTCCATGATTTTCTTACGGTTTTCGTTTCTTCAGCTGTCCAATGCTCCAAGAAAACCAAAATTTTCAAAAAAGGGCCCTATTTCTAAGTTCCTCCATTTTACATTTCCAAACCTCTATATATTTTTCGTTTTAACGTCGGAATTCAGTGTTGTAAAAATGAAAATTGCTCAGTTCATTGTGCTGAGTACAGTGGTCATCATTTTTGTCATTAATATTTGTTTTAGGCCCATTTGTCCTAAGTTGTACACATTTTATAATTTATTTCTTTAAATTACTGTATCTCATCTATTTGAGCTCAAATTTCGATGCCATGAAAAACAAAATTCATCAGCTCAACAAGATTGACAATGTAGAAGTCTTTTTGTACCAATATTTGACCCCCTTCGAAGTTCTTTGTATTTTCTCTAATTTAAAATTCATGCCTATTGTCACTGCTTAACTGCACCTTGTTAAATCTAGGTTCCATACCATTTCAAAGTTCATCCCAAGTTTGCAATCCACAATTACAAATTCCAATGAATTGGAATTATGAGCAAGAGGATGACAATCAGTCATACTATAATGACAGTTATGACAATGATGGGGAGGAATATTGGGATCAAGGTGACGATTACATCAAAGATTACGAGCAAGGCGACGAGCTCGTTGATGACAATCAGTATCAAGACCAGAACGACGATTTTGCTAATGATGATTAGTATTAGGACTACAATGACACTTCTGAACTTGACCATAGCACTGAACATTTCAACAACGATCAGCAAAACAAAGAACAACACGAACCAGTCATTGAAGATTGCTCTATAGATGAAGCAATTGAACCATTCAGTGGTCAGGATGAGCTAGAGTTCAATGATGGTGATTATCAAGGTCAAGATCAATTCTAGTTTGCTACTGAAGATCAGTTTGAAGCAATAAGTGTGGGTGAGCAACAACAGGTCCGACATGGAATAGAAGACCAGCATGAGACCATGGATCAATTTTATGATCTCGAAGAACTCAAAAGACGGCCTATGAAGATACCTATAAGAGTGAAGAAATCGACGAAAATGAAGGATGTTCTCTCTATGCCACTATCGGTATGATTGGTCCCTCCCTGATGGGTACATCATTTTCTGACGCAAATGATTTTAAGGAGGGAAGGAATATTAGTGTGGCAAGTGGAGCGACCATTTCTATTGGGTTTCTACTGTTTTGATATCAGCTTGTTGGGTTTCTATGTATGGATGCAGAATGATTAGAGAGAAATCAACATGCAAATATAATAGGATCTTTACCAGATTATATATATAACTTAGATCTATGGGAGAAATATCTTGTAGGTGTCGAAGACAACCATGAAGGGAGAGAAACAGTTAGGCGTCTAAGACAACCATGTTTTTTTCGAGATTAGATATTTCGAGTGAGTCATGGAGCGAGTATCAGTGTACGAGACATAAATTATCAAAAAGCATTCACAATGGAACACACATAAGAAAATAGAGAATCTGAATTAAGTTGTTGTGAATACAACTATCAGATCACGATCCTGTGCCCGAGAATGGTTCACAGTAATAGCGCATCGTGTGTTGTGATCTTACTACGCTAGTTACAGATTGAATACTGCTCTACTTCTTGGATTACTTTCACTCTCTCTAAGATCTCTGATCCTATGGAATCAGATAATTTTGATACAATGGAGTTCACGAAGGAACTCTAAATCATGCTTCCACTAATTGACTTTGATTACATTCATTCATGTGACTCACTTGCATCTATATATATATATATATATATATCATGTGTTGTCGTTATGTATATACATGCAACAGTTATAACAACTATGTGGGCAACAAGTGTGAAGTAATGCAGTTACTGCAAAGTACTGAAATGAGCTATGACGCGATCTGTGTCGGACAGGGCAGAGGAAGAGCTCCATTTTGAATGGTAACAATCGACGATTGTCGAAGACTTCAGGCAAGTCGAGTCAACTGGCTTGCTCTTGAGAAGATGTCGATGTCGATGGAGTTTGATGTCAGGATGTCGACGAAGTTGAGTCGATAAAGTCGATGACATGGACTTCGACGAAGTCAATCCTGTTTCTGCTTCAAGTCGATATATTGCATAGGTCGTTCGACTTATGCGAGTAAGGTTGCATGCCATTATAGAGAAAGAGTATATTTACATAGTGTAGTTGTGCTGAAGAATCGAATTCGGGTGAGTCGGAGTGAAGATTAACTCCAACACTCCCCTTTAAGCTTAACTCCTAGGATCCTGAATGAAATTTAGCAAGCTACATAATACAACATGCTTTACACTCGACAGAGGTTTAGTCAAGATATTAGCCAACATACTGTCAGTTGGACAGTAACTTTGATTCTCTTGAAGGAAATGAAATTGAACTTCGATGTGTTTAGTTATAGAATGAGTTCGTGGGTTTAGAAATAGAGTAATTCAGCTCTAATTGTCGCAATGGAATATGATTGGACTAAATTGGGGGATCATAAGATCCTTAATTTTTGAACTCAAACTCTTAAGGTGAGTGACTTTGGTTTGCATAAAATTGAGCTTAATCTTGAGTCAAAATTAAATGCTTTTTGTAGCCACCTACCACATTTCTTGCCTATATTGCAAAAAAATCAATTGCAACTTACACCTTGAGACTTTTGAGTGTAACAAATATTGGTGGACATGGCTAAAAGCCAAACATTAACATAAATGGATTAAATCTGAATGCAAAATGTTTTGCACTATTGCATACAAACTCAAACATTGAAAAGTACTTATTGTCAATCTAATTGTCGAGTCTAATCCTTGCACCTTTACTAATACAAAAGTTAGTCCCTCTTTGTCTACTAAAAGGCATTATTACATCCTTTTAGTATAATACACATTTTGTGCAAAAACAAAATATGATACAATAAATTCATCTAGGTATGTTAGTGCACCTTAACATAATCATGATTATGCATAATGGTATTGCAAGTAGATTAGAGCTTTTTTGGCTAATTCTTAATAGTTATTAATAGGATAAAAGACCTACTTGAAATATGAGTAGGAAATACCTTGTTAGACATCAAAAATGTGAGTGAGAAAAAGGCTTCCAACGTATGTTTTGCTAAAAATTAAGGGATCAAAATCGAGACCTAGTTTAGAGTAGGCTACATCATTGTTTTAGGCTACTATGGAAGTCAAAAGGGGCTTGACTATGCTTATGTATGTGTTGGGTTACCAACTCCAAAGCTTAGATAAAAACCAAATAACAATGTAAGCTACTTGCATAAGAGTAGCAATAAATGAATGCTTCAAAATCGATTACAAGCAAGTGGCAACTTCCACAAACCACAATCTACAAGTTAAACAAAGAAGATATGATTTTGCAATGTTAACAATATTTGAACCATTATAATTCAAATTATATTGAAAACAAGAGAAATACGAATGTCCAATCAAGGACAATGAACAATTGAGTATCATAGCATGGCTTTAGAATATCTCTTGATTGCAAATTCTTGGTTGGCACCAAAGCATACATCTTCCTAGAAGGTAAGGATATGTCATAAAGAGAAAAACAGAAGATGGATCTTTGTGACTTCGTCAAAGGTCATGCTCTATTGCAATCTGATGAAAGATGAAAAAGAGAAGCTGACTCTAAATCTTTTTGTTAATATGATTTTGAGTGCTTTAAGACAAAAATGACACCTGAATGACACCTCAAAGACCATACTCATACGATACTTTAAAACTCCACGGTTAAAATTTCTTGTAGGCATGAATCCTCGAGAACAGAGACGACAAATTAGAGACCAAAACAATCTCTTTAAGAATGCTATTTACCGACAGAAGGCTGGTTGTATAACAAATATCACTTGTAGAAGGCTTGACCAATTCATATTGACAGCATTCTCAGAGTTCTTACAATAATCCAACCACTTGGTTCCAATACATAATACGAAACTCCAAATTTGTAATTACTGAAGTAGGGAAGTCTAGATTTTAGACCTATTCAGATACACATCCTCGACCACATTCCAAAACTATTCAGTGCTCGGATGCTGATCTTGCCATTGTTGAGGTGTGAGTGCTTTGCTTATAGACAAAGCGTGAATTTGCTTCAGCTCTTCTGTCAGAGCTGTATTCACCAATCGGTGCCGTTCTAGCAACCGTTTGCCTTCAAAACTTGCCGAAGCTATTTCGATATCAAAACTGGCGCCACATCTGGAATAAGATCCGACTACTTGACCTCAAACAAAGCATACAAACTGAAAGCATCGAGAGCACTCATCTCATAACTGGATTATTAGGACGAGTCAAGCAAGCAAGAAACATCAGATAAATGAAAACTTGGAAATTTACTTACCCGCCGGATGTATCAACCACTGTCTGTGAGCAGACCGCATGTCCAAGAAGAATTCCCCGGAAAGAAACTCATAAAGTTAAAAATAGTGAAATGAAAAATCTAATAGCATCATCTTGAGGACTAGCTAGACGATCTTGAAAGCGTTAAAAATCGAGAGCAACATAAGATGAAAATCTCTCAAAAAGCTCCCTTTTCCTTTGATTGTGGAACTGATTCCGTATCAACCCTATTCAAGCGGGCTCCAAGAGTGTTACAAATGGACGTAAATGCATAAATGACATTAAAATAAAAAGACTACACTAATAGATAGTATCAATCTGTAAAGATCATAATACCTCAAGCTTGTGAAGTAGAAACAAAGAAAAAACACATGGAAACAAATTACTATAACAGCCAGAGATGCTAAAACATAATAGACTTCTGAAGGAATCTTTGAAACGAACGCCTAGAAACTAAGCTTAAAATCAGAACATACAAAAACTGTTGAATCTCAGATACGCAGAACAAGCAATCATGCGAAATTCTGGAAACATATTCCACACAGTTCACTACCATTAACCTCAGTCCGACCAAAGCAAAGGAAAAATGAAAGAAAGAGCTCACCAGATGCGCTGGTTGCAGCTTGGCCGTGAGGGTAGACTCCACATCCTCCTTGGTAACTGATCCCATGGCTGATCGATCGCCCGTCTTGCCTTGTGCTTCCTCTGATTCTCGCACTAATGCACCGGAAAACCACAACCAAGGAAGAAAGGGAGCGAGGGATGGCCAGAAATCTTCAGAGCGAAGGGTGGGGGGTTGGGGGCGGTTGGGGGGCAATAGTATGCTAGTTATTTTGATGGGCCATCTTGGAAATCATAGCCATGGACACCCACTTAGGACCTTTCACTAACAATGATCTCGCTATTTATGTTGACAAAGACAAGTTACAACCATGTAATCAAAATCCTGTTGTACATTAGGGTGAACTCCCATTGATTGCGTAGCTAGCTTGTGTGCTCCATTTGCATAAAGCCATGAGACTAGTATCAAGCCCCAACCTTTTATGATGACGTGAAAATTGGCTAGAGATAAACAATCACGTAGGTGCTCAAAGACCATCCTTGAAGACCCGAGAGGCGAGGATTGTGTAGAAAAGCTTTAATAAAATGAACTTGTGCAAGTTGTAGATCAAGTATCTATATATCCACACACACACACACACACACACACACACACACACACACACACACACACACACACACACGCGCATGCATGCACATATATATAAACACAACGACATAGACGACTATGAATAGGAATGGATGCAGATTTTGAAACAGAAACAAACTCATGTTTTGCCGCAAGTGCATTGCAACAAAGAAAAAGCCCCTCTTGTAAATTTTGCCAATCACCCTAGCATTACGAGTTTCTCGATGACCTGCTTCACCACCTCTAGGAGGAAGAGGCAAACACCAAAGGGGAAAGAGCAAAAAAGTATGCCAATGCCATAAAAAAATCGTGCTCCTCAATTGACTTTGTGATTCTCTTCAATGAGAAAGATGACAATGGATTATGGGTGCCAACAAAGTATTCAAAAAACTCTTGGGTTTTGATGCATTCATCATTAAAAGGATCCTTTCAAAAAAGCAAGAAGACAAAATTATCATTGTGATCTTATTCGAAGGCCAGAGTTATGGATTTCAAAACATTATCAGGAGGAAAATCTATATACAAAATATTAGTCCAACATTTGTATTATATGCATTCAAATGTGCAATGATTGAACTGTCAAGATCGCAAAAAAAAAAAACAATTGTGAGTATTGGTACATTATTTGCACTTCTATTTCTTTCATTTTGGATCATTTTTTTTAAAAGCACCAATCTGATCATTTTTCTCTTGCAAATTTATATCCTTTCAATATAAATGAATGGGAACCAACTGGATCTCTTGTAGGTGTGTTGGATGTACGACACTTTGATATTGGACAGTTGCAATATAAAGGTAGAGCTGCAAAAGATTTTGTTGATTGTCAAATCGTTTTCTATAAATCAATGTACATTCCATTTAAAGGGAGGCTTTGAAAACAAATATTCCATTCCACTATCTAGCTTTAGAAGTCATGAATGGGTTACTGATGATGCCTCAGTTTCAAAATCATTTCGATGTAAACTATATAATGATGTAAAATTTTTGTTAAAGATAAGTACAAACTCAAAAACAGTCCAATTAAGTTGGTTTGTTTCTTTGAATATATTTGTGAAATTTTTTTGCAAGGGTCAATGTACAGAAAATGCCAACTATGTTTTTATGTAAAGAATTATCGAAAAGTATATATTTTAGCTTATAGAGGAAGGTTGGGATAAGAAATCAAATGGAGATATAGAATGCAGAATCAAAATGTCCTCCATATGTTTTCATTATCAAATAGAAAAAAAAAGAGTAAATGGTACCACTGGATCAAGACCTTGAACAATGTGAGTAGTATTGACATAAGTTACAATGATGACTAATTTATATTGAGGTCGAGGAAGATTTGAGCCTAAGTTATATTACGAAGGAACTATTGCTCCTACAATATGATATACCCACATATTTCAGATTCATTTCCAATGGTAGACCGGTAGGTAGATGTGAACATTTTTATTCTTCTTTAATAGCTTATATCAACAATTAGTCATATAATAGCTAATCTTTGATTATTGCTTTAAAAGATTTATTTCTAAATGCAACACAATTTGTGTCAATTTTTTGTAGGTACATAAAAGACAATGAGATCAAATACAAAGATCTTGGCGAAACTATCCAAACTTTGGAGGAACAATGAAATTTAGTTTCAAATAAATGCAAGTCCATCGTCATTATGGAATAGAAAACAAGATAATTATTTCATGTCAATGTAGAAATTCATATCAATGAAAATCTCAAAAATGGGTTATGTCATGTAAGATTGTGTCTATCTTTTGATGATAACATATACTTGTTTATGTACACTTGACATGTAGTAAAATAAAAAAATTTATTCAGTAATTTTTTTTATATTTTCTTCTATAGCAAGAGAAGCATCTGGTAAAATTCTTGCTCTTGTGCTATTTTAGTACTAAAAGGTTGATAGGGCACAGTCTCTTGTCTTGTTATTTATCCTTCCTTTTCATTGGGAAGGACTTTTATACCTCGTTGATCATACTAAATTATAAGATCTGCATCTTGAGCAACCTGAAAGGCTGTAAAATGGGCACCTTTCTTTGTAGCACTTTTGGGGTTCTCAATTTCAAGAACAAAACTTTGGTCATTCATAACTCCTTTAACAGATAGCAATTTGCCATCAGCTTGTCCAACTTCATTACCATTGTGAGTTTCCTTGAGTTCTGAAAACCACTATTTCCTTGAAGTCATGTGCTTGGATGCACCACTATCAATGTACCAGGTATCCTTGGTTTCATCACTTGTCAATAATGCTGTAATGAACAATTTTGAGCTCTCACCTGTATCATCTTCATATTGATCATCATCGTATTGATGTTGATCAGTATAATTGTTTTCATAATAATAATCATCAAATTGATGTTGATCAACATAATTTCCCACTTGCCCTTTGTCTTTTCTTTGCTCCATCTCCTTCTGTTTCTTGAAGCATTCATGTTCTAAGTGGCCAGGTTTGTTGCAATACCTACAATTTCTAGGTTTTTTTTGCCGCGTCCTTGACCTCGGCCTTGATTCCAATTGCCTCGATTTGGGCCATCATTGGATTGTCCTTGAAATTGTTGGAATGATCCACAATTTGAGTTTCCACCTCTTGATTGGTGTCTTCCACGACCAAATCTACCACCACGTCCCCTGACTGCAAGAGCTTGATCAAATCCCCTGTTGCGATGACTCAAGTTCTCTTGATGTTGTTCTTCCTACAAAAGCAATCCACCTAACTCTTCATAGGTTGGAAGATTTTTCCGTGTGGCTATACTTGTCACAAACATCTGATGTGACTCACTCAAACTATTCAATGTCAACTGCACGATTTCATGATCCTGTACTCGCTCTCCAACTGCTGCTAATTGGTCACGAATCTATTTGATCTTCAGTAGGTGATCAGCAACAATTGCACCATCATCCATCCGCAATGTGTGCAACTTCGTCTTCAGGAATAGCGCTCGAGATGTGTTTGCGATCTCAAACAATGCCTTCAACGTATCCCATGCTTTTTTTGGTCCTTCTGAATCTGAAATGTAGGGAATAATTGCATCTCTAACTGATAAGTTGATGACATTCTGTGCTTTTCATTTTCTCCTGTCGAATGCCCGTTGATATTCTTTAATCAATGGCCTTGTCTCTTCACCTGTCACGATCTCCCATAGCTCCTTTTCCATCAAAATGTTCTTCAGTTTGAATTTCCAAACTGCATAGTTGTCGGCTCTTTCCAAATTGCTTGACTCATGAGACACTCTTGCTTAGAGTTTCCATTACTGGATAGACAAGTCCGGATCACAAAAATGGCTTAGTCTGAACACACAACTGAGTCTCTAAATTTTATCACGCCACAGAACAGTATAATATTTTTTTTTCGGTTATACACCTGATATCGGAATGGAACGCGGAAGTACGACTGCTCAGAATCCTCTTTAACTTGTGCACGTGGATCCGATATTGGAGCATGCGATATCGGACTGGAGCGCGGATGTACAACTGCTAAGAATTCTCTTTAGCTCGTGCGCTTGGATCCGATATCGGTACGGACTTGCGATATCGGACTGGAGCGCAGATGTACGGCTACTCGGGTTTCTCTTCAGCTAGCGCGCTTGGATCCGATATTGGTACGAATAAAAAAGAGAGAATATAAAAACTTTCAGAGGGAATATTCTAGATTTCCTACTTCGGCACGGCTTTGCTTAGATTTCGAAATGAGTGATCGTTCAAACAGACAGATCAGTAATCTGAAAGGTATGAAGCCTCAAAGTTGTAAATGGTAGTAGTAGAAACTGTCAAGTGTGATTTGTAGTACCCCAAACAAACAAATGAGAGATTTCTTGGCACAATTCTCTGACAAATAATACTTTTCACAAAGACTAAAAAAAAAATACTGTAAAACTTTTCTCACTCAACAGATTTTCAATTTGTCTGATGGTGCCCTGGCCTTTCCGATGCCTCCGGGACTGTGTCTTCGTTCCCCACTAATAACTGTGAGCTCCAAAACCTGCAAAATACATCAAGAAGAATTTCTTCCAACCGTTTTTGTCTCTCCAAGCTTTCACCTCCTGTGAAGGACTTTCTCACTTCGTTGCGGAGCCTGTGACAAGCTATATCCACTGATCAGGCACATAGGACTATTGTAGCTCTGATACCATGTCAACAATCAGAAATGCAACATCAAGCATTCACCATAAGCAATCACCAAGTAAGGAGCTGAAAGATGAAACCGCAATATCACTCTATCACACTAACTTCATACTGAATATAAAATGTACATATAAGCCCTAAATCCTGATAGAGAGAGAAAACCTACGAATAGACTAATAGCCTAGCCTACGGCTAATTACAGCTGGTAACAACTGTCAACATTAATGTACATCGTAAACAATAACAATGAAGTTTATCATTGATTTCTAACAATTCGAAGTTCCAACCTTCCGTGTTGATAATGAAGAACAGATGGATGAGAACGATGGCCTCCAAGAGCGAATGATTTCTCTAAGAAAGTTGGAGGAGGATCATCGTTTAGCATTAATAGAAACTAAGCGGGTCCAAAATAAAAGAAAAGATAATTTTGACTAATCTATCAAAAAGAGCAAAATCAAACGTGGAGACTATATTATTTGTATGACAACAAACACATGTTGTATACAAGAAAATTGCACACAAGATGGATGGGACCTTATAAGGTCATAGAAGTCTTTAAAAATGGATCGTTACAGTTAGTAGATTTCGAAGGACATTTACTTGATACTCAAGTAAATGGATCAAGAGTAAAGCGATACTATGACTGATTTTTGAATAGAACAAGCAAGATAGCTTTGCGACTTTTGTGAAGAATGCAAAATATGCGACACTTATTGTTTCATATAGCTTTACAAAGTTCATTATTTTATTTTTGTCAAAAAAAGTGACAGTATGGTTCCATTTGTATTTTTCAGAGTTCGCATTTTTGCCAAAAATTGCGACACTGCACGTTCATTGTAAATGATTTGCGAAAAACTTGGCACTTTTGTTAGTAAGTTTTCCATTCATTTTTCACGTCCACTTGTCAGTTCATTTTCCAAAAATCCCGACATTGTTTGTATTTGTTTTCTACCTATTTCCAACATATAAGAAACATGCAAAAAATCCAACACCTTCGCTTCACATATAATTTCCATTGTATTACGCAAAAATTGTGACACCAGTGTGGAATTTGTTATGTTTGTATACATACCATCTTTCCTCATAGGAAAGTGAGGCCAGAAGTTCTTTGGCTGCAAGCAGGGGGGCGTCTTTGGAAAGACCTCTATTGCGGATGTTTTGAGATTTGTATTTTCATTTGGCTTGTTCTTCCATCATCTGTGAAACCATCTTATTGCTTTTTTGCTTCGGTATTTTTGAGCATGTCGGCCCAACTTTTTGTCGAGGTTTGAATTTTCTCCTCCAATGCTTTGACTTGATTAGGGTTCACTTGCGAAGCAATGCTAAAGACTGCCATTTGCATCTTGAGAGTGAAATTTTTTGTTTCAAGCAGATTTACCCATTCCTTGAGTGCAAGCAATCTGCCTGCATATTACTTATAAATGTCATCAATCCTGAAAGGGGTGGAGCACTGCAAGTGCCACAAAGTTCATTGAGCGGAGTAGAAGATGGCAATGACGGTAATGGTGAAGGCAATGATTGTTTGTTTCCTTTTCGACGGGTGATGACCCATTCTGTATCCATGGCTGGAGCAGGCTAGGAGCACAAGAGCAAGCCAAGAGCAATGACAGACCCTGTTGTATTCAAGAAGGAAAAAGGTGCACCCCTATCCTGCTAGGTGATCAAAGGTAGTCATATATCAGACTGCTCAGGACATCCTGATTTACTGGACCTGCAGCCCACTATTTTTCTATTTTTGTGGGAAAACATGTGATGGAAATGAGGTGCAATAAGCCCAGATGGATCAGGACAACAAACGACGCGATCAATCGTGGATTAGGGTGTTAGACATCAGCCATGGATTGGGGTCAACAGGGTGCCATCAGGGCACAATCCAGCGCGCCAGCAACAGGGCACAATCAGCCATGCACGCGCATGTGAGAGAGAGAGAGAGAGAGAGAGAGAGAGAGAGAGAGAGAGAGAGAGAGAGAGAGAGAGAGAGAGAGAGAGAGAGAGAGAGAGATACAAGACTGTACTTAGTTCCTCTTGACAAATGTACAAAACCAAGCTGATCAAAGAAAAGTTGAAATTACCGGTAAAGGCCCATATAAAGTGAAGGAAATCCTGAACTATGGCGCATTAATTCTTGAGCACTTGGATGGAAAACGATTTGATACTCCGGTGAATGGCAGCCGATTACGCAAGTTTTGGCAGCCTGCTCCGCCAATTCAACAAGCCTGATCTCAAGGATTTTTAATTTTATTTGTTTTTGAATTTTTTGTTTTCAATATTTGATTGTTCAAAAATTTTGTGAAAAAGACAGTAAAAAAAAAATTGAGAAAAGACTAATGAGCAAAAGTCAGAATAGTCATCAACACGAAAAAAAAAAAAAAAGAACAGTATTTTTGATGAAAAATGACTTAGAAAATCACTATTTTGGTCAGATGTTGCCTATACAATATCAGAAACCTTCGCTGAGCCTCCAGACTATACATCCACTTCAGATTTATCTAATTTGAGTTGGGCGAAGGTTCTTGGCCAGGAAAAATCCATTTTTTGAGCTAGGCGAATGATCAGCGATATGTCATTTTGAGAACCTTCGCCGAGCACCTTACCCTCATTATGAACCTTTGTTGACATGCTAGATGGTCTTAAAATGTCAAAATTAGGTTGGCCATAGCCTCAGATCTTGGAAAAATGTATTTATGACAATACTTGGGCAAAGGACCCTCCTGGGCGAAGGTTCATCCTTCGCCAGCCCTGGAAAACGTACGCCTGATAGGTTCAGATCCCCAGAAACCTTCGCCGAGATTTTTATAGCCTATTTTCACAATATTGTACATGTCTGTAAATTTCTGTTCAGAACTGATCAACCAAACTAGTATTCAGTGTAATGGACCCTCCAAATTCACCTATAAGTTGGCCAAATTCGATTCATTCCTCACTTGTGCTAGCGAAGCTCTTGCGAATTTTTCCACGACCAAAGCCTTCCAAATTTTTTGAACTACTTTTTGCTATACTTTCGCGCGTCTCCGAAGACCCATCAACGTTGAGGACTAGATCTAGAGTTACTTATCGCAATGTCCTCGCGTGGTGGATGGGTCCTTAAGTTCAAGACCTCGGAGATAGAGGCCGGCAAAGAAGTGGACAAAATACCTACATTGGGAGAGCAGCAGACATGGAGAGTTACCGTTTTTGAGAAAACTTCGGAATCAATCAGGAGTTATGTGGCCAGCCCTCGCCAATTGCGGGTAGATCCCTATTATGTGCCAATGCCGAGAAGGAATAAATGGAAGGATTTGGGATTGGCTATGGACAAGATTGCAATCCATATGCCCAAATGGCCAATCATCCATCAGCCCTACAACTGGACGATATTAGTGGATTTCCACCGGGCTTTACAAGCGTACCAGCGGGAGTATATCCACTCTCCCAACCCGACTGTGCGACAATTGGCAATGTTTGCAAAAGATCTAACTCTGTTGGCATCAGTGGCAACTAGATGGGATGATTGTCTTCCTCCTCTGGCATTCGATCCAAATAAGCCAATGGCCTCAGAGAATATCAAAGATCAGCTGCCGGTTGCTCGTTTATATTTTCATGCAGCAATGATGGGAGGCTCTTGGAAATCTCGCTTCACATCATGGACGACCTCAAAGTGGATTGCAGGAGCCCATCATTGTTTTCTACCGCATAATTTGGATTTTAATATTGCCCGTCTCAACTTTATGGAGAAGGTACAGTACCATTTAATAAAAATTTGTCGCAAGGCTAATAAAAGTCCCCAATAACTGCATCTTGCTGGTGTTGTGGGACCGCCACCAGTTTTGGTGGGGGATATTGTTGGAGGGTTTGCAGATCCCAAGGCAACCCTAATCCTAGTTAATAAGTGAGAGGGATTGGCACCTTGCGTGTATAAGTCCAACCCGATGATCACATAGAGATTTGATTAATTAGAAAGTCAATAAAAGGACTTTAAGTCTTTTTGCGGGACTTTTAATGTCGTAGGGCCTAAATGTCAAGATACTTGTGGCTAGGTTCTTTGCAGTTCGAACATGAAGGTATATATTCGATTGGCTTTCGTGGCTACGGACATTCAGGCAAAAAATGTCTTGGTTCACCACAATTATAGCAATTTTTCGAAACGGGTTTTGTCGAGCTGGTAGACTAGATTACATGACCAACAAATTTTGGTGGATTGTGTCTTTTCGGTGCAAACTTTGGTTTGCCTTGTTGGACAGGTGTTGTGGTACTTTGAGCATAATTGGTAGTCGCATCATCTTGAAATACAGAGAGTATTTCTGAGAAGGATCTTCAACATACTTTACGTTCACAGATTTACAGACTTCTTTAGAGTGTCCAGGTGTACCGCATTTCGTACATCATAGTCCTGAGTTCGAAGAGGAAGCCTTCAGTCTCTTGTCTGCAACTTCTGAAATTTGAACTTTTAGATCATTAAACTTCTTATTAAGATCAGCCATATTACTTTTCCAAAGCTTTTCAACTTTAGATGTTGCAAACTTGTCCTCACTGATTTTGCTATCTTCTTTTCGTTTGGACTTTCGTTTCTTCCTTCGATTTGCATCATCAGTTTTTGTGTCTGATGAATCACTGATATTAAATTCAGAGCTGGAAGAACTTGAACTGGATTCAAATTTAGATTTGTCTTCACTGCCGTTGGAGTCATGCGTACAATACGAGTACGTCTGTGTGCTAACTTGTAAGTCTCATAGTTCTCAGCGCTTGCTATGATTGTTGATAAAGAGGCCATATCTCCTTGTCTGCAATATCGATCAACTTTTGGTGGTAAACCGACCAAAAACCACTCGATCTGCATCGTGACAGGGTACACACCAGTTAGGTTTTCAATCAAATTCTTTACTTTTCGTATGTACCTTCGAAGAGATTCTTTACTCTTCTTTTGCACATTGTTGAGTCGTCCGAGAACTCTAGATGAATAATAAATTTTTTTGAACTAGTTTATAAACGCATCTTTCAGCAACAACTAGGTAGTGACACGTCTTGGTTCAACTTGGCTATACCATATGCACGCTTGCTTTCTCAGAAGACCAGGAAAGATTCGCAGCTTGTCAAAATTAGCACATTCGTTCTTAGAGTTAGCAATCAACTCGAACTATGAAACATAACTGTCAGCATCATCTAAAGATGTTCCTTTAAAATAATCATATTTGATCTTCAAGATTGAAGTAAAACGGTTAGAAGGGCCTTTCTTAATCGGTTATGGTTCAGGTTCAGGTTCAGGTTCAGGTTCAGGCTCCAGCTCAGGCTCTGGTTCAGGATCAAGATCAGGATCAGGAACTGGATTTACAACTTCAGGACCTGGTTCCACTATAGCAGAAGCCTCAGGATGAAGGTTTTCGGATAGCTTTTCAAGATAAAGAAGATTATCAAATAAAGTTTTGTAAAAATTTTGGAAGGGTGAATCTCCTCTTTGCAAAGATTCCTGAAGATTTTTTAAAAAATCGTCTCAAAGTTTTCGATATCTTTCTAGTCGAGCAACTCTATCTAATATACACTAGGGATGGAGATGGAGCTGTCAGTTTATATCAACTTTATTTGGCTATCCCCAGCAACGGCACAAAAATTGGCATATGTTGTGATATACCAATATAGAATTGCTAAATTTCTATAGTATTTATGTCGTTCCCCAAGGAGATAGCACTTAAAAGTTGTTCAAATAAAATGGAGTCATGTGTTAATCTGGTTGTCGATGGACATTTAATAAGTAGCCAGTATTACTTTTCTTGTGGGTGTGTGATGATGACAAAATTCAGAACAACAATCTTCCTCTATCAAACCGAATGAAAAGCATTCTATAAGTAAAATTTTATCAGAGTAGCACGAATGAACTACACCTTGGCTGATTTAGTTGTCAGCAAGAATTTGTATTATGTTCGATGCAGACATGTATGAACAAGCAAATAGTTAATCTTATTCTTAAACTGATGTGTCCTAGACATAAGTCCTCAACAACTAAAGTCCAGTCATGGTTAAAGAACTCAAATAGTTCCTGAATATATTAGAAACATATATCTTCATTACAAACATGAATACAAATCAATAACTCAATTCCTCAAGCAGAGACTAGCATTTCACATGTATACATGCTTTTATATCAGTGACTGTGAAAAGTTGTACCAAAGTGAAACGTTACTCATGTGCTGAATACAAAGTATTTGCACAAACGAGTAAGTTAGTTTGAAGATAGTTCTTTAGATCAGCTTTATGGAAATACAACAAATGATTGTAATGAACTATTGTAACTGTCTGACCAAAGAGTGTTTTAAGTAGTGCATAAGAGATTGCTAGTAGACCCAAAATCACTCACACTTAATAGTGCAGAGAACAAAGATCATAAAAAATAGCCTTCGATGCTCTATGCACTTCTTCAATCTCACAAATACAGGAGCTCTCTCTTTCTCTCGGTGGTGTGAGAATGAATATCACCTACGGAGTGAGCAAACACACCTCTAGAGATTCCAGGTGCGACACTCCATTGACTAACTCTAGTTAATAGTTGCGTTATAAATACATGTAAATTATACCATTGAAGGTACATTTAACTACGAGTTTAATCTACTCTAGTTTTAGGTGGCGATACGCATCTAGTCGATTCATATGATTGACTAGTTTAAGGCTGTTCTAGGCATCGTTTCAAATCTGGAGGTCTTGTCCTTTAGTACAAGACAAGTCTTTAGCATTTATATCCCAGAAAAATGACACAGGCATCTTCATATTGTCCCATTGTCGAGCACATACTTCATCTTCGAGTATAAGTTGCCATATTTGAGTAGATATTCATAAGGCAAATATGTGGCATCACACTAGTGAAGAGTGATCCAAGAGAAGGTACCAACGTGGTGGAGTGGTCATAAATATTCATATATGTTCAATGACTTTATGCATAAAAATGACAATAAATGTTGGTCTTTGACATGATAAATAGTAGTAGTTCTGAACATGCTAGCTGAGACTACTTATAAGGTACTTTGTTGACAATTCTGAATATTACTAATGTATGATAACTTTAAATATTTTAATCTTGTGAAAAAAATCGATCACAAAGATCCATTTATGCCCTTTGATCTTCGACTAATATGGATAGCACATCTAGCATCCTTAACAATGTAGAAATCTTGCATCTACTATGCATAGAAGATGTAAACTCAGTAAGAACTTGTCAAAATCAATTATGTAATTGGTTCTTGAGTATCATTCATATACATTGAACTTATAATTCAGATGAAGTTAGCATTCCAATCGTTAGATCAAGGGGGTTATGGTGGATGTTTTTTAAAAATCAGATATAATCATGTCTAAAATTAATGTCGATCCAAATAACATAGAGAACTTTTAAACATAAACATTGATATTTTAAAGAAACATAAACATTGATATTTAAAAGAAACATAAACATTGATATTTAAAAGAAAAATAAACATAATATGATATTTAAAAGAAACATAAAAATCACTGAATCATGTACTACTTTCAAGCTATATTATAAGAACTCTCATAGATATTTAATCACAATGTGTCATTTGCCACTAAAATTGGTTCATATTTATAATTAATCATGGTCTTGGGCCAAGCCCTACATTAGTCAAGAGATTATTACAAAAGATGCACAACTTTGGAGCAATTCTAGACACTGTAGAAGTATAACCTTTTAGACTAGTAAACTATTTCAATATTCTAAAGGTTGAGAATTAGAAACTATTTTCAACTTTTAGAGTCTCTAAAACTCGTTAAACTTTCTACATCATGACTCCTCATGGTCTTACAATACACATGCCATGGAATATGATTTACTTATAATAGGGTGACATGGCCATACCCTAGCATACAAAAAGTCAACTTTTCACAAAATTACCAAGCTTACAACTGAATTATATTTTAAACACGTCTTTTGAAGCCAAATTTGTACTTGTTACAGATAATTCAGAATCTGCCAACACTCACTAACACATTACAAATCCTATCCTCATTGTTACATACCTATGTAACTAGCAGTAATTCAGACCCCTAACAGTCCATTTAGTGTTGGGGTCTAAATGGCAAGGTACCCTTAGGATTAAGAGTATGTGCCCTTGGATAAGGACAGGCAAGTGACTATACCTTAGTTGGAGGTATGGAGTCACGTGACCCTTGGATAAGGGGTACCCTTAGTATTAAGAATAGGTGCCTTAGATTAAGGTACTAGTGTCCTTAAATAAGGACAGGTAGGTGTCTATGCCTTGGATGGAGGTATGGAACCTAGAGAGGTGTTAGAAAGTCATTGGATGACTATTTTTCTAAACCTTGGGCCTCAACCTTGAACCATATCACTTTATTGGTCTAGGACCAAAGTATACTTGCACAACTTGGGCAATGGGACCTAGTAGGAGGGCGTCCTTCTAAAGTGTCCATTGAGTTCTCAACTCCAGCAAGAAAGGCATTCAAAGAGTCATAGGTTATGGAAAGAGTCTCTTGACATTTCATAAGCCTATGGAGGCTCTTGGAGATTCTTTAACTCCCCTAGGCTTCTCTCTCTCTCATTGGATGAGCATGGAACTCCATAGTGCATTGGAGAGGTCCATGGGCCATCTATATGAGGGCAGTAGGCCGCCCATTGGGAGGGGGAGATCTCTCTTGTTTGCTTTGCTTATGCTCTAGTGTTGCTACTAGTGTGTAGAGTGCTTTCTTGTGGTAGTATGCTTGAGGTTTGGATCTTGCTTATGGTATGGGACATAAGTAGGGTTCGGATCTTGAGTATGCTATGGAGTGTTGTGGTATGCTTGTGATTTGTTTATGGTTAGCAAGGGGGTGCTAGATAGGTCTTGCTTGGAGCTTGGATCTAGCTATGATTGGGTGGTGAATACTTGAGGCCAGCTTGTTATCTATCTTTGTGTTTAAAGAGTAGGGACACATGTGGAGGAGAGATCCTTGGAGGCTTGCAGATCCTTACTTGCAAGTGGAGGCATCCTAGCTTGGAGTTGGGGAGCATCTTGAAGCTTGCAGGTTGCTTGGAGGACATTTGGAGGCTCTACCTTGGATTTGGAGGACTTCCTCACCTCTACTTGTAAAAGTGGTATCAGAGCTAGACAAAGGATGGTAACCTTTCTGACCTTCTTCAAGTTCTATTAAGATCACCAACTAATTTTTGTTGGGGAAGATTATAGGCTTTTCTAGTTGTAGGAAGCTTGTAGTTGAAGTACCCAATGAATCTAGTTCTCTTTGGAAGAGAGTAGTGATGCTTATAGAATTGTTTAGGGGCTGATTTTGTATCATGTTAGAGAAGTTTTAAAGTGGGCTTTGGGTTTTTAAAAGTTCTGAAAAAAGATTTGTGGGATGAGTAGAGGAAGTCTTCCTCTACATACACAAACTTTTTTTTGCAAAAATATTGATTCTAGCTATGTGTTTTGATCAAAACTAGTGTTTTTTTTTTGCATAAATGAAGTGTTTGAAGTTCTGATTTTCATTTTGAAGTTCTGTTTTTCAGACCTGTAAATCTGAAAAATCAGATATGAAAAGTGAAGTTTTCATTCAAACTTCATTAGTTACACCTTTCTATCTCCTAGTTTTATGAAGATGACAATGTAGGAAAGGAATGGTAGTGTAACTTTGTGCATAAAACAAGTTTTGAAATTCTGTTTTTTGTCATTTTGAAGTTCCGATTTTCAGACCTGTAAATCTGAAAATCAGATCTGAAAATTGAAGTTTTCATAAAGCTTCATTAGTTATCCATTTTTAGACACTAGTTTCTTGGTTTTGGAAATCTAGAATAGTGAGAAATGTGAAAACTTTGGTTGCTTTTGAAATGACAAATGGAATTGGAATGGGAATGGGAACTTTATGTAAACATTAGCTTGGATTAGTTAATTGAAGTTTACATAAAGATTTGTTTTTTATTTTTGCTTTTATTTAAGGCAAATGTAGCTTATTGTTGTTTTCCTCTTAAGCTTGGATTAAGCTTGCAAATAGTAGGCTTGGATTGAGCTTACAAACAATAAGATTGAATGAATAAAAGTAAATGTTTTTTATTTGAATTGGATGAAAAAATTGAAGCATTTCTATCATTCTAATTTGAGCACTTGTTGTATTTGCATAATAGGAAAACACACAAGCAACCCCAATGGATCAAACCAATGAAAACCCAACATTTGATCTATCAAACCCATTCAATGTGGCACAAGCTCTTGAACTTTTATGCCAACAAATTCAAGCCACTAATAAGCAGCTTCTTGAAACTAATCAAAGAAACCAAGACTTAGAGTCTAGGTTAGCCAATCAGAAGAAGCATGTAGTTCCACCTCTTGTAAAAGTGCTTAAGGGGGAGAAGAAAGATAGGAACTTACAAGTGGTAAGTTCTTACAAGTACTTTGCCATGAACCAATTTCCTGAATCTGAGAAGTTATCCACTGTCACCATGTTCCTTGAAGGAAGAGCCTTGGTTTGGTGGGATGACTTAGTTGCAAAGGGCAATCAATCTTGTACATGGGATGATTTTTGCAAGCTTTTTAGAGATTATTTTCTACCACTTTTAGATGACTATGAACACTTCCAAAAGTTGAGTCATCTAACCATGAATAAAGGTTTGGAACAGTTTATTCAAGATTTTTATGAGTACCTGAATCCACTTTATAGTGATATTCCGCCTAAGGTACAAATGTTAATGCTTATTGATGGGTTACCAAAAGATTATCAAGTGGATATTCGTAGGAACCATCCAGAAACCCTAGAAGGTGCTATTAGGGCTACAAAATACTTTGATGACACACCTAAGCCACCTAGGGGTCAACAGCCTAATGAGCAGAAAAAAGGTTTTCAATTTAAGAGGAAGGATAGGGAAGTTGTTAATGAAACACATCCCAATTCCAACAATCCTAAGAAAACCAAGAAAAACTATAAAAACCATCATGGTGGCAATGATAAAGGTGAAGCTTGTAAGAAGAACATGTGCTTCAAGTGCAATGGCGAGGGTCACCTTGCACGTGATTGCGTCAAAAAACAAGCTTCAACCTCAAGTAATCTATCTCAAAGTAATGAGATGGATGTTTGTTTCCTTAGTTCTTTAGTTTTTGGTCCTAATGACCTTATTTGCATTAAAGGTAAAGTTAATGATCAAGTTGTTAATGTTCTTTTTGACACGGGATCCACTCATAACTTTATTAATGTAAATTTGGTGCAGACGCTAAACCTTTCTACCAGAAAAAGTGAGAAAAAAATACCGTGTGACAATGGCATCGAGAAGTAATTCTGATTTGATGGATTTTATTGTTCCTGATGTAGAATTGCACATTCAAGATTATTCTGAAAAACTAGAATTCCATGTTGTTTAATTAGCTAATGTAGATACTGTTCTTGGGCAACAATGACATTTTGATAAGTACAAATCATTGAGAATTGATTTTTTTGAGAAATCTTTATCTTTTATGCATGAGAATTCTTTAATTAAGATCAAGTCTAGTTTAAGTGCTGACACTAAAAATGTTAACTCTTATTCTAAACGGGAACTTAATTCTATTATGAAGAATTCTGATCTTAAAGTTTATTTATGTTTTCATAATGATATCATTTGCTGCAATGATGAAGAACTTAACATAAATGCCATGAATATACCCAGTGAGAACACTACAGAATTTGAAGCCTATAATGAACTTAGGCAGGAATTCAATGATGTTTTTTTAGACCTTCCTATAGGTTGTAAAGATGGCTACCCCTGGAGGTGCTCCTCAAGAAGTCAATCCAATCATTCTTAGAAGAGCACCCCATTTGGATGTACCCAAATACAATGGATTAACAGATCCAGTTAGATTTCTTCAGATCTATTCTGAATCTTGTGAAGTCTATGGCAAAATTTTTCCCCATGATAAACTTAAGCTTTTTTCTATGGCCTTAACAAGTGCAGCACAAGATTGGTACTATAATCAAGATGAAACTGAGCATACAAATTGGGAGACTGTTAAACGAAAAAAAAAACATTAATTTCAGCACCAATACTGCGTTCTCCAGATTGGACGATTGAGTTTCATGTTCACACTGATGCCTCAAAATATGCAATTGGATAAGTGTTGACGCATCCAGGTGACTATAAGAAGGACTATCCAATACGATTTGCAAGCAGACAACTTACAGATCCGGAGAAGAACTATTCAACAATAGAACGTGAAGCATTAGCCATGATTTTTTTTGTATGGAAATTTCGTCATTACCTCATGGAAACGCACTTTGCATTTTATATCGTTACTTTACTTGGTAAACAAGACAATGCAATATTGGATGTATTGCAAGATGGTTACTGTTATTTGTTGAAAATTCTAGAATTCACACGTGTGAGGAATGTCCACAAGAGTGACTGATCTTGATTAAGCTTTGTGATTGCCACAATACCCTGATTCTATATTGTTCAACAAGATCTAGTTCAAAAGATACGGCTAATTCACAATCTAGCATGCTAATCAATAGACTATGATAGCAATGAATCAAAGAATGATTAAAAGTACAAGATTACAATGCATAAGCATTAGCCTCAACATGAGTTAGAGAGAGAGAGAGAGAGAGCTAGAGAGATAACAAGAAAAAACAGTTTAGATCCAACCAAGCATGAGATAGGTACAAAACTTTGGTTCTTTATTACTTTGTGAATGAGAATGATATGTGGTACTCCTTGCATTCAATGCACATCCTAGTGCAAACAACTATTATCTTGACACCTAACTGCTAGCATGCACAGGTTGCACCTAACTTCTACCTACTTTCTACAAATGGCAATTTCTCAGCTAGCCATATACAAATCTACATGCATGAGTCCATTAGAGTGATTGCATACTTTGCATGTCACTATGGAAACTTACGACATTATGCATTTATTGTGGCTCGAGTTTCTACAAGGTCATAATCGACCAATTCCATGTGAATCTCTATATGCATGTCAAACTAGACATTGTCAACATTATTGCATATCATACTAGAACAACTAGACTTTATGCATGTCACTGGAATTTGATCTACCTAACCCAAACTCATCCTATTCTACAAGGATATGTGCTCAATTCACATACCTTGGATATGTACAAAATATTTACATGGGTAGGATCCCCCAAACATTAACAATAGATGATAGATATGTTTTACAATTTTTAACACTCCTCCTTAAAATATATCTATCTGATGTTGGTGAAGATCCTTTGAGTTTGGATTCTTTGCTTTGCATTTGAAGTGAAGATGAACAAAGAATTCATCATAGCAGTATGCTTACCAAATCCATGATAAGTTCTCTTTGATAGAAATATTTTCCAAATGCCTTTGAAAAATATTCCCCCGACCTGCTACTATGCCAATGTACCTCCTACATGTCTGATGTTGATCCTGGGTATGCAAAGTCCACATGCATGAAGTTGGCTGCAAGAAAGACTGAAAAAACTGAGGCTTCCATTCCTCATCATGACCACAAAGATCATAAGCTTTCCATCAAGCTATAACACTGCTATCTTTGGATCTATCATACGTCGACCGTCAAGGCTTACGTGACCAATCCGAGACAGTTGAGGGTTAATTTGCACTTTGTCCCCATTCCACGATGACACAAATGGGCAGAGTGTGGAACCCCTTTGGACTAGATCACCATCCAAATGCTCAACTGGCCAAAGATCTACTCTGAGCACGGGTGGGGTACGTATGTAGATGCCCAAATGGCTCTCATCCAATTTTCAAACATATATCTTACATGCCCCAATCCAACAGTCCGCGTGACAGCCAAATTTGCCCGAGACTTGGAATTTTTGCTGCCACTCAATGGGACAATTTTTGCCACCCCCATTTTTTATCCTAATACGGCCCTGGCATCAACCAAGATGGAAGACCAACTTCCAGTGGCCTGAGTGTATTATAGAGTAGCGATGTTAGGCCATGCCCCAGAAATTCCAAACTAGAGAGCCCAATTCTGGATTGAGGGTGTCCACAAAGTCTTTTTCCCAACAAAGGATCAGCACAGCTTGGCGCGTGTCAAATATATGGATGACATCACCGGACATTTAATAAAGCACTGCCGTGAAACCTGAGGCTAGTACTAAGCTCCATAGTGCCGAGGGACCGGCACTACCTCAGGTTGGAGGCCATGTTGTGGGTATTCTATGTATATAAATATAATAGCCAAAAGTAGTAAAATAAGTTGCGAGGGCCGTGGCATTTTGTGAGCATAAGCCCATAGCCCAATGAGCACTTGTAAATAATGTATTTTAAATAAACTAGAATTTGGACCATGTAATTAAAATAATGTTAAAAAGGCCAAAGTTTAAGTTAACTAAGTTTCCTAAATTTTGTTTAGTGGTCAAAAGTCAAATGGTGATAGGTGGGGTGTGTTTCTTTGTGCACCATAGATTAGATGTGTTTCTTTTGAAGGGTTAGGATTGCAATCCCACCTTCTTGAAATAGCCATTAGAAACCAAGGGGCAAAGGCCTCCCCAAAGATAAAAAGACACCTCTTGTAACCCATTTGACATGCTAATAGAGAGGAGGAAACTCTGCCATTTTGGAGATCCAAGCACGCTCATGTGCTAATGATTTCATGCTTTGCTATCATTTTGTGTTTGCTAGTTATTTCTCCATTTTGCATTGTTCTTGCTTTGTGTTTTTAAATGGCTTCTCCAATGTATGTAGTGTTGAGCACATGAGCTAACCTCTCTCTCTCTCTCTCTCTCTCTCTCTCTCTCTCTCTCTCTCTCTCTCTCTCTCTCTCTCTCTCTCTCTCTCATACCACCTTTCACCTCTATCTATGATGTTAATGTTAGTTTGGAGCTACTAGAGTTAGAGTGAGGTAGAGTTAGTTTAGTGTAGAAGCAACTAAATAAGCAACTATTCTTAGTTAGATTCTTATCCTTGTGTTCTAACCCTTTCGACAGGCAGAGGCCTGCTCACCATCTATTTGCTACACCCTACATAAAGATGAAATCCCTAAAAGTATAAAGACTCTTATTTTATGGTAAAACACACTTTACCCCTTACTTTTTCCGTCATTAAATAAACTTTTTGTGACTGTCACATTTTTTTGAAGTACATCCTCTAAAAAAATGTCATACTCTCTACTCAACACTCAAAAAATAAAAAATGAAGTCTCTCAAAAACTCTATACTCTATTTCTTTCCAAAGCATAAAATATGTGATATCATGCCAACCAAGGCTTTACATGGCAAACTACTTCAAACATACTTAGCACAACCAATGTCCTCAAGTAAGCAAGACAAGCACAGACTCACGTAAGTCTGCACAACACGTGAATGTTTTATATCAGTGTATATTGTAGTTTTGTTATTAAATGATACAGGTCATTCCAAATACATCTTAATGCATTAATGACTTGCTATGCTTTCTCTGATATTTTCACATTATCTCTGATATGTTCATACTAGTTTATTCAACATAGGTTCAAAGTTTAACTTTCAATCTTTGTTTGTTCGATATTGTTATGCGGGTTCCTTATTCACTCCACTAATTGACTAATTGAGCTAACTATAGCTATTATCATAACTACAATGGTTGTCTATGACACCTCACCTAGTTCCAAATAGTAGGCTAGATCGATAATTTGATAGTATCATTAACATGCTAACGAAATTGTGATAAATTTTATATAGTTACATAACTTATATGTAGTTGCATCTATCTAATAATATAGAATCGGGTATTAGAGTTTCCGTACTTAGCTTGTTTGAATCCCTTAAGTTGTATCTTTCAACATACATCATATCTTTCGACGACAACAAAACACCAAAGATACCTCCTCTCTATCTCCCTTGCTATTACAAATACATTCTAAAGATACATTTTTTTTAATTACTTTCCACTACCAAATACATCATCTTTGTCATATATAAAAATCCTCTCTAATATCATGATACAATGAAAACATAGCATAGATCCATCATTTACTTCATGCAACCATATTAGATGTAATCCTTCTCTAACATCAATGAATCTTTAATTTCCAAAGATGACAACGACGTTGTATAAGCCAAAATATGATAATGCAAAACTTGCTTGAAATCTTGAGCTAACACAAGATCAAGCCAAGACTCTACATAGGACTCTCCCTCATGATCATCCATACATTGACCATTGATTCATACATAAAGACCGTCTTCTTTGCTTGTATTGTCACTTGTACTTGAAGTACATCCTTCTAAGACACAAACATCCTTGATTGCTGAAAAAATGACATCTTTGATCCTAAAAAACGAATCATTCCTACTATGGAAGCTCCCCCTCGAGCGTTTATCAACCAGGCATTCTGTACCAGCTACTTGGCACTCAAATCTATCTTTTATGTTATAATAATGAGCCTGTATTGCATTGGTGAAATAATGATGACTTTATTTGAACCAGCAATTGCCACCTTGAACAGAAATTCATGATTTAAAAACCTGTCTGCTTTTGCATTTGGATTGTTCTGTTCATCTGTGCTTGTGCCAGTTTTATCAAATCTTTGGCTTTGTATGTAAATGTACTATTGGGTCATCTTTTTCCCAATTCCATGAGGAATTTCTAGTGTCCATTTAACCTGACAGAGTGGTAGGGGAAATATATATGCTAAGACATCAAGGCTCAGTGGAACTGTCCTCCAGAATAAGTCTGGCCAAGTTTCCATTCCCGAGGTGCCACATTCCATGCGATGATTGTTTGATGGGTGGTCAAGGAAGTGGCCATAAAGGAGATGCTCTGTCCCTGGAGGCGGTGAAAGATCTGGAATGCTGCTCCCCAGGTACGGGTCATGGGCATCCAGCCTGTTCGGGAGCCTTTGATGGAGAGGGATAATAAGTCTCCTGACCCCCCCACATTGCTCACATACACAAGAATCCAGTAGGGGTTGCCAAGTAAGGTGAAGTTGATGTCGCCTCGCTTTGCACATGGAACCCTGCCAGAAACGATGGATAATAGCAGTGTCAGCAAGCATACCTACGAGTTTTGCAGTTCCTGTTGGATGCATCAATTTCCGATTATGTAACACCGGGAGCTATAATAATTGTTGTTGCAGAATTGAAAATTGTGAACAAGGAAATCTCTACTTCATTGTGATGAGATAAATCCAATATATATAAGCCGGATTGCTGTTTTGTGAGCGGGCTTGAGGCCGCAGCAACCTGACTTGGGGCTTACATTCTTCGTGAAAGGCTGACTGAAAGAAAAATTAGAACTTTAGCGTGATTTAGCATCATCGGGACTTCTTGCTTGTCGAAGACTTGATTTACCATAGGACGGGCAACATAGTTTGGCTTTCATAAAAAATTCTCATTACTACTGAAATCATGTGTGGAGTTATTGTTGTGCAGGATGATTGGATCATTTTATTTGTTGTATGGTCTAGCAAAAATTTGGAACAGTAGGCCACATTCTCATTTCTTGTTGTGATATATTGAAGGCATGAACAAACAAAGACTTTCTTACCAGCGGACTAAATATTTAGACAAGAAGGTTGGAATTTGATGGATTTGAAGGCGATACCAAGGATGAAGAAAATGCTTTCTGCCTGATGATGTTCAGAGCAAGTACAAGGACTAGGTTGGTAACTTCCATAGATTTAGAGCACAGGAAAACAGCAACACAATTCCTGATCAAGCCGTGAATTACAAAAGAGACAATGGCAAACGTTGTTGGATCACCGTCAAATCAGAAACAAAACTGGTACATATGGAGTAGCACTATTCGCAATTATCGTATGCATGCAATAGCAAGTTGGAAGAAATGCACCTTCGATAAAGGACGGGGACGATTCCAGCCACCCACTCAGCAATGTGCATGAAAGCAGGCTTAGACATGTCGAAATGTTCTCTGGGTGGATTGCACCATCCGCCATAGTTGGATGGCTTAGCCCAGTTGGGAGGACACAGATTGGTAGCAGTTACAACGATTGCTGGGTTTCCGCTGTAACACCATTTGGAAGAAACGCATTTAATTTCATAGCAGCCACCACAGCCATAACCATTCCTAAACATCACCGAGCTCAAGGCTGCAGTGTTGGTACCATAGCCAGACTGCCATAGATTTCCATAGCCGCATGCTCCACCTGCACATTGCACACTCATCCGGCTTTCATTGGAGCTCCAGATCTGAATGTGTTTTTAAAATTGGAAAAGGGACGAAACAGTTATAGCCATTAATACTAGTTTTACCCATTGTTGCTTGAGCATCGTCTGATCCATAGAATGTGGCGTGAGCAAATCTCCATGGGCCACCTCGGTAGGCAATATGTTGACCCCTTGGCAAGGGAATATGAGCCCAAGCAAATTGCAATAGCAGTGTGACGATCAGAGATTGAAAGTTCTGTTTGAGCATTTTGATAATTGTTGTCTACTGGTGAATAATCATGCAAGTCTTCAAGATCTGCAAGAGATAAAGGCAAAACTCAGCTTATCTTTGAGACAAAGATCGCGTTCAGTAGTACTAAGTCACTTGCTCATAACGTAGATCAGTGAAACCTGTATTCAGGAAATCTCCCTTGGAAAGAAATGCCTTGGCCTTCCTGCATCCGAAAAGTAACGATCCTTCACGACTACTTTATAATCACAAAACCTGTGGCACATGCGCTATTAGTAAAGGATATTGCTGTTCTTACTTTGAACATGTCTTGCTACAGCTATACTCTTGTCCTCAGATTCAAGTATCATATAGTCAAGCAACAACTTGTGGCAGTAGCGGGTTCTTTTATAATCAAAACCGATGATGATCAGGAAGACATATAGGGAATGCTGTAACACACATTTCAGATACACCAAATATAGCGCAAGAAGGGATTCTAATGAATGTCAAGATTTTGTACAAATGAGTGTGCTGCTTACAACAAAGATAAAAAAATTTCATTTTCTAAATTTGACAAAATCCACAAGCTGATTTTAATGGTATTTCTCATGTAAAATAGTTTTTAAGATCCATGTAAATTCACTGCAGTCTTTGAGCTAATTCGAAGACATTTTGGAAGTCACTGTACCGATGGATCAAAAGAAGAAAAACGCCTTCTTCTGCCTTGTTCATGGAGAGAGAGAGAGAGAGAGAGAGAGAGAGAGAGAGAGAGAGAATGCTACTGTTGTGACATTGATGACCCACCTCAAATAACAATCACAAAGGAACCATCAAACATTCTTCATTAATCACCCATTTCTGTGGCAGCAATGAAGATCAGGCATGCTCTAGTCATTGGCTGGCAAGATTAACAGCAGGAATCAGGAGACAGACCTTTCTGCGTGAAACAACAAGATACTCATTTCTGCTAAGAAAAATCAAAACTTGGATCAGCACACCTTAAAAATGTCTGTAGTTTATGACAGTTTCTGTCACAAAGAGTCCTAGTGTTATTTGGTGCATAAGCAATGAAAAGTGATCTGACTTTTTCTTTGGACCAGTTTCTTATGTGTGAAACAGTCTATTGTTCTTCTTATCTTAAACATTTCACATGCATGTTCTCATTTCGTGGGCCCCCCTCCCCCTTAAGGGTTTGGTCAGGTTGCACACCTCTGCTCGATAAGGATCTAGACGAGCTGGCTGGGAACTCGGTTGGTTAGCTTGGCATCCAAATTTCTTTGGTCCCAAGTTCCAGGCCGGCCCTAACAAAATGAGATGCATGTTCAATTGCTTGCCCAAAGTGTGGGTGAATACCTAGGCCAATTACTTGTTGTCCTTGCCTTGCAAAGGCAATACTATGTGTTGAGGTTGATCTTCTTGAGCATTTTTGACAAAATCCAATGACGTGCTATTAAGATACAAGGGGCCCTAGGGCCCTTTTGTTTCCCTTGCTTGCTCTCAACATAGAGGTGCCTACATGAATTGCCATAATTCTCTCTCACCCGAGGGAGGAGAACTATCACAAATGATGTGATCAAGACTCTAGGGCTATGTCCAATCAAAGCAAGCATTGCTACACTCAATGTTTAGCACAAATTTTGGCATGGTTAGGATCAAAATATATCACATTCTCCATGCACAATTTGCCATATAGTACTCTAAGCATTGATATTATCAATTTTCTCCATGGGAAATCGTACACATGGTGGCAGAATTTGAAAGACAAGCCAAACATATTAGTTGTGATAAATTCCAAGTGGAGTTTGGGACTACATTTTTGTTGGCCTTGGACTATATTGAGCATTAACATTGATCTACAACTTTGGCATCAATTTTTTTTATTAAACTTTTCCTCACCTTCTGTTGATAATTCAAAGACACGTAGATAATTTATGTTTACATATAATAATCTTGATAAATTGATGTTATTCCAAGCAAAAAATGGTATTCATAGTAAGGAAAATTAATAGAAAAAGATGATGTAATTCATAGTCTATCATGTTTGCATAATGTCTATATAATGCCTCCATTAGAGGAGTTCTCAATATCAAAAAGACCCTTTAAGGAATGCCATGTAGGATGAAGAAAAATATCAGAATAAAAAGAACAATATTGCTTATTTGCTTTCCCCCACCACTCTCGAGGCCACCCCAACTCCCAATGATCTAACCATAGTGTCTACAGTCACAGTTAACAATTCTAAGATGTTCACAGTCTAACTTGTCAAAAATTGAAAATATGACCACTGACAAAATTTCTAGAATTCACACGTGTGGGGAATGTCCACAAAAGTGACTGACCTTTATTAAGCTTTGTGATTGACACTATAACCTGATTCTAGATTGATCAACAAAATCTAGTTCAAAAGAAATGGCTAATTCACAATCTAGCATGCTAATCAACAGAATATAATAGCAATGAATCAAAGAATGAATAAAAATACAAAATTTCAGTGTATGAGCATTAGCCTCAACACGAGTTAGAGAGAGAGAGAGAGAGCTAGAGAGATAATAAGCAATATCTGTTTAGATCCAAAATGGCATGAGATAGCTACAAAACTTTGGTTCTTCATCATTGATTGTGTGGAGAGCTACACATATTTATGGAGATTGAGGTAGCTCGAGGTAGAACCACATCTATCCATTCCAAAATGACATCTAAAGTGACATCTAGAGTCTATGTGACATTTGTCACTTGTCATGCATGAAATTCTACCAACTTTTTACGAGTGTACTAGTTCTAACTAGAAATGTCCAAATCATCATGCACGTGTCCATTAAACTTTGTGCATGCCTTGCATGTCACTATGGATCACGTGGAGTTTGATGGAGATGCTTGTTTGATCAAAAGGAAGGATGTCTTGATTGGAAAAGGTAAAAGGCAAGGGAAGTTGTTCAAACTTGATGCTTGTGTTATTGCTAACCAAGTTGGATGTGTTGCAAGGGAGCGAATTTCTATTCAAGAGGTTTGGCACAAAAGGATGGGACACCTCAACTTCAAGTCAGTATGTACATTCATTGATGATTTTAGTAAATTTTGTTGGATCTATCTACCAAAGAGCAAGGATGAAGTGTATGATGTCTTTGTCAAATTCAAGAATGCAAGGGAAAACCAATTTTGCCACAAAGATCAAGTGCTTGAGAGGTGACAATGGTGGTGAGTACATATCTAACAAGTTCAAGGCTTTTTGTGATGAGCATGGGATCAAGAGGGAGTATACAACATCAAGGACCCCACAACAAAATGGAGTGGCTGAAAGGAAGAATAGGACTTTATGTGAAAGTGCTAAAGCTATGAGGTTAAGTGCTAATCTTGACAAACCATTTTGGGATCAAGCTTTGTTGTGTGCCAATTTCTTGTGCAATAGGTGGCCGAGTGCTATTTTGGATGGAAGGGCACCTTTTGAGATGCTATTCAAGAGGAGGCCGAGTGTCAACTTTCTACGAACCTTTGGATGCACATGCTATGTCAACATTATTCTTGTTGATAGGACCAAGGAGGATCCATCTTCAAGAAGAGGTATTTTTGTTGGATATAGTGAGGTGAGTAAAGCCTACAAGGTTTACATTCCTTCTACTAACAAAGTGATTGTTGGTAGAGATGTCATTTTTTATGAGGAGAACATTCCAAAGGTGTCTTCAAGCATGATTGATGGTAGAGTGGATGGATCTAACATTCTTGATGTTGATGAAAAGGATCTTACTTTGGATGGTGGTGATGATGGACCTTCATCAAGTCATAAGCCAAGGAGAACATCAAGAGAAAGACAAGTACCTTCAAGGCTCACATATGATCAAAAGGGTAAGCAAGTAGTTTCTGGATATTATGTTTTTTTCCTAACCTCTTTGGATGAGCCTACAAATGTAGATTAAGCAAGGAAAGAAGAGGAGTGGATCCAAGCAATGGATCTCGAGTATCAAGCTCTTATGAAGAATGGAACATGGAGAGTGGTGGAGTTGCCTAAGGACAAGAAAGCTATTGGATGCAAATGGATCTTCAAAGTAAAGACAAACCAAGATGGATGGCCTCAATATGCCAAATATGGAAATATTGCAAAATGTGATGAAACTAGTTGAATCTTTCACACTCCCTCTTCAACTAGTTTTAGCATAGACTTTGATAATACTCCAAGTCAAGTCCTATGATTCATTAACAAGTCTTTTCCCAATGCTTTGGTGAAGATATTAGCTACACATACCCTTGAAGACACATGTTGAGGCTCCACCTCCTTTGCAATGACTCGCTCCCTCACAAAATGATATTGTATCTCAATATGCTTGTTCCTAGCATGAAAGATAGGATTGGATGCCATTCTTTGGGCTGATTGATTGTCACAAAAGATGATTGGGCTCTATGAACAATCCAGCAAGTGAAGATCCTTGATCATCCTTTTGATCCATACCATCTCCTTTGTGCAATGTGTAAGAGCTTTGTACTCGGCCTCACTAGATGACAATGAGATAGTGGCTTGTTTCTTTGACATCCATGATATAGATCCATCACCTATGAAAATACAATAAGCACTCATGGATTTCCTATCCGTTACATCTCCAGCATAGTCCGAATCTGAAAATCCAAAAAGATTAGGTGATGATCCCTCATACAATATGCCAAAATCTCGAGTTCCAATGATGTACCTCAAAACTCGCTTTCCTAGCTTCCAATGCTCCTCGCTAGGATCTTGCATGAATTGACTCAATCTTCCAACACAATAGCTTAGATCAGTTCTAGTAATGGTTAGATAGATGAGTGAACCAACTAGCTTCCTATAGAGAGTAATGTCCTCAAAGGATCTTTCATTACCTCTTATAGTTAGCTTTACATGAGACTCCATAGGTGTATCAATAGCTTTTGCATCTACCATATGAAATCTTTCTAGAATAGAATTAGCATACTTCTCTTGACAAATGAAAGTAAATTGAGAAGATCTAATGACTTCTATTCCTAAAATGTAATGCAAATTACCAAGATCATGCACCTCAAACTCCTCCTTAAGACCATTCTTGATATCCTCCACATCTTGATTGTCTCCACCACTCAAGATGATATCATCCACATAGATTAGCAAGATGGTAACATCATTTCCAGCAAACCTATAACAAAGTGAATGATAGAGGTTGACTTTTCAAAGCTCATTAGTCTAAATTTCATTTCAACAAACACTTTTTGAAAGTGGATAGAATGCGAGTTTGAGTAGATTCAACTTGAATAAGTTGGGTACATTGAATCTAGACCCAAAATCAGTAGGGTTAGCATTTTGGTGGGAAAGCCAAGTGGCCAAATAGGGTTTGGACCTGCTATAAAAGGATGTAACTCGTGGAGAGAGTAATCTTCTCTCTTCTCTATTTCATTCCATGTTTATACATGGTTCTCTTGGGTTCTACTATCCATTGGTGCACTATCTTGGTGATTGCTTGCAATTCTATGTGTAGAATGATCTATATTTGTTATTTTTGGATCCGCACGTGTGAAATACAGTATCTTGTTGGTTTTGTAAGGACAACAATAGTACATAATCATTTCATTCAAGTTTGATCAAGTTCTATTAGTGTTTGCATCTCAAATTGTGTGTAGATGCTGATTTTTCTACATTGGTGAGATTGGTAGTGTATTTCTCTTTCTAACCAAAGATCATTCAAGTAGATTGGATCTTAAGGATCTGAAATCTTTCACAATTCGGACTCATTAAGACGTTGTGCGGTGGAAATCCTTAATGAAGGAACTAAAAACTCTACTGGCATCACAACATCCTGACCATAGACCAATTGGAAGGGTGTCTGATCAGTGCTCCCTTTATATGCTATCCTAAATGCCCACAGTGCAACATGCAACTTGTGTTCCCAATCTGATCTGCTAGCTTCAACTGTTTTCGTTACCATGAGGATAATAAGGCGTACTAGTTATGTGGATCACGAAGAATTCCTCCAACAGGACCTTGATGGTCTCGTTGATGAAATGGCTTCCGCGATCACTGACTAGCTCCACCGGGCATCCAAAGTGCACAATGATATTTTCATAAAGGAACTTGGCAGTGGTCCTAGCATCAGCTACTCTTACTGCCTTGGCTTCGACCCATTTGGTGAGGTAGTCTGTGGCTACGATTATGTATCGAACCTGGGAACTCCTTGCTGGAGTGTTACATACCTATGTAACTAGCAGTACTTCAGACCCCTAATAGTCCATTTAGTGTTGGGGGCTAAATGGCAAGGTACCCTTAGGATTAAGGGTATGTGCCCTTGGATAAGGGCAGGCAAGTGACTATACCTTAGTTGGAGGTATGGAGTCACGTGACCCTTGGATAAGGGGTACTCTTAGTATTAAGAGTAGGTGCCTTATATTAAGGTATTAGTGTCCTAGGTCAAGGGCAGGTAGGTGTCTATGCCTTGGATGGAGGTATGGAACCTAGTGAGGTGTTAGAAAGTCATTGGATAACTAATTTTCTAAACCTTGGGCCTCAACCTTGAACCATATCACTTTATTGGTCTAGGACCAAAGTATACTTACACAACTTGGGCAACGGGACCTACTAGGAGGGCACCCTTCTAAAGTGTCCATTGAGTTCCCAACTCCCACAAGAAAGACATTAAAAAAGTCATAGGTTATGGAAGGAGTCTCTTGATATTCCATAAGCCTATGGAGTCTCTTGGAGATTCTTTAACTCCCGTAGGCTTCTCTCTCTCTCATTGGATGAGCATGGAACTCCATAGTGCATTGGAGAGGTCCATGGGCCATCTATATGAGGGTAGTAGGGCGCCCATTGGGAGAGGGAGATCTCTCTTGTTCGCTTGGCTTATGCTCTAGTGTTGCTACTAGTGTATAAAGTGCTTTCTTGTGGTAGTATGCTTGAGATTTGGATCTTGCTTATGGTATGGGACATAAGTAGGGTTTGGATCTTGAGTATGCTATGGAGTGTTGTGGTATGCTTGTGATTTGTTTATGGTTAGCAAGGGGGTGCTAGATAGGTCTTGCTTGGAGCTTGGATCTAGCTATGGTTGGGTGGTGAATACCTGAGGCCAGCTTGTTATCTATCTTTGTGTTTAAAGAGTAGGGACACAGGTGGAGGAGAGATCCTTGGAGGCTTGCAGATCCTTACTTGCAGGTGGAGACATCCTAGCCTGGAGTTGGGGAGCATCTTGAAGCTTGCAGGTTGCTTGGAGGACATTTGGAGGCTCTACCTTGGATTTGGAGGACTTCCTCACCTCTACTTGTAAAAGTGGTATCAGAGCTAGACAAAGGATGGTAACCTTTTCTAGCCGTCTTCAAGTTCTATTAAGATCACCAACTAAATAATTTGGGGGAAGATTATAGGCTTTTCTAGTTGTAGGAAGCTTGTAGTTGAAGTACCCAATGAATCTAGTTCACTTTGGAAGAGAGTAGTGATGCTTATAGAATTGTAGGGGCTGATTTTTTATCATGTTAGAGAAGTTTTAAAGTGGGCTTTGGGTTTTTAAAAGTTCTGAAAAAAGATTTGTGGGATAGGTAGAGGAAGTCTTCCTCTACATACACAAGCTTTTTTTAGCAAAAAGATTGATTCTAGTTATGTGTTTTGATCAAAACTAGTGTATTTTTTTGCATAAATGAAGTGTTTGAAGTTCTGATTTACATTTTGAAGTTCTGTTTTTCAGACCTGTAAATCTGAAAATCAGATCTGAAAAGTGAAGTTTTCATTCAAACTTCATTAGTTACACCTTTCTATCTCCTAGTTTCATGAAGATGGCAATGTAGGAAGGGAATGGTAGTGTAACTTTGTGCATAAAACAAGTTTTGAAATTTTGTTTTTTGTCATTTTGATTTTCAGACCTGTAAATCTGAAAATCAGATCTGAAAATTGAAGTTTTCATAAAGCTTCATTAGTTATCCTTTTCTAGACACTAGTTTCTTGGTTTTGAAAATCTAGAATAGTGAGAAATGTGAAAACTTTGGTTGCTTTTGAAATGACAAATGGAATTGGAATGGGAATGGGAACTTTATGTAAACATTAGCTTGGATTAGTTAATTGAAGTTTACATAAAGATTTGGTTTTCATTTTTGCTTTTGATTAAGGCAAATGTAGCTTGTTGTTGTTTTCCTCTTAAGCTTGGATTAAGCTTGGATTGAGCTTACAAACAATAAGATTGAATGAATAGAAGAAAAAGTTTTTTATTTGCATTGGATGTAACAATTGAAGCATTTCTATCATTCTAATTTGAGCACTTGTTGTTGTATTTGCATAATAGAAAAACACACAAGCAACCCCAATGGATCAAACCAATGAAAACCCAACATTTGATCTATAAAACTCATCCAATGTGGCACAAGCTCTTGAACTTTTATACCAACAAATTCAAGCCACTAATAAGCAGCTTCTTGAAACTAATCAAAGAAACCAAGACTTAGAGTCTAGGTTAGCCAATCAGAAGAAGCATGTAGTTCCACTTCCTGTAAGAGTGTTTAAGGGGGAGAAGAAAGATAGGAATTTACAAGTGGTAAGTTCTTGGCTGCATGTTTGGAACAAAGACTTTGCCATGAACCAATTCCCTGAATCTGAGAAGTTATCCACTATCACCATGTTCCTTGAAGGAAGAGCCTTAGTTTGGTAGGATGATTTAGTTGCAAAGATCAACCTTGTACATGGGATGATTTTTGCAAGCAATAAACACTGTATTAGATGAATATTAATAACAAAGAATAGCTTACATAAAGATAAAATAGAAAGGGCTAATAATTCACCTTAGAAATATCAACATCCTCCTGAAGATTGTACCATTGGAAAAATAACTTTGCATTGTATAGAGTACACCACGCATAGCTAAATGAGTCATTTTGCACTCAAGAGCGATACATCGTTCATACATATCGCTTCTGTGCGTGTGTAGTGTTCTCCCTTCATCTTCGGTTACTCCCCTCTCGCACACATCCGATACTATTGAATGGCTTCCTCCTCTGATCCTAGTCGTGAGCATTTGTTGTCTAGTTTTCTATCTGAGTTCGGTATAACTGAGCGCATAGAGTACTTCAAGTCCCTCTTCCGGCCTTTTTTAAATGTGTGTATGGCACAACAGAGTCCTGATGTTTTTTTATGACCAGTATATCAAATTCAGGGATATAGTCAGTATCCCTCCAATCTCTGTGTCTAATTTGTCATTTATGCATTTCACTGATCTTGTACATACCTTTTCTCATTATAAGCAGCGGCTAGACAGGATGTACACTAAACTTTATGATCAATTTAAGAATTCTAGTGATTGTAATGTTTGTAATCGGAAATGTCATTTTCTAGAGTATCAGACTGGATTTGTGTTTTTCCTTTTGGTACAAATCCCAGTAGACTCAGATACTTTGATTCCTGAAACTGAGATCCCTTCATCCTCCACTACTGAACATTCCATAAAGGATATCAATCATTTCTTGATTGATACTCCTGATAAAGAGACTGAATATTTGAATGTAGATACTGATATGTTGAGGGATGCTTTCATTGGCTCTAATGCCAATACTGAGGAAGATATTGCTAGAGTACATTGTAAATGTTTTTCTGATTTGCCAAAATATTATATAAATGAAGATGTCTATATTACAACGACAGATTTATGTGTTTTGTTCGATTATCGTGAATATGAGGTGCTTTGTTTATTGTCAAGCACCATTACTGAGTTCTCTGACATTGTTGATTTTGAAACCGAAGACTTAGTGCCGGGCATTGACTATGATGGTGAGGAGGGAATTCTGACTAGTGAGGAATGTTTGTCCTGGGCTGTGGCAAACATTAGTGCTCATGGACAAAGTTTGCCTTCTGATGAGGAATTTATTACATTCCAAGCCCAGCTGGGACTCCCTTGTCCATCAATTATGAAATTTGCTGATGACTCTTCTTCAATTGGTGGTCACAATATAGATCATCCCGATCTAGTTGCAGTAGGTGATGCTGAATGCGTAAGCTTAAAAGTTTTACAATATGTTTTTTTATCTGATGTATGTGTTTTGCAGAATTGAAGTTGTGCTAAACACTCCAATTTTGTAATTGCAGAATAAACTTTTTATCGATGACTTTGCTACTCATTGAGGGGGCTTCAGACAACATTCATCATCTTTCAACAGGGATAGTGGCCTCTGCCACTACTTGAGGCACTTTCAAAATAATGAAATTTGCAGCCCATGAGTTTTTTATATATCTTGTTGGTTTGCAAAATCCGGCATCATCCTTCTCATTGTGAAAAATCACTGATTCAATTTTAGATCTTGATCTCTTGGCCATACCGATTGCTTCCAAAGTTTAGCGCCAAATTCTTAAATCTATGAAATGCCAAATCGACTCAATGTTATATGGTACTTATTTGATGTGAATGGATAACTGGACCATAGTAACAACATGTGGTAACTATGCTTATTGTCTAACTGTGATGCATGTCACCAATTCCTATTCATGTGATGACTTACTGTTGGTAAACCTGTGTAGCTTGAAATTTATGAACATATTAACCAGTGTGGTTAAATAATTAACTAGAGACAATGTCGTCGGGCAGATTCACACGTTCGAGGCAGACACTATCCACCAATAGCATTTTTCCATCCTGCCCGGCGGCAAATTCAAAAATTTTCAAAGTTAATTTTTATAACTTTATTATTTCTATCTATGTTACGTAGATTTCAAATATATGCAATTTCATTGAGCCACATGGCGGACGAAACTAAGAAAATAAATAAAAAGCATCTTTAGGAAGGGTCTTTTTTTATTTTGAAACTCCTCTAATGATGATGATTCTAGCATATAGAAAGAATTTTTCATCCCTTTAATGTATTCACATTGGAATTGATTGCACTTGTCCACAAAACACATGGAATCAAGGGAAAACTTTCATACCCTAGGAGTCCACAACAAAATGGAGTTGTTGAAAGGAAGAATAGGAACTTCTATGATTGTAAAGAAAGCCATAATGTTGGAAAAATCTATTTTATCTTTTTGGAATGAATTAATAAATGTGTAAACTTTTCTAGGAATAGATTTGCTAGTGATCACTTGATGACAAGATGCCACTTAGACTTCTCTTTGGAGAGGGTCCAAATGTGCAACATTTCAAGCTTTCCAATAATATATTCTATGCCCATGCATCAAGCCACATAGGAATACTACGCTTCAAGACAATTGTCTTAGTATTTTGGCTTTTTAAACTTTAATATCTCACTTTAAATAGGAATTTTGGTCTCCAATTGTGGAGAGACTAGATCTTGCATTTGTTGAATGGCTATATTTACTTCTCTTAACATTTTATTCGAACAAGAAGTTTGGTCTCTGAGTGTTGAGAGACTAGGTGGCACTACTTGCATGTAGTGATTTCAATACTAGGGTGGTTTTGTACTATTTTTCTTGTCAAATTTCAAGTAATCATCTATAGTAGCATCACTCACAAAATTACATTAAGAAACATTCTTCAGCTTTCAAGCTATATATGTCACACATTTATGTCAGCTTAAGAATATCATAAAACATCTCATTACAAAATCCAAGCCTACGTTTGAAATATGCTAATAATCGCAAGGCAATAATTGGTATAACATCATTTATTCCAATAGACATTCTAAAATTGTACATATTCAAATTCTTCAATTTGACATTCACTCATCACCAAACTACCAAATCTACGAAGGTAAGTTTCCTATAATTTTGTAGATATTGTTCTCATGAAGTTTTGGACAAGCACATTCAAGTACAACATGTATGATACATGCACATTTGCACGATGTTAGTATCTTCTACTTTTTTAATACTAGCAACATCATGCTCAATATTCAAACAATGGTTTCTTAGTGTCGAAACAACATGTATTATAATATATTATCTTAACATTCTTTCATTTTAATGTTCATTCATGTGACTAATGTGTGGTCTAGTGAATGACATTATTCAACTTATTCTTGAGTTAGACATGTCACACAAAATATGCTTTAGTCACTTCCCATAAGTTCATGATTGAGGATATCGAAGAGAGAAAATGTGATGCTTTAGATATGCAAGACCACCTCTTTTTTATGAGACCCAAGATCACACATGACAATAGATCCAATACTATATCATTGTCATGAGACATAGTCACACTATATATAAGTTGAAAGCCCTTTATTTGCTTGATATGACAATGCTTGGCCTATATACATGCCTATATATCTCTTTCATAAATCTCATAAAAATGCTTATGGGATAATCTTTAGGCTCGGGCATCCAATTTTTTGTTAAAAAAACCTTGTGGTTGAGGATGCCCCGGGCCCAAACTGCCCGTGCTCATTATATGAGAGCCTCCCCCGAGCCAGGCTGAATGGTAAGGCAAGGCAGGAATTTTCAACCTCCTGTCTCCAATGCAATCATGAGGCTACCTCTGGAATATCTTGCCATTACGCTCGCCCGCCTCAAACATGGTCTAACGGCCAACGCTGCCTCACCAACACAGCTCCTTTGAGACTCATGTAGGCTTCGCGCTGCGATCAATCGTCGGGCTTCAGAGGTTTCCACGCTAGATCCCACCACCCATCTCCATGCTTGATTTGTAGCTCCGTGTTTAATTGGATGGACCTCAGAGAAGAGATGTTTTTCATAGATTTGCAAACTTGCACGGTTGCACAGACCGGTCGTTTCTTCTGGCTGCCAACTTTTCAAGAGGTTTCCCACTGTATAAAGCCTCATGTACAAAAGCATACGACTGCCTGCAGTTGTTTTTGTTTGTTAAATCAGAACGGGATCTCCCAACTTTACACGGTTCTTGTACTATCACGGATGCAGCAGCAGGCTTTTTGGAAGGCAAATCGTGGCTTCCTTCTGCAAGGTGAATCGCTGGCCTCAAATGCTCCTTCAACGGACTGATCATTTCTCACTATGCTGATCAAGAAAGACAATTCCGTCTTCGTCACACTGTGTCATGGCTGCCAAATTGTATTCCATTCGTCCAATCAAGGGGTGTCTTCATGCTGCAAGACATGGAGATCGTGCCACTGCTTTGAATGCGCTCCTGTGATCGATCAGACTGCTGACCTCTCTATTTCTGAAGCGGCATTGCTGTTGAACGCCATTCCGGATCCTGTTCACACAGCCCACAAGTTACCTGCTCACCTTAACGTGCTCCCCTTGTCATAGTTTAACTTTTAAGGCCTGCGCTGTCACATGACAATGTGACACGTAGCTCAAGCTTGCATATACCTGAACCCATCCACATTCATCTTAAATTGGCTGCCATCATGCATATAGTGTTGTATTAGTAAATTCCTATTTCATTAGTAAAAGATGGGCTTTTTTGGTGGAGTAATTAACTCTCGTGTTAACACATGAAGAGATGTCACACACCAAATCTAAACTTACACATGTAATAAGGTTAACTTGGCCAACACATGAAGACATGTCACACACCAAATCTAAACTTGACAAATGTAATAAGCTTAACTTAGCTTGAGCTACATCACAACCTACTTTTAACCTAATCACAACTTGCCATGTGTACTTGCCTATTTGCCTCAACATCAAACACTTGACTAGATCTCTACTAAAAACTTGAGTACTCCTAACTCAACATAACTAAGATATTTTTTTCTATTATCCACAAGTAGAAACATGCTCCAGACGTGTGAGTTTTTCTCATGAACAAGAATTGCAAAATAACAAAGCTAGATTTTGCCAATTTTTCACGCTCCTCCTCAAAACCCGGCAATATAATTGTAAAACATGTGTTAGGCCACTTTGGGCCATTGCAATTGTAAAATATGCTTCTTGGTTTCCAAGGGGAGGTTCGAAGCAATTGTAAAATATGAATTTACTCAAATGTAATTGTGTGATTTGTAAAATTATGGTTTTATTGGAAATATATTTACATGGTTAGGTAAATAGGTTAGGACAAGTCACTTTAGAATAATTGATATTGCGAAGTTGGAATAGGTAGATTGGTTGATGATAAGTTGTATTCAACGGGAAGTTGAACGGACTATGAGCAACCGCAGAATTGACGATTGGGGTTTTCACGAGAAGTTGAACCGACCAGTTGCAGTCGTTGTGGAGTCGTGCGATACCAAATTGCGGTATCTTGGCAGGAGTTTAAATAGGATATAAATTGTTGCCGAAGTGGGGACTCTTGATTTTACGTTGTCCAACAGTAGTATGATCAGACGTCAAAGGGTGAGAGCCGAGCTATTGTATATCTAGTCATACAATTTCTATGTCAGGTTCCAAGCAGCAAGAAGCCTATTGCCTTGCCTAAGACCTGTTGAGCAACTATGTGTGGGCACTGTGTGCTGTTCAGTAGTGTAAACTCTTGTAATTGACATCAAATCATTGTATGGAATGTGGATTGAGCATTGTTATCTGTTCCTTTGTATATATCTCATTGTAATTGTTGTATGGTCAGCGTTCTATAATAATTCTTCTCGGTTAAGTTGTGGCAGTGTGTTAGGTTATTGTAATGATGTCGAATGTAACTAGGTTAAGTAGATTTACAATACTTCGTGAATGGGTTTGGGTCAGGTCACTGTGTTACTGGATTGATTTACAATGGATGTTCATGTTGATGATAGAGTATGTCCTTAGTGTATTAATGGTTTAGCTGTAATTAGTGTCAGGTAGTTAGGTGATCAAACACCCCCCTAATACCTTTTTGGTTCTGTTGTCGTAATTAGTGTCAAGTAGTTAGGTGATCAAACACTCCCCTAACACCTTTTTGGTTGGGTGGCCATATTCCAGTGTTTTAAAGGCAAGAAGCATGACGATCTTGACATGCACATTCACCAGTTTCTGGCTGTCTGTCAGGAAAATTGTGAAACCAAAGATATTCGTAAATTAGAGTTATTTTTTACCACTTTGAAAGAGAATGCCCTATAGTGGTATTCACAATATGGGTTGCAAGAGTTCCAGAGTTGGGATGAGTTGAGAAGGGCCTTTTTGAAGAGGTATCAGAAAGAACACGAGGATGAAGAAATTGTCGATAAGTTGTAGGCCATCAAGCAGAAGCGGAAGAAGGATGTGTTGGCTTATGTGCAATGCTTTAAAGTGCTAGACAAAAGACTTCAGAGCCACGCACAGACGTTGAACGCGTCAAATAATTTCGTCATGGGCTACATAAGGTTCTCCGAAGGGGAACTACATCTCTGCATGGTCAAGGCCTGGAGCAAATTGTGGACGCTGCGAGGCAGTTGGAGGAAGAGGAAACCAGGAAGAAATATTGGCGACATCGTAAAAATCATCGGCGTAATGATTCGTCTGATTCAGATTCAGACACAGGTTCGGATTCTTCCAATTCTACAAGTTTGGGAGATGATTTGTTTCTTCATATGAAATGAAATGATCAAATAAATATAAGAAAAAGAGGAAGGCTAGTGAACAACCACTGGTGGCTAATAAGGAGGTGGTTACTATGGAGTTTCGGCAGGGGAATGTCCGTTTTACCGCATTGTAATCAAGAAGGACAATATTTTAATGAGTGTCCCAATAGCACACATTGTTGTGCTATTTGTAATGCGTATAGTCATTGGACAAATGAATGTCGACGACTACAAGCCGTGAGAACCACAGGGGCCTTTGCTGTGCAGACGCAACATCAGCAGCAACTGCAACCCCAATTGCAACATCCACTGGGGCAATATTAGCAACCTCAACAGATGCCACCACAGATGCAGCCATACCTAATGCTGTATCAGCAAGGGAACCAGATGGCGCCATAGCCATTTCAAAGACAAGTGTGTTACTGATCGGATTTACCAGAAGATGTCTGCAATTTTTGTAGCCAGAGGGGTCATCGGTATTTCAACTGCATTTTATATCACTGATAGTGTGTAGAAAATTTGGAGAGTGGTTTGCCCCCACCATGTTTGAATAATCATTTTAATGACCAAAACACTATACCGAACCCACAACAGAATCTTTGCGAGATGAATGGTCATGAGCAACAAGCATCCGTACAGGTAATTATGGTTGAGGAACCACCGTTAACTGATGTGCAAGCGATTACTCACCATAAAGACAAAGGGAAGGGCAGTATAAGGGAAGCTCCCTAAGATCCTGCTTACAAGACAATACACAATGGAAAAAACACTATGGAGCAACCATGCAACCAAGTAGAAGCAACCAATCAACTCTAGAAGCTTCATCCCCAAGCCAAGGAATAAGAAGCATGAATGTAGAGTGAAACCCTTGGCAATGAATCAATGATTACAATGAGGAGTAGGGCGAGTTTGGCCTCAATATATAGAGCCAAAAGCAACTTGGGCACATAGCCATGCATAACCCTAAGTTTCCTATACATAGATTCACCTAGAATAGAGTCCTAAGCATGGACCACCTATTCATAGAATTGCTATTGATAACTCTACACATGCATACACTGTCTCATACCTTGTCTAAACTCCATTTAATGTGTTCTGGGCCTCACAAGAATATTAGTTGCTTTCGGGTCACATCCAGTATGACGTGGCATAACTAACAGCTTGATTTACTGGAGTACCGTGTATCCAAGACTAGGAGTATATTGTATCCTATGTACCGGTCATGGGCATAACATTCTTCCCTCCTTAAACTGCTTCTATCCAGTTGTTATTTTTGGATTCATTATGATTCGTTATCCATTTGAGCTCTCTAGGATACAATCACTAATGAGCTGAGTCTATTCCTTAACTAAGAAATACTCCATCCCAAGAATAATGTATATCCAATGCACATAATTTCAACTGATGAACCCAAATGATTCACTAATCATGCATCTTACAAGCAATATAATTCAAAAACCATCAGTTTTCGGTGACTCCACATCACACTGATCGTTTTACCAGTTAACTTCATCCTAGAGTAATCAACTACTCGAGTTAATTGTCAATGATTCAGAAATCTCAATTGTCTAGGTGAAGAATTCAATTATACATGTATAACACCACATTTAGATCCTTATCCAGATCATTTATTAGTTAACTCATAAATCTTCCATAGAAAGATCCATTAACTCTGCAAGTATCTGTCAAAACAATACTTGATCATATGTTCATGTTCACCGACTAGCTTAAGTGCACCAGATAACCTTAGTAACTAGGATTACACAATAGATTCATACAAGATTTAATCGTGCACATATGAGAATAATCTCACTACGTCCCAGTACATAAACACATTCTTACCTGGCAGATTCCTCAAGAACCCACATATGTTATTCACATATCTCACTGAGATCCTGTAACTCAGCTACAAAATATTTTTCTATTTTTCATGAGTAAATAACATATCCGGAAAATCTCTGAGACGAAATAAAATTCACTCTCAGTAGTTTTCCAATCCAATTTCTTTTAATAGCGTAATTTCTTCCACTCAAACAACCCCTCTCTGGTACTAGTACTAAAACTAAGATTAGGTTGTTTCTATACAGAACTCTCATACTTAAATTCTGATCGAACTTACTTTTATTCCAATCAAAATGGAACTAGTAACTTTTGACATTTTACTGTACTACTTATAGATAATGATTCAAATATAAAACTTGTTCTAGATCTAGATTGTCCACACAATCCCTAGAGAATTTCTCTCATTCAAAAAGTTCCAATTAGGCATCTTAATCTGAAACTATCCGAAATTCCTTTCAGATCCAATCTCATTTCTATACCCTAGCTGGTTCTCTTCCAAAAACTATGCCACCAACAGATTCCCAAATAGAATTTTATCCCACCACTTCGCCCCTCCTTTTAAAGAAATTATAAATTTCCATAAAAGTTAACTGGAAAGATGATATATGAAAATATCTAAATCCTAGAAAAGTCAGTAATAAGTGCTTCCATTAAAGGATTCACCTTATTACAAACAGGACTTCTCCTTCAAATATTTTCAATCTGAATGATAGAAACTACTATTCCATCATTTACGCAACAGAGATATTCTAGGTTTAAAATATTGAAACATTTTACTTTAGAATTTATCTGAATTCTAAGGCTATTCACACAAGTAATAGTTTACATGACATAACAGTCTTTCAGAAGAATAACTTTATGCTGGAAAGAATTCATATAAACTAGTCTGATGTCTTATATTCGAGAAATTACTAAGAAGTAAAGGATTAATTAAGAAAGCGAGAAATAGATTTGAGGGCCTCTGATTTTGTAAATAATGAGATACGACATTGGGATCTAGATTAAACCTCAAAATTTCCCACAATACCCCACATTTGATCGAATGGTTTTCTTCTTTCCCATATTGCGACTAGGTACTAAACACACCATTGATCATCAGATCTTTATAGTCCTAGAATTTCCTTTCCAAGATTACTAACGTCCCATACCATCAGCTTTTCCTTCCATAAGACCCTTAACTGCCTTATCTGATATCCTAGAGATCCATTGATCATCTAGTTGTCCTACAATCACAATAGGAAATTATCTCTTGTTCCCAAACATTGGAGAATCCTTTTACTTGGATGACTGGCATGCCTATCAGATGGATACCCAAAATCCACATCTGATTATGTGACTTAGACAGAAGAATTAACATGGTTCACTATTACACTCTGAACCTTTCTAGTTATTGACAAGCTTCGAAACCCTACTGATGCATCAAATCGAGGGACAACAAATCCGATGTAATCCACGTATCAGATTCCACTTCTAAACATCACAATTGACATCCAAAACTGCGGATAACTCAATGGTTACAACGATATCAGTTACGAATTCAACTAAATGAATTCTAACCAGGAAATTAATAACCAGTATTAAGCAATTATTTACAGGGATTACCAAAATCCTAATTGCGAAATACATTTTCTGATCACACTTACTACCTCTGATGTCCACTCTTCTTCCCTCCTTATAATTTTCAGTTCCCTGAAAATCAATTTCAGCTAAGGTACAAAGAAGATGTAACGACATTAGTAAATGTTTAAAAAAATTAATTACTATAGGAAAAAGCTTAAAACATTTCCATTTCTGTCCTATATCTGGGCTGAATATAATTCACCATAGGAGTTTACTGGAAATGAAATCAGTTATGTAATTGTTAGCAGATTCCAGAGAATCCCCAAATGTCGAGCCAAGCTGAAGACACACAATACCTCTCACCCATGACCGAGGAGGTCTCAGAAGGAGGAGAGCAAAAGAAGCTGAGAGCCGAGCATGAGAGCCGAGAAATTGCTAGCTAGAATGACAGTGAAATATCTACGTGAGCCTACATGGTGTATCCCAGAGAAGGAACGACCATGTAGGAGCTAGTCATATTTCCTAGGCTTTGTAAATAAATGTAGACCCCTCTTAAATTAGTTAGAGTGAGCCACCTTTTGATGGTGACCTTTAGTCAAAGGGCAAATTCCACATGTAATTTCTAATTTGGTAAAATTGCCACTTGGGCTCCACATGGGCAGCCTTCTTGCTTATTTAAGGGCTCCCCTCTCTTGTGAGGGAGCTTTGAATGTATTGTCAAGTTCTCTTGAGCAAATAAAGAGGATCCTCCACGAGTTCTTGATAATTGCTAGGCTCCTTGTTCATGGCAATGTTCTTGAGTGAAGTTTCTATGAGCGTGCTTGATTTCCTTGTATTGTGGATTAACTAGGATCTTGTTTTCTTGTTTCTTACTTAGTTGTGGATTAGGATTCATTTCTTGTTTGTGGAATAAGGTAGGAATCAGCATGCAAGTAAACTAAATAGGCTGGTTTGTGGTGTAGATCTTGCATACTTTCTTACATTCCAGTTCTTGATTGTTCTTGGGCAATCTAAGCATCAAGAAATGAGTGTTTCTTGATTCTTGGACTGTTAAAATGCTGCTAGGAATCTAGTTTCTTGTTTCTCATCTTTGTTACAGTAGTTAATCTTGTTCTTGATTGTTTTCTAAATTAGTAGATAGTGGTAGGACTACTCCCTGTTCCAGAACGTTGATCCTCTTGAGCTATAGATGGCTACATGGCTGGCTTATGCAAACCAAATCCCAGAGATTCCACCTGTCGTATCTAACCGTGAGCACCGCAACCCATCGCAATCTGTACGGACTCGCAATCCACCGTAACCCATCATAAACTATATGACCGCAAACCGTCATTAACTGTGAGGACCGCAACCCATTGCAATTTGTACGGACTCGCAATCCACCGTAACCTGTAAGTACATCATCCACCGCATTAGACTGCTACCACCGCATTAGACCGCTGCCACCACATTCAGCCGTATCAACCGCCACTGGTCGCATTGCACTCGCAGCCACCGTGGACCCGTAGCAACCGCATTCCAACAACCGTAGCCACCGTAACAAGCATCCAGGAGCCTATTTACAAAATCATACAATACTCTACAAGTTGTTATGGATCGTCCTTATGATCCGAATTCTACGGAGGACTATCCACCAGAGATGGTCTCCCCATCCACCAAACAAGCTCAATTTAACAGAAATTTCCGGATGAAATCCCAAGTCCAAGAGCCATCCACCAACTCATTCGACATATGGGAACCCATGTGTTATGAAGCTCCATATGAACGGCCACATTTTCATGCTACTGAATCTTCACATGCACGAGCTCACTTAAACGGAACTTTTGCGAATAATGTTCCACGTACTGAAAAACGTACCCCAAAGTTAGATTTACCTAAGTACGATGGTAACACTGATCCTCAAAGATTTCTTCAAGTCTTTGAGAACGCATGTGACATCTATGGCGAGACATCACCGGAAGCCATGGTACAGCTCTTTTCGATGACCATGATCGATCGAGCACGAGAGTGGTTTTTTAACCTTGATCGTGAAGATAAATGTGATTGGTCACTCTTGAAGGAGGCCTTTATCAAACGCTTCAAGCCATTTCGCTTGATAGAAAGTCCTTTTGTCAAGCTAAGTAACATCAAAATGACAAAAGACGAGAAAGTATGTGACTATATTGAACGATTTAAAAGATTAAAAAGTCAATCCATATATAAGAGTTGCCCAGACAACCTAGACATGAACCTCAACCACAGCTGGCACTCTTAGAACCACCTCCAAGAGGACAACCAGATTTAGGACCGCAAAAACATAGAAATCCTCAAGAGTCTACACAAACACATCTTGTTGAAAACTCCTACGATCAGTCCTATCATCAAGATACAACACTTCCATCTGCTAGTTCTCAACATTATCAAACCGACAACTCATGCTCATGCAAACAAGATGAGTACTCAACACCACCAGAAAATCTAGCACAGCTAGCCATCCAAAATGGTTATGCTATTGCCACAGGCCCAATGAGCAACCGTTGTTTTATTTGTGGTGAAACAGGACATTTCATGGCTAACTGTAAAGTTAAAAACCAATACCATGCGGAATGTCCCGACTATGTCCGTAAACATAGTTTCAAGGATTGTCTTAAACAACCTAACAGGATTCTTCCAGCACGTCATATCTCATCCGAAACTGTTAGAGTTCTCACTAGAGCACAACGCCAACAACAAGAACAACAGCAAAATAATGTCAAATCAGCTGTCCCCCAGGGAAGCCACTTGACGGCTTCCACATTACCAAAAGATTACTCAGACCTAAAAGTGGAACAACGACAATACAATGAGTTTTGAAGTGAGTATTTGCGAGAGGAAGAACATACAGAAAGTCTGTTCTCAGCTCATATCCCCGAATAGGAGCAATCCCTACAGGGACTTGAAGTATTTTCTGACCTCCTGCAAGCTCAACTCACCATGTTGTTTCATACCGCAATAAAATCCTTCACTGGGCTTCAACGCTATATCCATCGAAATTTTCAGCTGCCTACTATTCCTGATGAACAGCGGGAAACAGAAGAGATTCTTGAAATTCCCTAGATTCCTATGAATCTATTGAATATAGGTGTTGCTAAGGGGACTAACATCACCCTACCTTTGTCCTATAAAGACTATCCCGCAGTATCTGCTATCCTAGATAGCGGATCCGGCATTAATATCATGGCTTTGTCATTAGCAAAGTCATGGGGCTTTCATACCCTCGATCAACCACGATATAAACCGCATGGCTGATCAATGAGTTACTGACCCTGCTGGTCATTTATCAAATATAAAAGTTCACATAGCAGGTGTCAAATTTGTGCTAGATTGTGTCATCTTAGATTTACCAGAAGATAACAATACATATAAACTCCTTCTTGGTACACCTTGGCTCCAGATGGCAGGTGTTGTCCAAGATTGGAAGCATAGCAAAATTACCTTTGGTAACCACGATAAACGAGTCACGGTTGACTCAACAGGCCATGTCAAGCCCCGCCAAGGTATACGATGATTGGTCATCCACAACATATGACGAATCAGATAGCATTCCAATCCAACCAAAAGGTCACTAGACGAGATCCACGGACATAATCAATTGGGGTCAGGCACTAGCCACTTTGGACTGTACTGATTCCAATCGATGTCGTATCGAAACTACAGCAGAAGATGTGGGTATTCTCCCTTCCTCTACAGACATTGACACACCCATCATCCCACTTATGATGATTGACCCGATTCCTATAGCGTTGTGCCCAGGAGAACCTAGTGTCTCTACCGTCCATGTTTCGGAAGAAGGTATTCTTTCCATGGATGATGTAGACATGACGGATGAACATGTACTCCTATATCTAGATGCACAACCTTATCCGCCAAAATCAATTCCTAAGGAGATAACGACACCAGGACCATTGGCTCACGTCCAACTGACATCCAAGGTACCCAACACACAAACATACAAGCCCAAACCCAAAGTATATACATGGGATGTGTATCCCGATGAAGTCTGGGATACAATCAATGATGATCTGATAAGTGAGGCACCAACACCGCCCACTCAAAAACAACAAAAACTTCAGTCACAAAAAACTAAAGTTATTGTTACAAAATTAACCGAGCGTCAAAAACAGATTTGTGAGAAGCTTAAACAGCCGATCAAACCCTTGTCAAAGGGACAAAAACCAAACAATCCGACCAAGCTTCCACGTCCGGTAGTGAATCACCTCAAATGATTCCCAAAGTTTCCGAACCTTTTGTCGACCCACCTTTTGATCTTCCACAGAAGTTCAAAGACTTTACACTTGATGATGTTGTTATCCAGTTACCACAGCCACATCGAGAGCCTACACCAAATTCCAACTCCTTTGAAGGACCTACTAAGACCATTCCACTAAACCTTAAAGATCCTGACGAGGAGATAGATCGAATAGTTCATGTTGGTGCACATTTGTCATCAACCCAACTTGCTGATCTGGAAACATTACTTCGCAAATACAGGGATGTATTTGCATGGAACTATACATAAATGAAAGGAATCTTACCTGAAATAGTCGTCCATAGGATTCCTTTAGAAGACAATGCTAAGCCTATTAGGGCTAAACCCTATCGATCTAACCCTGTCTATCGTGAGAGGATCGACGAAGATATTAAGAAATTGTTGGATGTTGGCTTCATTTATGAAGTTCAACATACTGATTGGGTATCACCCATTGTGGTTGTACCTAAGAAAAATGGCAAGCTTCATATCTGTGTTGATCTCAAAAACCTTAATGCGGTTATGAAGAAAGACCATTTTCCCTTGCCTTTAATGACTCAAATCCTAGAGGAAATGGCAGGAGCTGAAGCTTTCAGCTTATTAGATGGATTCAGCGGGTATTTCCTTGTTCAAATAGCCCCTGAAGATAAACATAAAACGGCGTTTGCAACAGAGAACGGGGTTTATGCTTATAACATTATGCCTTTTTGGCTTATGCAACGCCCCTTCAACGTTCCAAAGGGTCATGCAACTGGCCTTTCGAGATATGTTACATCGAATCGTGGAGATTTATCTCGACGATCTAGGTGTACATTCCTCCGCAGCTACACACCTTGACGCCCTGGAGAAAATCTTCATTCGCTGTCGTAGATTTGGAATATCACTTAACCCTGATAAATGTCAAATATGGGTCACCCATGGGGTCGTACTCGGGCATATTATTTTTAAGGATTTCTACCGACCCGTAAAAAATCAAGGTTATAGTGGAAATGCCCTTACCTGAAACAGTGAAGGAAGTATATGTCTTCCTCGGTCATACAAATTATTATCGCATCTTTATAATCAATTATGCCAGAAGGCACGTCTCGTTTATTTAGTTGTGATAGATCCTCGCTGGACCGAAGAACGAATTAAGGCCTTTGAGGAGTTGAAAATAGCCCTCACCACGGCTCCCATACTCCACTTGCCAAATTACACGAAAGAGTTTCATGTGCAAACTAACGCAAGTAAGTATGCCATTGGTGGTCTTCTTGCGCAGCCGGGCGAGTATGGCAAAGACTTCCCAATACGTTTCTTGAGCAGACAATCGATGCCTGTTGAAGTAAACTATACAACCACCGAGAGAGAAGAATTGGCGATGGTCTATGTTGTGCAACAACTAAGACATTATCTATTAGGCCAAACCTTTGCGTTCTACACAGACCATCAAGCCCTTCTATATATCGTTAATAAATCCTGTAAAACGGGACGTATAGCTCGATGGATGTTGATTTTAGAGGAATTTAATATCCAGTCTTATTGAGAAGGCCGTGGCTAAGAGCCGTGAAGGCAATACACGTTTGGGCGACATGAGTCGTGGAGGTGTGGAAACAGTTGACGAATTATTGCTACAACCAATGACAGAGGAGACTGAAGAGGATTTACACCTGACGAGCTTGTTCCTGGACTACATACCGGTTGGGGAAGCCCATTTGTCTATCGTAATTAGTTTATTTGTTGTTGAAGGGGTTGAGGTTACTCCAATTTAATCAGATCAGAAAGACGAACATGCGTTAGCAGAAGATGCGAACATAGAGCAATATCCATGAAGTTTTTCAGAGACTATTGAAAAATCTAGAACCTTGAAAGATGAACCCACGCGATTGCATCCTACTCAGGTTTCTAGGGAGAGACTAATCAAAATTAATATGGGGACAGAAGAACAGCTGAAATATGTGTCTATTGGAGCTAACAATGACCCAGAATTATGCGCACAATGGAGTTGCTCAAAAAGTACAAAGCTATTTTTGCATGGTTATATGATGAATTACGGGGTGTGCCGAAGGAAATCTATCAACACACCCTCGATGTCACCGTCGATGCACAACCCATTTGTCAACAATGATATAGTATGAACCCAAAGCATGCAGAACGAGTCAGAGCTGAAATTGAGAAACTCGTAAAGGTTCGTTTCATATACGTTATTGACTACACGCTGTGGTTGAGTCCTATCATGATTGTACCAAAGAAAAACGGTAATTTATGAGTTTGCGTAAATTACCGTAAACTAAATTCCTTTACGATAAAGGATCATTTCCCACTACCATTAATAGAACAAATCTTGGACGAAGTCGCAAGACATGAGCTATATAGTTTCCTTGATGGATTCAGCGGATACAATCAAATACCATTAGTCGAGAAGGACCGGGAGAAAACCGTCTTTATCACTGAATGGGGAGCATACAACTATAAGGTGATGCCATTCGAGTTGAAGAATTCACCAACAGCCTTTCAAAAGGTGATGACGAAGGCGTTTTACGATTATCTTGATGTATTTATGAAAATCTATGTGGTGATGTTGATGATCACTTGGATTACTTGGAAAAATGCTTCAAGAGGTGTTATGAGTTTGGCATTAGTCCGAATCCAGACAAGTGTGCTTTTTGTGTGCGACGAGGGGTTCTGTTGGGCCCGATTATTTCGAAAGAAGGACTATCAATTGATCTGGCAAAGACAGAGGTCATCAAGAATATGCAGTTTCCGAAAACTACGAAGGATATGCAAACATTTTTAGGCATGACGGGTTACCACCGCCGATATATTTATGTGTATGTGAACATGACATATTCTATATGAGGTTCTTAAGAAGGGGGCGGTTTACAAAGTAACCATTTGGCGGTATAAGGCATTCCAGGATGTAATAAATGCCTTTGTTAATGCACCAATTTTGTGTCTGCCGAATTGGAGTAAGCCATTCCATGTACATGCAGTACATGCAGATCCCAGATTGTAATGGGATGTGTTCTAGTGCAACCAGGCAAGGAAAGGGGGTATGATCACCTGGTTTATTATGCGAGTAAGATGCTCACGTGTACGCCTACATAAAAAGAACTATTCGACTACAGAACGAGAAGCATTGAGTTTAATTTTTTTTCTTTGCAAGTTTTGTCATGTTTTTGCTAGATAATAGATTCGTCATGTAATGGGCCAACGACCGCTATTATATTTGATTTATAAGCCAATTATTGCCAACGATTGTTGGTAGGATAACACATTGGCTGATATTATTCCAGGAATTTGAATTCGATGTTTGGATCCGACCGGCGGGCAGAGTGCATACCATGGCTGATCAATTGTCTCGTATTAAGACATGAAATATGGAGGAAGGCATTGACAAAATGCCAAACGCCCAACTTTTTAGCTCATAATTATTGTATGATACCTGGTATACTGATATATATAATTTTTTAACGCATGGGACGTTTCTTGGGCACTTTCAAAAGTCCCAACTCTGCCAACTAATTTGGAGATCACGTGCTTTCCAAGCTATTGAGGGCCAATAGTATAAACGCGGCCATGACCAAGTTTTGCGACGATGCATTTAGTCAAGAGATGTGCAGGCTATTATTGATGAAGCACACACTATCAAGGTCCGTAGAGGGACATTTTGCCTCCAAAATTATAGTACAGAAGATTTTACAGACAGGTGCGTAACCTAATAGCACTTGGAAACACAGGAACGGGTAACTTGATAGTGGAGGAAGCAGTGGTAGAATTCCTTAATAATATAAGGAGTCGGAGGACGTAGCATCTTGTGGTTGAACAATCGTGGGTCTAGGCCCATCGATGGTAAGTGGAGTCGTTGGGATGAACTCCATTGTTTGAATAGTCGTAGGTCATTGCCTATCGATGGAGGGTGGAGCTGTTATGGAATGCTCTTGCATTGGCTGCTTCTGCGTGAAGTCATGGAATTCGTCTTCAAGAAAGACAACATCACAGCTGACTGAGATCTGACTTGTATCAACATCATATACTAGCCAATAAAGATGTTTTTGCAGCTTATTGGGTCCAGCTTCTTCCTCAGATCAGAAGGCACTTGTGCATAGCAGAGACATCCGAAAACACGTAGGTGTTTCAAACTTGGTTTGTAGCTGTAGTAGGCTTCAAATAGTGTCTTGGAATCAACTGCTTTAGTGCTAGAGTAATTTTGCAGATAGCAGGCCGTAAAGATCGCTTCTGTCCAAAAGGTTTGAGGCAAATGCGCATTGACTTCATGGATCATGCAGCTTCCAACTGTGTGCGGTTCTTCCATTCAGCTACTCCGTTCTGTTGTGGAGTGTAGCTCGTAGTAAACTGATGGTGCATGCCACATGAAGATAGTAGTCCTTTATATCATTTGACAAGTACTCTCCCCCTGAATTGGACCGTAGGGCCTTGATTCTCTAACCAGTCTGATTCTCAGCATATTGCTTGAATTCTTTGAAGCAACTAAATGCTTCTAACTTGTTCTTTATGAACATGACTTTGGTGAATCGGGAGTAGTCATCAATGAACATAATAAAATATAGAGCTTGACCCATGGAAGGTACACTCATAGGACCACATAAGTCACTATGTATCAGTGACAAAATGGACTTCGCCCTTTTGGCTTGTTCTCTTGGAAATCTCGTACTAGGTTGTTTCCCTAGTAAGCAATTTTCACAGACAGATTGATTAGCTGTAGTAACAGTGTTTATAGTCATGTCCTTGACCATTTTGTTATAATGCATATACAAGATTGAACGCATGTTTAGATAACCTAATCTTTGATGCCATAAATTAGCATCTGAACCACTCACAGAAAGTGCAAAATCATGACTTAGTATATACAGATTTCTTTCTCTGTAAGTAGAGAGGATTTCTTTTGAATTCTCATCTAAAATAGTACATCAGTTGGCAGTGAACAAAGCTCTATAGCCCTGATCTGTGATCTTGCTAATAGACAATAGGTTCTTTGTTAACTTGGGTACATAAAGTACACCATTAAGCTGCCTAGTGATGCCATCAGAGAATTGTAGTCGAATAGAGCCTTTCGACTTGATGTGAACTGGAGTCACCAAAGAAGATATACTTTGATTTTGTAGCTGTGAGTGTAGAGAAGAGGTCTTTGCATGGCGTCATGTGCTGAGAAACACCTAAATCGAGATACCATTGATGGGCATCTCTACTAGATTGATCTTGTACCATCAGTGCTTTATCATCATCTTGTGAACCTCTGACTATGTCAAAGTTGCCTTCTTGCTGCTGCGACATCTTCTTCCTCGCTTCATTGTGCTTGAGGATGCGACAATCTTTGATGTCGTGGTTGGTTCTTTTGCAATATCTACAAAAAGCCTGGTCTTGGACGATGATTGACTATGCTGCTGGTGCTATGGTTGCGATGCTACTGGCTGTTTTGCCTTTGTCTTCTTATCCTTGAAGCCTTATTTCTTCTTGGACTGCTGCTTGTTTGAGTAGAGTGCCATGGATTTGGTACTCGTCGTAGACAAGCTTTTCCTCCTAACTTCTTCCTGCAACAGACTTGCTGTCAATTTTTGGAGAGACAGCGCAGGAGTATTGCTAAGGAGCAACACTAAATTGTCGTAAGAGGATGGAAGACTGGCAAGAAGAGACATGGTAGAGTCTTCTTCTGAGATATGCGATCCTATTGCAGCCAATTGGTTTAGCAACCGTTTGAATTCATTCAGATGGTCGCTGACTGAGGTGCCTTCACTCATTCTGAGTGTCAATACCTTCTTCCTCAAGAAGAGGCGAGTGGAAACATCTGAGTTCTCGTGGATGCTTGTAAGGATGTTCCATGCTTCTTTGGAGGTGGTGCTATTTGATGCATGAGCAATCTGAGTGTCCTTCAAATTCAGGGATATAATGGCAAGTGCTTTGCCATCCTTTGCTTCCCATGCTGGAAGCAGTTCGGGTTCTACCGGTTTGGCTATTGTACTATTTACGTGTCCCCAAAGCTCCTTCTCAATCAAGTTCATCCTCATCTTAAACTTCCACATGTGGAAGTCATCTCTGTTGAATTTGTTGATCAAGCAGATCTCTGAGGTTGAACCTTCCATTGTAATCGAGTAGCAGAGATAAAACACAAACTGAATGAAACAGCTCTATGGAATTAGAACGTATTAAGTTCTATTATAAGTCCTAGACTCTAGTAATCCAATAAACCTGTGGCTCTGATACCACTTTGTGGGATGCGATGAATGTAGAATTATTAGCTCTAATACCACATCTGTTGATGTTTAGGATTGATGTCAACTGATGAAACAAAAATTTTTAATAGCAGGATCGTGGATTATTTAGAGAATGGAGTTTACGAGCTGTTCTTTTGTGTTGAACCAGATTATCAGTGTAGGAGTCTTAGACTGCCGTGAAAGAGAGATTGCAGGAACGATTAGGCGTCTGAGATAGCCATGCAATCCTCTAATACTAATAACCTGATTAAGAAGAGAATGTAGAAAATATTTAGGCATCAGAGACAATCATACATTTCTCTTATAATAATATTTGTGTAAGAGGAGTGAGAGTTATTATCATTCAACAATAATGTAATGGTGTAGAACAATATCGAATCTGTATAATAAAGTTGTAAATACAACAATCAGATCACAATACAATTGCACTGATAAGCGCATGATCCTACTTACAGATTCAAAACAATTGTTAATATTTTGAATAGCTCTATCTTTCTCTATAATCACTAACTCTGAGAAGTCAGCTATTGAAAGACCTGTTCTGATCATTTTATCTCTGTTTGATGTCTTATCACAACTTCTGATATCTTCAATTGCTCATTTACATTTATAACAACTGGAAGATCTTGTATTATTCTAGCTTTACATTTACAAGATAGTTAACAACTGCTAAACTGATCAATAGATCGGTTTATTGTTGGAGCGCGAAGACGTTATGATCTGGTATTTGGAATCCCTTGTAAATGTGTAGATGGATGACGCGACAATCCTTCGCTTTTTAGCCTTTGTCTTTAGTTAAGAGCAACCTTCGACATTTGTAGGGCACCTTCTCATTTTTTCCCTGTCATAAATTGCATGTAAAAATGCAGTGTCGCGTTTTTCCCTAATTGTTGCCTGGCAGAAACTGCATGTAAAAATGCAGCTAAACACTTAGTTGCTCAGGAAGGTAAAAAATAGCGACAATGTCGGGTGTCGGGTTTTTCGCTTGTGGAAAATCTGAGTAAAAATGCAGACTGTAGCAACAATTAGTTCAAATATGCAGACTGTTCAAAAACAGTTCATTTTCTGCAGGTTTCATTTCAGAGAGTAAAAATCAGAGAAGGAAGAAGGGTTGTTGGGATGAGTAGGAGTTAGATTAAATTCCAACAGTGTGGGATGGCTATCTCATCCTGAGGCGCTGCATGAACAAACCAACTTAAGACAAGCCATGACCGACTGCCAACAACTCTGAGGCCAATTGGCAAATATGGAAGTGGAAATGCAGCATAAAGAAAGTGAATGCCAAAAACTAAAAGCAAAGACGGAGAGGCTGGTAACCGAGTCTGAACGACTAAAGAAGCAAGCGAAAGATCGGAGGGATTGAACATTGAACGACACCAGTCCGCGACAGACCCAACAAGTTGGGGGATTTCTGATAGCAGAACGAATGGTAGTATCGGTACCACGCGTAAACGACCATGAACCAATTTGGCTAGGGAGGTAAACCATTTGTATGAGGCTCTAAAACCATGGATACACCTGCGCAATGTCGAGCATGCATGGAATATTGACTACTTGTTTTTGCCAGGGGTGAGGGACATCATGATTGAGATGGGATGAGCCCTGGGAATTGTTTGAACTATACGAACTATGGCAAGAGGCAGAGTTGAAGATGCAAATGGTGTTTGCTTGAGCAATCTTGCAAGGATGGATGAGAATCAAACATGGAGACGGAGTCAAGATTCTGGTAGAGAATTCTATGTTGTTTGTGGCATAATATATCTATGAAGTAGAAGCATACTTGTTGACACGTAATGACGTGCATTATGCGGCTATCAAGAAGACCGCAAAGTTTAGGCCATGGGAGGAAGGTTATGGTGAAGGACTTGATGCGCTTTATGCTACGGTGGCGAGGCACGCAGATTTAATGTATCCAGCACTATGGCAACTGTATTGCCAGTGGGAAGAGGAGTTCCATTAGAGGGTCACCCAAATGGAGGAACATATCAAGAAAAGGAAGATCGACAAAGGCACTCATAATTTTCATACTTATGATGCTTTAGAATTCTGACATTTTATTGTGATCGCTATAAAGCAGACATAAGAGCTGTTCATCAATAAAAAGTATATATTGTTAACAATCGAATGGCTAGATCAGGTGATTCTTATGAAAAACACACCGTGATTGGTATCTGATATAATGGATGACCATCAGAGACTTCTGCTGAAGCCTATTAGACATGGACAGAGTTGGAAAAGTCGTGCAACAACATCGGTAGAGAAGTCGAGACCGATGGTTGTACTGGAGTCCTACAAAATGCTTACTCACGACAGTAAGGATGTCAAGCACAGGAAGAAGCTGAAGAGGTCTTAAGCCTGAAACTCGGTGGAACTCGTTTTCTGCCACCAGAGGATATGTGTTAGGCCACTTTAGCCATGACAATATAATTGTAAAAGATGTGTTAGGCCACTTTGGGCCATTCAACAACCATTGTTCGTTCGAATTTTATAAAAGGGATACCTTTACGTTGTTACCGTATCAATGGTTTCTACTTGTCTTATGTGTCCCTTAAGTTTATTCCATAATGTGATGATGAATGGTTGTAATGGTTATCTTATGATGTTGGCATTTTTGATAGGCTTGTGTTGGATGAAATAAGTAAACTTTATTGGGTCTCGGAGACACTGCTCAATTTTAATGCCCTTCAAAACACTGGCTCAACAAGAAGTCTTCCAGCTTTATATTATTGAAAATGGCACCACTCAGACAAGGCCTTTGTCGCATACATCAATATCACTCTTTTTAGTTACCCTAGGGTGATTTCAAATGGTAGAGGGATACGAGCGCGTTTCCCCATTGACTTATTTTTGGAAACCGCGAGCCTTGATCTTGGACACTAGCGTTTTCTTAGATTGAAAAGTAGTAAATCATTTATCCATTGACTGTCTAAAAAATAATCCTTTTTTGCCCCCCCTTGATCCCCACATGTCCGTCACCACTAACATGTCGGTATGCATAGCCTCCACTTCCATGACCTGGATATGAAAAAGAGCATAATCGTAACCTCAAGGGCCAAAGATTTGGAATCCTTTCTCCTAGGCCAAGTTGACGAGAACGTGCCATACAAAGGCCGAATCCCATGACACTCAAGGTTTTGGGCCCAATCTGGGGATTATGGGGAAGAGCCCTGAGTGGAGAGGGCCCAATTTATCTCCACCATTGGTGGAGGCCACTTCAAATGGCCCCTCCTTGTTTCAGATGTCATTGGAGTTTTCCCTAGCTAGCAAAAATGGATGGCACCTTGGCATATGTAGAGATGCAAAGCGACGTCCTTCATGCATATCCACTTGCCGCAATTGGTGGGCATATGGGCCGATGGGCAAATGAATTCGCATCCCCTTCTATCCACTCAAATTTTGCATCAAACGCTTTCAGTCCCAACACAAGTAGTGGAAAGTCGTTTGGTCTCTTCAAAGTGATGGTTGAGGAAAAGGGGAGGGGAGGGGAGGGTGGGGAGGATACACATTTTTCTTATGCCTTTAATGTAAAACCACCATGAGGGCTCATCTCTATTGACTCATCATTGTCCCCCTTGACCCTTCGGTTGGCACATGTGGTGTACTGCGAGTTGGAGGACCCCGAAATTTCAAACAAAGTCAATGGGGGCAAGCCTTTAGCTAGGCCACGAGTGTGGTGGGGACACCGAACCCAAGCACACTGGAGGGTCCGCCCCTCCTCATCAATGATAGTTCTGCCTTGAACAGACTTTTGCCCCTTGTGATGGAGATTTGAAGCCAAGCCCATGAGTCCTCGAGTTTGAGAAGCACTTGGGGGCATAGATAGAGGTTGCAACCTTCACGTGCTTTGGGTGAGAAATGACGCGCCCTTTTTCATATGGGGTCTGGGTCCCAGGCACCAAAGGCTCCCCATGGCACTCATCAATGCCACGAAATACTCTAAGCCCGCCCACTTGGATGCCCGCCACGAGCCATACTGCCACTTGGAAGGCTTGCAACGGGAGAAGGTGGCAAAACATGGGGAAATCCAACGGTTACCGCGTGCCATTATATATATTGGTGGAAACGCGGGTGTCAGTTGTTCTGGATCTATATCCAATATAATCTGGCGTTAGTTTTTGAAGGCATTTTTGCGAACAGGTTTTTGATTGATCGCTGATTTTGGGAGGAGGATCGTTGGTTGAAGTGCAGGCGCAAAAACCTAATGATTCCAGATCAAAATTCTTCAATAAATCAGGAAACTGATAGACTTGCTGAGCGATCAGAGAGATTTGAAAAAAGTCTTGATAATTTGCCAACGTAGGGATCAGAATGACGGATTCAGAGAGAATTCCTTTGCATTTTTCTTCGCAATCTGACATCGACGAAATCGAGGATCTTCTTCACATCAGCGTTGAGCCTGTGCGGCAAGCAGCAGATGCAGGAAAGCCTCCCAGCCCTCCCCGGGCCACCATTCCTGTGTTTTCCTCTCCTCCTCCACCTCCACCACCCCTCAGATCAGTAGAGGCCTCCACTTCCGGAGCATCATCATCAGCAGGAGGCTTAATAGGCTTTGGTCCCGCTCATACCACCCTCACTGAGCCTGTCTGGGCCACGCTCAAGAGAGATTTATTGCAGGTGGTGAGCAATCTAAGGATTGTTGTATTTCCGAATCCTTATCGAAAAGACGCTGGTAGAGCACTGCGAGATTGGGACTTGTGGGGACCCTTCTTCTTTATCATCTTTTTGGCCTTCATCCTCTCATACAATGCATCTGCTGACAGGGTACTTTCTAATCCCGACTGTCTCCCTGCAGTTTTGAAAGCATTGTAGCCAGGGGTGTTTATTGCTCCTCTTTTTTAACTAATTAGGCCTTACCATTTTTCTTGAAAGCACTAGAACGTCTAGTTACCTTGCAGTGTTCATCTTTTCAGTTTTGAACCCTAAGGGTAATACTACGGTCAGGTTTGATGTCCTTGTTCATCTGCTAGTCTTGGACAGATTGGAACTGCAGTTTTAGCTTGCCGGACCTAACCTCTGCTTCTCCTATTTTCTGTATTGTCCCGCATTGATTCTTAAATCTCTTCCCAGGAAAATGCTGCAGTATAATTGGTTTGGCTTATTCTTTTCGTTTTGTCTACAAGTTCCTTCACTTGCCTGGTGTTGTTAGTTTGTGTTAGGGGTGTTTGAACTCGAATGACTGTATATCTTTATCAAGGCAACTATATGTTAGTTATCAATTTGAAGAAGTATTGATAATGAGTGGAAGAGACTTGCTGTGAAACAGTGTCCATGGTTTTGAAAATATGTGGACTCCATTCAAGATTTTGCTCTAGTTTTAACAATGATGGTAAGGAATCTGGGAAATGTTTTTCAAAGACTTCTTTTAACTTTCAGTTGATGTTTGACACTCGAATTGAGATCGTCAGTCTTCTAATTTGTGGTTTCTTCATTTGGTTGTGTTTGGGAGAGTTGTATCTTTCAATTTTACATGTTGTTGTGAGTCTTTCATCTATTATATTTCGAGAGTTTTCAATATTTTATCTTTTCTTTTTTAGTGTCCTTATTTGTGCAGTTGACTCATTCAAACTCTTGACCTCAAGTAGAAAAAGGAAGTCTTTGCCAACTCAGCAGTTTTCAGAGAACTTAGTTATGCATTATATTGAAGGAGCTAGATTTGCAACCTACTCTCATCGATAGATGCCCTATTTTGAGTTAGTGGGCTAGTTAGATGGTAGATTTGTTTAAATATAACCTAGAACACCTTTTGGAGATTTAGGTTCAGCTTTTATTGTTGATTGAGTCTGTTTGTTTTGCCAACATGGTACTTCGAAGTTTGTTGTTATATTCCATTTTTGCATGCCTTTTTGCCTTCTTCCTTGCAAGACATCTCAATGATAGACTTGTTGTAGTGGGTATTGTGATGTTATGCTTCAAGATTATTCCAGAGTATTAACTGTCAAAAATTTCCTTCATTCAATAAAGTGTGTTTAGGGCCATAGATCCAGGCCATGGTCCGGAACATGATCGCGTTCAGGATCACGACCGTTTCAGCTACGCAGTTGCGTAGGATCCATTGTGAGTACATGTGTGTTTGCTTTCTACTTGATATGTCTACTAATACTAGTCAGAGTAGCATGCAGTGTGTGCAAACCAGTACTATTGCCAATTTGGATCAAGAAATTAGGAGAGAGTTTTCAGATGTGTTCATAGATGATCTTCCATCTGTTTTACCTCCTAAGAGGAACGTTGAACATAAGATTGAATTAATACCCGGATCATGTCCTGTCAATAGACGTCCTTACAGGAGGAGTCTTAAGGAGGAAGAGGAAGTGAAACAGATGGTCGATGATTATCTGGCCAAGGGGTAGATACGACCTAGTTATTCCCCTTTTGCCTCTCCGATCATTCTTGTAAAAAAGAAGGATGGATCATGGCGTATGTGTGTGGATTATTGAGGTTTGAACAAGATAACGGTTAAACATCGATATCTTATGCCACGTATAGATGATTTGCTTGATGCCTTGTCAGGTGCCACTGTGTTCAGTAAAATAGACCTAAAGAGTGGATACCATCAGGTTAGAATTCGTGATAAGAAATAATCCTATATTGCAGCACCTTTGACTGATTTGACTCAAAAGAATAGATTTGGTGAGTGGACTGAACTGCAGCAAGCAAGCTTTGATCAGTTGAAGCAAGCTATGGTTGAGTGCGTCACTCTAAAGATTGTAGACCCTCAAAAGCCCTATGTTATAGATACGGATGTGAGTGACATTGCTGTGGGAGCTGTTTTGATGCAAGAGGGTAGGCCTGTGGCCTTTGAGAGCAAGAAGCTCAACTTTGCTCAGAAAAACTATCCAACTCATGAAAAGGAGTTGTATGCCATAGTTCATGCATTAAAGGCATGGAGGCATTATCTGTATGGATCGGAATTTGAGGTATTCACTGATCATGATACCTTGAGATACTTTTGTAAGCAGCCAGACCTTAGAGGCCGGCAAGCCAGATGGTCTGAGCTCGTGCAGGAATTCCTAATGGAGATTCGGTACAAGAAAGGTGCCAAGAATCGTGTGGCAGATGCACTATCTCGTGTAGTGTATCAGATGTCATTTGTAGTCATTGAAAATGACTTATTGTCTGAGATAAGAAAGGCTCAGCAGGAAGATCCTCATTGTAAGAAAGTGGAACAGGAGGTGAGTCATGGCCATGCTGAGGCTCAAGAGGAGAGCCCTTCTACCTTGGTTCGCACTTATCTTAAGTTTTCCATAGAAGCTGGAATAGTGATGAGAAATGGCAAGGCTCTTATTCCAGCTTGTGAGGTGCTGCGAAAGAGGATCTTGCATCTCTGTCACGATAGCCCTAGTGCTGGTCATCCTGGTGTGGATAGGACCTATGAGTTGATACGACGTAACTTTTGGTGGTCTAGACTTAAGAAAGAAGTAAACCATTATGTGAGACATTGTTTTAAGTGTCAAGTTAATAAGGCTGAAAGGATTAAAGTGCTTGGATTATTACGTCCGTTACCTATACCAGAAGGGAGATGGGAGAGTATTTCCATGGACTTTATTACATGTTTACCGCATACGCAGCAGCAACATAATGCTATTCTAGTTGTGGTTGACAGACTCACGAAAATGGCTCATTTTATCCCAAGTAGTAATAAAATTGATGCACCCGGTACGGCTGATTTGTTTGTACAACATGTATTTAGACTTCATGGATTACCTAGATCCATTGTGTCTGACAGGGATTCTCGTTTTACTGGCAATTTTTGTACTGTAGTATTTGAGAAGTTAGAGGTGCAGTTGGGAATGAGTAGTTTTGATCATCCTGAACTAGATGGGCAGATTGAGAGAGTTAACCAAACCTTGGAAGACATGCTTAGGGCGTACGTGAGTGAAAGGCAAACGCAATGGGAACGTGACCTACCATTGTTGGAGTTTGCCTATAATGATAAAAAGAATGCATCTACGAAGATGAGTCCTTTCGAGCTAAATTATGGTTTTAGACCAGCCAGTCCAGTTACTATAGGTATGCCTCATAAGACACCTAGTGCTATGGAATTTCTAACTCACATGCAACAGATGTTGGAGTTAGCAAAGGAAAATGTAAAAGCGGCAATGGATCGGGCAAAGACATATGCTGATTTGGATCGTACGCCAAGAGAGTTCGAGGAAGGAGATATGGTATTTCTCAGGATTCCAAAGGACTCGAAAACCCTAAAGATAGGGAAGTGTTATAAGTTGTCACCTAGATATTGTGGACCTTGGAAAATCGTTGAAAAGATTAATAGCATTGCTTATGAATTGGATTTGCTTGTTGGTTGTAAGGTTCATCCTGTTTTTCATGTTTCACGCTTAAAGAAGGTTTTACATGATGGTGATAACTTGTTGGCTGATGGCCTTGTATTGTTTCAGGAGCATGGGGAGGTGATGCATGGACCAGCGAGAGTATTGGACCGGAGGCATAGACAGTTGCGGAATCGTTTGCTCCGTGAGTACTTGGTTGCATGGCATGGACGACCTCTCAGTGATGCTACCTGGGAGACCGCGCATGGGTTGCATGCACAATATCCAGACTTTGCCATCGAGGACGATGTCATCTGAGGAGGGAAGGGATGTCACATGTACTTTGAATCCTTTGCCTAATGTAAATGGTGAATCATAATTATTAAATTGTAAATGGCTAAGTCACCGGCCTGTGGAGACAATTGTAAATATCTGTTATAGTGACTAAATCCGAGATGGCCAAGGGGGTACTGGGTCTCATGAGAGTCCGTTGGACTGACCTCCTAAAAAGTAGGAAGGGTTGACCGGTCAACGTAACACGTGTCATATGCTCACTGGGACACTTGGTCCAGTGCATGAGTGACACTTGTTGGACAGTCAATGGACGGGTCAATAATGAAGCCCGAGTCGTCGTAAAAGCTTTATGTTCAACCAGATTTTGCTCTAGTTCTTGAATCTTGCTTGTCATTGGAGTCGGTCGTTCTTCTAGTATATGGATCTTCTCTTTGAGAGTTTCGTTGTCTTTGGTTAGAGCGATCACGGCCACGTTGAGGTTCTGCACTTCCGTTCGTAGAGCATCCACTGCTATCTTCAAATAGCCTTCATAGGCTTTTCTAGGAGTGTACCGGTTTTCTACCAAAATTGGAGCGGTGGCCTCAACACTGTTATCAGTAATGCAGATCAGAGATGAGGAGGAAGTAGAAGAGGAAGAAGAGGGAAAGGAAGAGGAAGGGGGTAGTGGGAGCAGTGGAGAAGGAGGGAGGGCACACTACTGCGCAGCAGCAGTGTTAGGCAACTGTTGCTGTGCAGCAGAGAAAGTCTGCTGCTGCGCAGTAGCAGTAGTGGGTTGCTGTGTGGCAGCTGAAGGAGGGAGGCGCAGAAGTGGGGGGGGGGGGGGAGGTGAGGGAGAGAGCGGAGGGTGAGAGTGAGGGTGAGGGAATCGGATGAGGGGGATGAGGTGGAGAGGGGGAGCCAGGGCTCTCCCTGGTTTTACGTGCCATGTCAAGGATGGTGGGATGGCGAGTGCAGGTCAGCACGATGGAGTTGGCAGGTGGCAGCACGATGATGGAGGTGGCAGATGGCAGATGGTAGCAGCATGGAGGTGGCACACAATGGAGGTGGTAATGCGATGTGGATCAGCGCGCCATCACCAGCCAACAGCGATGGTAATGCGATGTGGATCAGCGTGCCATCACCAGCCAACAGCGATGGAGGCAGAATAGAGAGAGAGAGAGAGAGAGAGAGAGAGAGAGAGAGAGAGAGAGAGAGAGAGAGAGAGAGAGTTTATTAATGTCTATCTAGTTCTCGTAGGCACAAAAGACAAAATACAGTACATACAAAGTAGGAGCAATGTCCATATTGTTGAAATATAAACCTAGTTAAATAAATAAAACATAGCACATGGTTTTATTTGGGGCCAAAATTTTTAAGGCCCAAGTAAACTTAGGCAAAATTTTTTAGCACCAAACTCGTGGAGGGCCTTCTTGCATGATGATGCCACATACCCACTTGAGTTTGGTAGCCCCCCCCATGCACATGTGCATGGGGGAGAACAAGTTAGTTTGCCACCTAGCATAGCATGCATGAATATTCTGACACTTGGCAATTGCATGCCAGTGATTGTACATACTCAAATTCTATTTAATAGAGTCTCCACGAGTTGGAGAGTGTGTTGAATGGAATCATCTTCCATCTTCATCATTTTTCATTGTCTCCTTGATCTGAATACTTGTAGGAGGTCGCAGTAGGATCTGATCTGATCCTTTGCTTGTTTCTCCCTCTCCTCTCATCAGATTTCGATGAGGACAGTTGCATACTGATCCTTGGAGGAGGGCGCTACTATTCCTATGTTTTCTAGCTTCGATCAAAGTTTCCATGATCAGAACAGCCATCATTCAGATCTGATTGGGCGCTGGATCTGACTTGCTTGTTCCTTCTCCTCAGTGGATAGTCAGAATTGAATGAAATCAATTACACAAGATTTCTATTGCATAGGCTCTGTCATTCCTTATGAGTAGAAGTCAATCTGAATCTGATTTTTCCAGTGCATGGTCAGTGCATGCTCTTGCATGTTGTTGCATGAGCTTGCATGTTGCTTAAACGTTCTTGCATGTCATTGCATGTTGTTGCATGAGCTTGCATGTTGCTTAAACGTTCTTGCATGTCAATGCATGTTGTTGCATGTGGTCTTTTAAGCCTTGAGGCAACTCGTGGGCTTATTAGATCCAAGATCCTCAAGCTTCCGCTAAACTTTGGTGTCTAGAATTGTGTTTATTCATGCTCTAGGCCACCCTGATTTGCAGCACATATGAGTACTTATTTCTAAACTATCTCTCTACCAAAAGGCAACTGATTACAAATAAAACAACAATCTCTTTCACGTAAGAAGGAGATGCAAGAGATTAACGTCCCGCTCTGCTGAGGTACAAAGTGCAAGAGCGTAACCACCAGCTTTGCTGAGGCACCAACTAAGAAGAAGCAAATCACTGAGTGGCTGATTTGAAGAAGTGAGTGATAAGATGGGAGGTGCGCACTGGAGGCTGACGAGCAACTCGATAAGATGCTGAACGCCGTCGTGAGGCTCTGGCTGATGATGATGAATGGACTGCACGTCTTGATCTGGTAGGTGGTCTCTGAGTCTGTGTTTGATTATAAACATCATCTGCCTCCAATGGTAAAAGAGATGCTCGTAGCGTAAACATCTCTCTCAATAAGAGTCCCACACACCTAGGATTTGGATACACCAAGAAAGAGCCAAGGGAGAGAGGCGTGTCTCTATAGAGACAATAATAACGGCCTCGGATCTCATAGTATGTAGGACATCTGAAAATGAAATGTGACTCATCCTCTACCTCCTGCATCGAGCATACGTTGTGGTCGGGGTGGGTCAGTATAACGGCCTGTCTCAACAACAAGTTGATGGGAGGAGACACGAAGCTGCCCAATACGGTGTCGAAGAGCATATGATGACATCTGTGAGAGATACAATGGCAGGATAGGTAGCCCATATCATCTAACTGTAGAAGATGAGTGCCGTAAAAATGCATCTTGACCCTTTCTGGATCTGGCTGTGACCCACAATGTTTGGATTCGTGTGCTAAAGCTGACGTCGAATATAGGCGTGAGTCCCATTAGGGAGATCTGATATAGATATCCCCCATCTGCCAAGAAACTTAGACACATCATCCTCAAACCATGACGACTTAGCTTGCTGACTAGCAATAATCCGACACGAAGTTTAAGGTGCAACCAAATACTTGGAAGTGTCCATATCTGCCAGCCTATGTAAGAACATGACAATCCGGAACATAGCCTCAACAACCGTAGGTGGAGATTCAAACTTTACTAGTATAATGTCATGAGGAATTGATGCCTTAGGTGCCATGGCAACTTGGATCTCCTGAGGCCTGCCCCCACTAGATAACTACTAACTACCAAGTTCCGTTTCCAATTTTTTGATTTGCAATTTTATTTTAGCTGCATGTCTCATAGAACTTGAATTTTGCTATAACCTGCTGCCTATGACCAATTACCATTCTTTCAGATTTGCCTTTATGTTCCTTGTTTTGGAGTGGCTCATGAAAGTGCATGCAAGCCTAAGGCAAATGGTTGTTTTAAACCATTGGGCAGAGTGGGGCTTGATTCTTCATTGAACATTCATGATTAGTTAATAGTAATGAATATTTGCAAATTTGATATTGATGATCGGAAATTGGAATCTGGGTTCTTGAGACTTGAAAGTTCACTCCTGATTGTTTGGCAGGCTGGAAGAAGTAAGGGGTCTGTTTCTAGATAGGTGGCAGTGGTTCCATCAACCTCGACATGTCGTGGCTTCCTTGCTTCATCCACTATGGAGAAGGGAAGATCAATTCCATGATCGAGAGCTCAGACAGGGATGACATTCCTATGTCTCCTCTGTCTATCCTGATCCTAGGGATCAAGATGCACTCATGGATGACTTGAATGTATTCAGGTATGTACTTAGTAATTATAAGCTACTAGCTAGTACTTGGTAGTTATAACTTATTACTTGGTGCGATGATGATTCAAGTTTCATCTATGTAGTATGTAGTGAAGTCTGAGTTATTTAGTATTTTACTGAATGGTGATGAATGTTGAATGTTCAGGACCGACGGCCTCGAGTTCAGTCACGCAGCACAACCGAGGGAAGTCAATTGCGCCCTATTTCATGGTGGATGAAGTATGGGAATGATGTTCCCAGGTTGCAGAAGCTTGCCATCCGCATCCTCTCACAAGATTGTGCAACAGTTGCATGCGGGAGAAATTGGAGTGTGTTCTCTTTGATTCATACACAGAGGAGGAACAAACTTTGTACTGCACAGCTGGAGAGGTTGGTGTTTGTGCATGCCAACCTACGACTTTTGAAGAAGCTAAGGGAGACCAGGGAGCCCATATAGGTAATTTGAATTCCGTAGAGTCTACCATGGTCTATCTATTGTCTGGACTCTAGACTAAGAACTTTTAGGCTTCAATGTTTAAATTTGCTATTTTTTTTGAAATCATTTACTAGTACTAAGAATCAAGATCTTGGTTTAATTCCATAGGTTAGTCCCGATGACATTGATGTGGAAAGTCTTAATGACTCTTTTAACTCTCTTTGATGATAACCTTCTAAAGTGACCAATGTTTTATGGTACCTTCCGAATCACCTTTTTGAACCGTGTTTGAATGGAGTTTGAATTGGGAAGAACTACATATATGATTCAAGACTCAACTAACAAGTTTATGGTAATGTTCAAACGTGGAATGTTTCAATTATCAGTGTTGAATGTCGAATGGGATTTGTACTCACAGTAACTCAAGAGTTAATACTTATGAGTTAGTACTTACTACTTAGTAATGTTACCTGTAAGTTGTTAGAAGTTAGTACTATAATCTATTACCTATTAATACTTTGAAGTTACACAATCCACATTGCATACATTGTCATTTTCGTGAAATTCAAGTCATTGAACATTTGCTAATTTAGTACTAACTAGCCATGTACACAGTACATTGTAGTATGTAATCTCTATGACATTAATGTTTTGAAAAAAAAAAACCTAAAACTGACTCGTCAGTTCAAACTTGGAGAAGCTCAGACTAAAGCCTAACGTAGCCTCCTCCTAGTCACCCGTGGAAGCTGTGACCGGCTCGCACGCGCAGGCTTAGGAAGATCCTCGTGAATGCTATCATCATCATCAGATGGATCACTCTCATCCTCTTAGCCACTCCCCCTCTCATCATGGTCCTGCGACGTGCAGCAGCCCGAGTGGTAGGTCCTGTACACAGGGATTGGCAAAGGATTACAATTCACATCTTACTAGTTTAAAATTTCGAGTTTCAATTCTAAAGCTAGAACTTAGGACATGGAATGGGCTCAAGAACTGGAAGCCTCCCCCCCTCTCATCCTGGTCGTGCGACGTGCAGTAGCCCGAGTGGTAGGTCCTGCACACATGAATTGTCAAAGCGTTACAATTCACATCTTACAAGTTTAAAATTTCAAGTTTCAATTCCAAAGCTAGAACTCAAAACATGGAATGAAGCTCAAAGTTCAAACCTCCAACTTGCAAGGGCCCAAGCCTCAAGGGCTAAAAAATTGGAACTTGAAATTCACCTGCAAACATCAAGGTGTCATCATGGAGTAGTGCATACACGTCCTCCTCGTCCTGTGACCTTGGTTGTAGGTTTGGAACCTTCGTCACATCAATTTCATCTGGATTTACCTGTAGTATGTAGAACAACATGTGTAGAATGTCACTAAAACTTCAAATTAGAGTTTGACTTTCAATTTTCTAAAGTATTTACTATTTACCATTAAGTTATAAAAATGCTTGAACTTCAAATTTCAATGTTCAAACACAGTTCAACTTTCAAATTACAAACCTGTACAGGCTCCCTCATCTCCTTTAGCTTCTTCAGAAGCCGTAGATTGGCATGCACATACACCAACCTGTCTAATTGTGCAACACTAAGCTTGTTCCTCCTCTTCGTATGAATCAAAGAGAACACACTCCCCTGTCTGGCCCAATTTTCTAAAATTTAAGGCCCAAAACTTGCTTGAAACTCTGATCTGACTTCAAGTAGTAGGTCGCTGGTCTGTGGAAATCTAGTTTGATGTTCAAACTACTGAAAAATTCTCAAAAACAGTGATGAAAAACCAATTTTTCACCTCCCTGTCCAGCGCTGGCCCTGCTAAGAAAATTTGCTTGAAAACCCCTCAAACTTCCTTGGATTTCTCTGAAATTTCAGAGGTAGATGTCTGATCCCACAGCGATGGACCTGCTCGCTAGTTTCTACTCTAAATCCTTTCTAAAATCTCCTAGCAGATGTCTGAAATCTGATATAGATTGCTGCCTTTCTAGCGATTTACCTACAGAAGGAATTCTACTTACTTCAACTGTAAATTCTCAGTGAATTTCAAGGGTTTGAAGGCTGCACCTACAGCGATTCTCCTCCTCTAATCTTTTCTGAGAACCTGAGAAACACTTCCTATCTTCTGATAGCTTTCTCTACTCCTGCTCCTGAACTCCCTAGGATGGAGATGGCTCTGATACCAGTGTAATAGATCCTAACACCACAGTAGGGCAAACACTAACTGATCCACCCAACCTTGCCTACTCCCTGATATAAAGTAAGCCCCTCCTAGCCCAGTGTGAGGACTGGTAGCATGCTACTGCCAAGTGTCGGCCACGTGGCACTGACTTGGCCGACTGCACGTCGGGACCCAACTGGGGGCCTTGTCCTGCTGACAGGGTCCCTAGGCTGTGTTAGGCCCGCCATGGCTATGGACCGTGCTGGGGCACACTACTCACACTGTCCTGCCCTGTTGGTCATGTACGCTGGACACGACCCTGACTGTGGTATCTGACCTATCTGTGTTCTCTAGGGTTCGGCACTGGTTACGAGCTTGTAACAGCATGGATGGTCCCTCCCACTTTGAACCAATCCTAGACACATGTCTCATCATCTCTCTCCATGCAGGGGTCGCAGCCAAGTGAAAGGGGAGGTGGCTATCTCATTGTTACTTTGTTGGAAGGATGCCACATACACATTCCATCCCCTAAGCTGTGTACGGCTTTGGGCATGAGAAGAGCCTCGGACAACGGTGCCACTGTATCGGTTTGACTCCGAGTCTAAACCTGTGATGTGGAAGGGTTTGCTGGAACTGTTGCAAAGCCAGTGGCCACAAATTAATAGTTACTATCTAGATTTTACGACAATGGAGATAGATGAATCGTGATAGCAGTCTGTAGATTGTAGTAATGTCAAAGTACATACTACAAGGAATGAATTTCAATTTACAACACAGTCATCAATGCAAATATTTCTATTTAGCATCTAGCAACAACTTACAATTGTCAATAACTCATGATCTATAACAGCTTAGGAATCACTGATTATGATCACTAACTTGTGGTTGAAGGACCAGCCTCCAAGGTAGCCGTAAATGGAGCTGCAGGTATTATCAATGAGTCTGGTGCTCGCATACAACCTATGATCTCATACCCATGCAAACGCAATAGGTGTGTGCACTTTTCTAAGAATCTAAGATCAAGGGCTTCAAGCTTCCATCAATGATCATTCCATCTCCCTACACTCAAAAGTTCAAACCCTAGCTACAATAAACAAAAGCCTTCAATTGTTTTCCCCCTTTGAACTCTCAAAATCTCTCTCTCTCTCTCTCTCTCTCTCTCTCTCTCTCTCTCTCTCTCTCTCTCTCTCTCAGATTTGGTCTCGGATCTGGATTTTGGAAATGTGCACGGACGGGGGCTTGGGCCGGTAGGTAAGACACGTTTTTTTTTTTGAAAACGAAAACGGTTTGAACCTCAAAAAAACGGTTCGAACAGAGTCGATTCAAACCAGACTTTCGAGTGGTTCTTTCATGGAACCGCAATTCGACACAACATTGAAAGTGACTAAATTGTCTACCATAGACTGCATTTTTTGTAGTCTAATAGCGAGGAACACTTGCCCCCAATACTTTTATTTTCACTATGAATAAACGAGGAACACTTGCCCCCAACATTGTTTTCCTTCTATGCATTTGTCGAGTTTGAATGTATAGCCATTAAATTTTTTAGTGTTTGTTCAGGTAAATTTTGTCCTTTTAGCCATTTTAGCCTTACTATTTCACTCCTCTCTTCCCCATTTCTGTAATTCATATTCCAAACAAAAATATGAAATTGTTCAATGTTACAATTTAAGTAGTTACATTTATAAACAAACCTCAATGTCTAGTAGCTACAACTTAAATTATATTGATAATTTGTTTATTATAATAGATCAATTTTATGGTCCATAAATGTGAGATGAATTATCCAATCTTGGCAGATGTCTATACAAACTAGAAATTTGAAAGTTTAAACTATTCAAGGGTGTGAATTGTTTGGAATCCGGTTGTATTGTGAATCATCATTGATTGTACTATTGATACCTATAATTTGTAGTATATGTTATGTACATCGCAATACACTAATGTGTTACACAGGACTTGAGACTCATGTTACTGTAATGGCATTTTTGAAGATGTATTTGTACCCTATTAGATGCCAAAATGGCATGACTCTATCAAATATAATGATAAGAATGAAGGCTAATCAGGAAGTTGACCTATTACAAATCGAGGAAATTTTTGTTCAGAAGTTCTATATGAGATGGCTTGTATAACTAGTTGTTCATAGGGAAGACATCTAGTAGGGCTTGCTATCGAAAGGAAGGACCAAATGAACATCCAAGGAAACTAAAGAGTCGGGGACTTAACTGTTTTGCGACAAAGGTTGAGAGGGCCAAAATGCTGGGGAGGACTTTTTTTGAAGAAGATACTCTCATTGCCAACCAAAGATGAAAAGGTCAACTACTGCCTATTGAATATAATGATAAGAATGAAGGCTAATCATGAAGTCGAGCTATTACAAGTGGAGAAAACCTTGTTTAAAAGTTACATTTAATAGAGCTTGTTATTGAAAGGAAGGACCAAATGAGCATCCAAGGAAATTGGAGAGTTAGGGACTTAACTGTTTTTGGCAAAGATTGAGAGGGCCCATATATGCATCGCGTTTTGGAACGTAGAGTTCTTGAACATTTCAGAGTTTTAGGTCTTTTTGGAACGGAACATTTTTTTTTTGGAGTTTTCTATATATATTATGAGGTGTCTTAGAAGAAAAAACAAGCCTAGAAAGTTCAAAAAACATTGAAAGATATTAGTTATTAGGAATACTAAATAGATTATACATGTAGTTGCATCAAAACCAAGTTTACTTTGCTACATTTTTCAATCACACAAAGCATCGAATAACATGTTACCCTTAACAACCCTTCTATATCTACACTTTATGGTTATGGGACTAGTATCCATGCACTTGAAAGATCTTGATAGATCTTTAATTCCTGTTGGGAACTCTTCTACCGAGTCATGCCTTGTTGCACATCATGCAAGGTATTGTGCTCTTTAATAGATATAGAACGAACAGTTACTGGTAACTGAAGCAAGCTTAATCCAGATTCCAAACTTCAAATTGACAAAACTTGATCCTCATATGACGACAAGCACTTCTATAGCTCGAACTATTGAGATGGATTAGGCCACTTTGGCAATTCCATCGGAAGAGCACACACAAGCACTAGTCCCAAGTTGGACATTTGATCAATATTAAGGGTTTGAGTAGGTGAAGACGTGAATTTGACCACATATTTCTTCCTCAAAAGATACAAAAATTCCGTGAGACCTTGATCTTGATTCTTGAGATTATCAATCGTGAAACCTTTTTGACCTTGCTAGGTAGCTCAAGATAATTTTGCACCAATATTCAAATTTCAATCATGTTGGTGCACCCAAATTTGATCACGTATGTCCAATTCAAAGCAATGCATCACTTTTTTTAATCGTTTGCATTGAGTCGATTACAAGTATGTATGAACATATTTTTATTAGTGTAATGTTGATTTAGCAATTCAAGTGTTGTTCGTTTCTTATCATTGTATAAATAGTTGATTGACGATTAGCTCATGGTTGTCATGATTGAGCACTTAAAGTGAGTGACTATAGTCATTGAACACCCACTTACATATCTTCTCAATAAATAATATCACTAGCCTCAGAACTGTCTCAGATTTATGTGAGAGATCAATGAGGATCTTAGGGACTCAAGTTGTGAAATTTATAGGTGGATGTTCTTTTGACAACTGAAACACCATTGGACTACACTCACTTGTCCTAAAGTTTGATATGAAGCATCGAGTCGAGTGTGTGAAAAATCTCCCTCCTTAAAATGGTGATGTGCCTGCTGCAGGGAGCCTACCCTGTGTGAGGCAAAACCTGAACTTTATGAGGATATTCACCAAGAGCATGTGCTCTAGTAGCCCAAGCATGTTGCTTGTTGATGGTAAGAAAGATCTGATTGTTGGGGCTTTTACTCCTCTTGTAACCAGTTGTGGTTGAATTTATGTTAAATGGATGTTACTAATAATTTCTTTGAGGGTTGTTTGGAGGAGAAAGTTTACATGGAGGAATCAAAGGAATATTTAGTCCATGGTAAGGAAGATCAAATTGGCCATTTCAAGGAGAGCATTTGTGGCTCAAGTTGGTACCATGGAGTTGGTATGTAGAGCTCAACGTTTATTTGTTTGCTTAGTTGGCCAAGTAATTTGATTGATTCACACTTCTAGAGGACATCTTGACCAACTATCTCATCAGTGGTGGAGATTGTGTTGGGAGATAGTGGTAAAGATGCGGTGTACATACATTGAACCTACTTGGCCTAGTTCAGACTTGAAAAGACTGTAAATAGATGTTAGCTTGATTCATTAGTGTCAAGTAGAGAAGTTCTCTTTTGTTCATAGAGATTAATGGTGGTTTGTACCGTAATCTTCTTTCATATCTTGTATATAGTGAAGCTAGTATTGAGATAGAATCGACCCTTCAAAATCGGATGAATCGGCATGATTCATGGTTCTGAACCGGGTCCCTTTCAAAAGAATCAGCAATTTTTTTTTTTTTGCATTTTTTAGATATAATGCTAAAAAATATCTAATGTAATATGTATAATGTCTACAATGTGTCTAAAATCTTATAGATGTTAGATTGCTATTGAAAACATACATTTCAAAGTTTATTGTTGCTGGTAGAAAGCTGAAGCCTGAAACCATATTACAATTCAGTGTTCACAGAATCACAAGTGCACATGACAATGTGGAATGGACACATTCAATGTTCCATTGAAACATGTTTCATGCAATGAAACTCCATTTTGAAAAGTTGCTTTCAAACTGACCATTCGAAATGGATTGTAAAATTAGAGGGGAAAAAAAAAGAATTCCTAATGTGTGTGTGAAAGGTTGGCATTTAAAATTGTTAGTTAGAATTCAGTAGGGAATACTGGAATTATGAATACCTTGTGCACGTGCATTGTGTGATGTATCTCAATGTTTCATTGAGTCCTTAGTCATCTAAGTGTGTTGATTACCAATTGTTTACATTGTCATTGTATAAAGCCATAATCACTGTCTAGACACTTAAACAACACTTGGTTTTCCTTTAACAATAGGCTAGGAATAAAACCAAGCCAAAAAAAAGAGAGAGAGAAAGAAAGAAAGAAAGAAAGAAAGCTTTATGAATGTCTTTTCCATGCCAAAGGCATATAAGACTAATGAAGTACATGTCAAGTATGTGGTAACCATGGGAGCGTATCAAACGTCTCCAAAACTGCAAAAAGAAAAACATCTAGTACTAATTAAACAGATACGTATGCAAGAGTATGTGCGCATAATAGTTCTATGTATCCATGTCAAGCTGTAAGGACTGTGCTGAAATTGCTGCTGCTGTGCTGATGTTGTAGAAAGATGTAATGCGAGCCGCAACATTAGAAGGCACTGGAGCCTGATGGCGTCGTCTATGAGTACGAGCACGGGCATGTGTAGTAGTATGTCTATGTGTGGAATCTCTGGTGATCCTGGTGATAACGTGATGGTGGGACGTACGCTGTCTCTGATCTCTATGGGCATGTAGGCGGCTATCATCCTCATCCTCATGCACTAAATCATATGATCTCCGCCTAGTAAAGAAGGAAGTGATCAATGGCTGTGAGGTAAAATGCTGGGATGTCCCGGATAGATCTCTCCGTAAGATGAACATCTCGCGTACCATTAGAGCGACACATCGTGGGTCCTCATGGGCTATGAGAGAGCGTAGAGTGGTAGGCATGTCTCGGAATAAGCAATGATATCGCCCTCTGATCTCATAGTATACAGGGCATCTAAAGATTAAATGCTCCTCAGACTCCACCTCACCTAAAGAGCATAACTGGCAAATCCGCTCCTTTCTAGGAATACCATAAAATTTCCTAGTCTCAATAGCAAGCTAATGAGACACCCTGAGCTGTCCCAAAGTGAATCTGAGGCAATGTGATAGACCCGAGTTCAAGTAGCTTGGCATGACCGGGGTTCCTGATGCATCCAGCTCCAAAAAATGAGTCCGGTAGAAAGCTGGCTTAATCCCTAACTGGTTACGCCAAGTCCGCTCTAGATATGCGCGATAGAGGAGTCGTCTGATATACTCATGGGTGCCTGAGAGAAGTGCTGTGATGGAGATACCAAATGACTCTAGTAGGAGGTGTGATGCCTGAGAGAATCATGATAATCTGTAGCCCTGACCATGAAGACTCTGTGAGGAGGACAGCGTAATCTGTATGTATCATCTGTCTATATCTGGTAATGCCTGGACCCTCTGTATGTAGGTAATGAGCTGAAGAGCTGCCTCGATCTGTATAGGTGGAACTGCAAACTCGGCCAGGAGAATCTCATGTGGTACAGAAGGCTTCGCTCGGATCGGCCGATCTAGCATGGTGGTCTGTAATCGTGAAAGACTAGCCCAGTGTGAAGATGGGAGACCTGTACACCATGCCTCTGCCGCATAGAGAGCTGTCGGGGTGACAATGGTATCAAAGAGCCGACACTTGCTACGAGCATCATGAATGGACTTCCGGAAACAAAATCTCTCTAGCTGAACAAGGGAGGCATGTCCTTTACCCAGTCGGGTGGTAGCGGCCTGTCTCATGCTAAAAGTAGAACCCGAGAAAAGGAGAAGCGACCACCTCTAGAACCTGCCCATCAAGAGTAAGCTCCTGTCGCTGCATGAATGCTCGAGAAGTGTTGAAGACCATGACCTTGGTCTTCCCAATGTTCACCCCTAGGCCCCATCTGGTGCAGAACTCCTGTAGGCAATCTAACTGTCGCTGTAGACCCTCTATGGTAGGTGAGACCAGTACCACATCATCGGCATAAAGGAGGATAGCAATCAAGATGTCCCCAATCCTGCAACCAGCGCCACCGCACTGTGTAATGACTCTCTCCAACTCATCAATATACAAGCCAAAGAGGACTGGTGAGAGGGAGCAACCTTGTTTTACCCCAATAGTGCTCCAAATGTGATTGGATAAGCCACTGCTATGCCGGAAACATCCCAGGACATGCTCATAAAGTGCCATCACAGCAAGAATGATGTCAGTGGAGAAGCCGAGGTCTCGGAGTCTCTGGATAAGTAGCGAGCGAGGAACAGAATCAAAGGCTTTTCTGAAGTCCACAAAACAACAGTAAACCCTCTCCCCCCTATGCTTAGCCTCCTCAATCAAGGCCCATAGTGTGAAGATGTGATCTGTGGTAGAGTGATGGGCTCGAAAACCCGCGTGACCCATAGCATGTAGTCTCCTAGTCTCTGCCTCTGAGCTCACAACAGACTGAAGTATAGTACCATATAGCTTTGCCAGGACATGTCCAATCATAATGGTGTGGTAGTTACTCGAAATCATGGGGTCACCATTCTTATGGATGGGGTGGATAATGTTAGTGCACCAGGACGATGGGAAATCAAAAACAACAGCGGAGTTAAGAAGGGTGGCTATGGTGGGAGCGAGTAGGTCGGAGGCATGAGAAAGGAGTTCAGACTCAAGATCTTCAATATCTCTGGTCTTGTGGGACTTCATTTTCTTAATGGCTGCAAGTACCATGTCAGATGTGAAGAAAGAGAACTCAGATCGTCGTGGGGATATAGAGATAGGTGAGTCGGTAGGGACAGTATACAAGCTAGTAGCATAAGCAGTCCGAATGCGGAGATCCTCCAAGAGAGGTGGCGGAGAGCGCGGAATGAACTCACGCCAAAAAGCGCCCGAGGAGGAACTGAAAAGAAGGTCAATAAGACGTTTCCCTTCAGAATCATCATAGGAACGCTTCTTACGGCGGAGAACACGATGGTAGGAGCATCGGGAAGATCGAAGTAGATGTGGGGCATGGATACGTTAGTAGGTTACTGACTGATGAAGAGAACGGCACTCGGTATCGTACCATGGGCGGTGCAGTGGTCGGGGTGTGCGTCGAGTCTTTTTGGGATGGGGTTTTGTGGGGAAGGTTAGTGATGCAGCTGAGTGGAGTGAGGTGGTGAGAAAAGTGGCCTGGATGTCGACTGGACTGTCATGAGGAAAGGCGTGCAAAAGTGAAGTCAAGTACTGCCGGTATAGTGGCATGTAAGTGGGATCAAATGTGTACTTGGGTGCTCGGGTAAGCATGGGTAGTGAAGATGGAGGAGTAGGTCGAAGGTGGCCAATATCGAAGGAGAGAAATGAGTGATCAGAAAGGGTGGTGGGGGAAACGTGGAAGTCAGAGACTATGGGTATAAAGGATGGTGACCCCATGAGATAGTCAACGACACTATGTCCTCCACTATGAGGGTGACATGTATAACTGTCTGAATGTGGCCAGCAGGGTAAGCCATTATAAATGGCTAGCTCATGTGCCTCTCCAAACTGCAGTAAGTACTCACCATATGGAGTAGTAGGTCCCGAACTGTCCGCGGAAGTCCTGGTAACTTCAACCATATCAATGTCAAGGGCATGAACATGCAGCTGATCCGTGGTGTCGAAGAACTCTGTTTGTCTCGATGATGTCCGGGCATTAAAATCCCCTGTGAGGAGAATATGCCCACACTCTGAGAATCTGGTGAGAGATCATGATATGGAGATCCAATACCCTCAACAGAAGATGAAGACTCTGCTGGAAAGTAACATGCTGCAATAAAAACATCTCTATCCAAACCGATATCATGACTCACGATGCGAGTCCAAATATAGCGAGCCTGCTCATCATGTCCGATGAAGTCCATACTCGAGTGGAGAGACTCTCTGTACAAGCAGGCGACCCCACCTGAACCTCGACCACTGGCAGATCTAGTTTCTCGTCGGAATACTGAGTCCCATCTGTATCTAGGAAAAGAAGGAAGTCCTCGCTCCGGGCTCTCGTGTGTCTCCATGAAGAATAATATATCTCTGCCTGTAATAAAATCAACAAGGTCTCCTGTAGAAGAAGAGGAATGTTTGCCCGCACAGTTCCACACTCCAATCCGAAGGTGGTGTGGATGGGGCCCCGGGGTGCTCCCGACCCCGGGCACCCCAAATTCCTAACTATGGGAACCATCACGAGCGCTATCAAAACGGCGCACCCGTCCATCTCTGTATATAATGCATATGCCTGACTCACTAGCTTCCTGAAAGGCTTTACGCCTCTCTTCCACCTGGATATAGGTGAGATCATCATCCATGTATATAGTGGTATCCCGTAGTTTGGCTCTACATCGTAAGGCCTCTCTACGGCTGGCTAGGGATGTGAAGCGGATGATCAATGTAGCTGCATCTCTGGTGGTCCTCCAGGCGGTGTCTAACTTACCTGTCACATGTCCAAGGGTGGTCTCGAGAAATCTCGTAGCTTCGGCCATAGCATCCTGCGTATCTGGTATCCCGCGAACTTTGATGTTATGAGCTTTTTGTTCCTGTGACCATTCATCCGAGATGGTGGCTGAGATGACTGAAGAAATGGGGGCACTAGGCTTGGTGCCTTTCTTCAATACTGCTGCCCATGAAAGGGTTTCTTCTTTGTGCTGTTCAATCTTATTTTCGAGCTCCCGTATCATGGTGGTAGTAGATTCCGAGGCAACAACCTGTTTAGTACTAATCACTTGTTCCAATGTGGCAACTTTGGACTCCAACACGTTCTTTTCTTTGAGCAAAGAGACCATTATACCCTTCAGTTGTGAGAGCTCTTTTTTCAGAAGCTGGAAATCTGCTTTCAGTTGGTCAACTTCCCATGAGGAGAAAAGCTCGGTGGATTTTGAGGGAGTGTATGGGATTGGAGGAGCTATAGCTGGTTGGGAGATGGGAATAGGAAGGAGGCCGTTAGGAATGGCCTGATCGATCGGATTCGAATTCAATGAAAAGGAGGCCTTGGAGGTAGCATCGAGGGGGTGGGATGAGGCAGTAGCTGAGATGGCAGCTGAGGTGGCATCAGCATCATAAGCAGCTGATGTGCCAGCAGCATCAGAGGCAGCTGCGGTGGCAACAGCTAAAATGGCAGCATCTGAGGTGGCTACTGTGGTAGCAGTAGCGACGGGGGGCAGGTCAGCAGCATCAGCAGCTGAGCAAGCAGCTGAGGTAGCGCTAGCAAGGAGAGGGGGTAGGTCAACGCTCTCAGCAAGGGCTGAGGAAGCAGTATCCACGAGGGCAGCAGGGAAGGGGGGGTGTGCATCAGTAAGAGCAGCGAGGGGGTGGGCAGCAGCGAGGAGGTCAGCATCGGGGGGAGGTGACGAGCCAGCAGTGAGGGAGGGGAGTGAGGTGTCAGCGAGGGGGGGTGAGGAGACAGCGAGAGGGGGTGAGATGGCAGTGGAGTGAGGTGATACGGAACGAGGGGGAGTGGGTGTTTTTTTCCGAGGAGGCATGGTGGCAGTAGTGGAGCGATGGCAGTAGGGCGATGGCCAGCAGGGTAAGCATGAGAGAGAGAGGCGATGGAGACAGAGGGCGATGGGAGCTAGTGAGCTAGCGCTGGAGCAGACATCGCTGGAAGGCAGCTAGCGCTGGAGCAGCTAGAGAGAGAGAGAGAGAGAGAGAGAGAGAGAGAGAGAGAGAGAGAGAGAGAGAGAGAGAGAGATTGGATAGTGGAATATTGATATTTGACTCTATTGTGGATAATGATCAGGGTTGTTTTTGAGTTTGAATCTTGTTTATAATGTTAAATGGATCATGCCATATCATTATAATCATTCAAACTTGATTGTAACGATATGTAGGCATCCAATATGGCATGATCCATTTGTAACGATATGGCATGATCCATTTAAAATTATAACGATTGAGGTGATGTTTGAGGCTAGAATGCATTTCCACATGCCTGCAAAGATTCCTGTGACTCATGAATGCACCTAAACCAGACCATCCTGTACCCGAAATATTCGGCAAACTATACAGATGTAGTGCTCTTAATCAAAGCTTTCATCTGATACCCATACTGCCTACAAAAATATCAAAAAAAAAAAACACGTTTCTGAGAAACATGACCAGAATCCAGAAACGCGTTTCTGGACCGCATTTCTGACCGCGTTTCCAGAAACGCAGTGCAACTATGGTTTGAATGATGGTTACATTCAATTTTGAATTGTGGTTATTAATGGTTTTGAGTTTTGACAAATTTAGTCAAATAGTGTGTGCACTCAAGAGTCAGCACTTGAGATTGGCCATTGCAGTGAGTTTTTTAAACATTCAAACAAAAAATTGGCATTAAAAAAATATACCAAATCTTTACGTTCTTTTTCTACCATTTAAGTGGCAGGTGATTTTTTGATGTGGATCACCCAAAGGCTATTTATGCCACTGAAGCTTCCATGTTGCACTTATCCACCAGGAATGCAGAATACAGAAACAAAAACCTTGTACTTCGCTCTTTGCTGATATTTTGACATACATTCTTAGGAAATGGAAAGTTTGTTCAATCAGAAGCTTGTATAGCTGCTGGTATCATGTGCTGTTACGTATAGTGGTTCTGGCAATCATTTTTACGAGGGAAAATTTTCCCGGCAAAAGGCCCTGTTGCTGTTCCAAGAACATTCATGTTTCCTGTGAACATTTCCAGGTAAGTTCTTCAATTCTGGCAACTGTTTCCCGTACTATACAATCACCTTGACCTTGAGGACCTAATCTTTATGAAAATAGTTTTCTCTTAGCCCAAAGCCTCTTTGGAAATGCTGATGCCTTGTGTGATGAGTTTGATTTGAGTCCGGGGTTCAGGGTAGCTATCAATTGAAGATCAAACTAAGCCTTGGTAGATACTTCGCAATCTTACTTAAAAAAAATCATGATGGCATGGCATTCCCCAGTTTACAAGTTTATCCCACCCCAAAAATGTTCCTATGTCATGGAATTTCAGACATTCCCCTTTCCTTGTTCCCTGCAACTATGTTGGCAATACAGGGGACTCGTGCAACATAGAGGCTTTCTAAAGTAGCAAAATAATTTCCTTACACACTCTCTTAGGCCTTCAAGGAAATAACTATCTGACTTGTGTGTGTGTGTGTGTGAGAGAGAGAGAGAGAGAGAGAGAGAGAGAGATCAGGTATGTTGGAAACAAGACGGATCAGTGCCGTCAAAGCAAGATAACAAAAACTAACTAAGAAGAGAGTCTTATACCGAGGATTATATGGTGCGTAGACCATTTACATGTTCAACTGGACATCTCTTCATTTCTCTACCTCATACTCTATTTCAGAATTCTTCTCACTAACTATAGGTTTCCGATCTACCAATTTGATAATACCATCACGATAGATAAGCCGTTTGCTAGTTGATAGAGCTTCTTGTCTTGCCTTCTTATGTTCTTGAACTTGGATGAAGGTAAGATCTTTGTCCAAGTAAAGTTTGTATCCCGCAATTTGAATCTCTTCCCTAGAACTTCACGCCGGTGAGACACTGATGTGAAGCGGATGACAAGAGTATCCAGGTCCTTCTTAGGTCGCTAGGCAGTTTCCATACCTTTGCTATGGTGTTGAAGATTTCCTTCCGAAAAATTCTCAGCTTCTTCAAGAGAGAGAGAGAGAGAGAGAGAGAGAGAGAGAGAGAGAGAGAGATAACACTCCTTTTTTCAAGTGTGCAGCCCAAGGTGTTTGCTGTAGTTTTTGCTGTCCTTTCAGCCGGAGCCATTGTGCTTACTTTGAATGTTGTACTCCTGGTGAGTATTCTTTTTAAAAAATCTTGTTTTCTGTAAGGAAACATTTAGCTGCTATTTTTCGACTTAACTGTCTTTTGTAACAAAGTTGTGAGGAGCAAGTTTTCTCTCGGATACATGGAAGGCAAGGTTGACTGTTCTGGTCTCATCAGCCCATTCTTATACTTGTGAGCGTATTCTTACAGGGAGGCTCTATCATTTTCTTACAGAGCTTAAGTGTGTTAGGCTACTGCCTATTCCCCTTGGCAATTGGAGCAAGTGTTTGCATGGCCAAGGATGATAAAATCTTTAGGAGCATTGTTGTGCTTGCTACAGTTACGTGGAGCTCTTGGGCAGTTTATCCCTTTGTTAGCACTGCTGTTCCACCCAGCAGGAAAGCACTAGCTGTATACCCGGTACTTCTTTTATATGTCTCTATGGGCTTCCTTGTCTTGGCAAATAATTAGGAAAATATTATATTAGAAATTACAGAAATCTTCCTAATTCTCCGAATGTTGACCAGAAGCTATGACAAGTCAGTATATGTAATTACTGTCGGGAATGAGGTAAGCTTTTTGTTGTGCACAGGTGTTCTTTGAAAACACCAACCTTAAACGTATTCTTGGAAGTTGGTGGTCATTTTGACTTTTATTGCTAGTTCATTTCTAAGGAATATTTGTTCAACAGAAAATTTTCTTTCCACACTGTCCCTTGCCTTTGTAAACCTGTGTCATATACAAGATTGAAAGTTTTGTGCAGAACCCCCTATTCCTTGACAGTCTTCTTATGGCTTAGAGGAATGAAACTTATGTTATTTCTTGAAAGTTCTGGTTTGCTGAACTGTGATATGAGAAACTCTCTATATGTCACATGGTGATAATTATCCACGTTTTCCTCCATTATCCAGCTTTTAAATTTTCAAAATACATCATTACCAAATGTCATGCTATTGGACATTCTAAATTCAGATGGTTATAATAATCAAATGACGTGGATCTAGTATCTGTTGCATATTCCTCAATTTTCAACAATGGAGCTATGCAGCTTCAAAATCCAATATCAATTTCAAAAAATCTAAACTCTGATTATCATCTTATAATTATGTTGAGCTCCTGAGGCATAAAATTGACACAATTCTGTAATTCCACAAAAAAAACGGTATGTACAAACACGCTTATTCTTAAACAATAGTTGGGTTGGCCTGTTGAATATTATGCTAATCTGATCAAGGCTGTAGTTTTTTATTTTGTGTTTGAGAAAGACATGTCTAGTTTTCAAGCATATTAGAAAGAGAGCTATACTTGTCACTTAAAGTGCTTCAATGAGTATATTTTGGTGCAAGTTCCATTGTTAGCATATTTGATAAGTTGATTTTGTGCCCGGGCCCGGAGGGGAGTCTAAATCGTTTGGATGGTCAACGTACGCCCCTCATTTGGATGGTCAACGTACGCCCCTCATAAATTTTACGAGACACGTACGTTGACCATCCAAAAGATTGGGGACCCCCCCCCCCCTTTTTAGCATTGTTTGTTTCCGTACTTTTAGGGCGATAATTCCTTTTGTTGTAAGTACCATGTGAAGGACGGAAAATTTTGCAGTTGTCGATCTAACAATGGACTGTAAAACATAATAAGATGGAAATTTTGACGTAGTAAGCATCCTCTTATTAATACACAACTTTGAGATTGCTCTTTAAGATTAAAGGAAAAGTAAGGTTTCTTAGAAAATTAATGTACTTTCATGTTTTGTTTGTTTGGAATACCCAATCAAAGTTATTATTAAAATAGACAGTAGTTTGATAAGAAAAACTTCTATCAAGAGCAGGCCTTCATTAAGGACACGTTAAAATAAAAAAAAATATGAAAAGCTTTGGGTAAAAGGGAAAATATTCTTCACAGTATTGAAGCCAAGCTCACCATTTTTTTTAGATCATCTTAGAAAATTGACTAGAATCTAATATTCGATTTGGAAAGATGTTACTTTTGTTGCACAAGATTTGAAGATAAAGGAGCGACAAAACTTAAAAAATGTTAAAGTTTGGGAAAAGCAAATGAGAACTTTTTGATATTTAGTAAATGGTCACTACAAGGAATGGAAGATTTACATTGCATCTCATTACACAACAATGTGGAACATCTTAATAAACATCTTCCATCTATTTTAGTGGTTCTACAAATGTGTTCAAATTTGATACACAACTAAAACAACAAATTATTAGAATTTAAGTAGACATGTAAATGCATACAATAAAATCAAATTGATTTTAACATTATATGATAACTATAACATTAATGTGTTTTCAGTTTTCATAACATATGGATTTGTGTGGACTTCTAATAATTTTTGAAGACTGAATTTGTGTTGTGGTTAAGAAAGAATTGTTTTCAATCACATGGACTTAGAAATTGAATAGATTTTTGTTTGCTTATATATGTATACATACATACATATATATCTATATATATATTTAAACATGTACACTTTTGTACACTTTTGTGCATGTGTATGGGTGCACCATGCATACTCCTCTCCTCACCCATGCATGAGCTTTTTCTAACTAAAAAACTTGGGGAGGAGGATGCATGTATGGGGAATGTGCATATCCTCATACATTTGCACATTGAGGGGTGGACCCCAAAAAGATTCCTCACCCCCTCTCTCCCACTTACTAAATTCAAATACTTAAAGTTTGAATTTAAGGTTTTATTTTCTTCACACACTTCAATGAGCTTCAAACTTTAGCCAATAATCTTTATTACTTGACTTTCTTATTTATTTTAAATTATCAAAGTTTTACCCATAAATCATGAACATAAAAATTTTCTTGACTACCTTAAACTGTTTTTTTTTTTTTTCAATCCTTCAAATTCCTACCTTGGCCTGCCATTTTTAGGAATGTTTAATCACAAGCCCAAACTCACTAGCTTTAACTCCTAAATCGTTACCCACAAGCTTTTATCCATGGGCCAAAAAATGCATAATTAAAAAAAAAGGAGGGGGATGGGGTGAGGGGAGTAGAAGAGACAATAAAAAGAGAAAAATAGGGGGGGGGGGGGGGGGGGGGATTTGGAACACACGTGCATGCACACACACGAGTGAGTGAGTGGGTGAGAGAGTGTGTGTGTGTGCGCGTGCGCATGCCTGTGTGTGTGTGTGCGCCTATGTGTGTGTGCGCGTGTTCGTTGTGTGTGTGTGACCCCCGACACAACGAATGCGTGTGTGCGTGCGCGCACGTGCACACGCGCGCGCGCGCACGCGCACACACATCTCTCTCTCTCTCTCTCTCTCTCTCTCTCTCTCTCTCTCTCTCTCTCTCTCTCTCTCTCTCTCTCTCTCTCTCCACAGGCCGACCAACCACCCATAAAGGGAGGGAGGTCCCTCCATGCCCCAAAAAGAAATGAAGAAGATTAAAATGTGTGTGTGTGTAGATATATGAACAAGGGGGTGCCTCCATTCCATTAAAAGTAAATATATTAACACACACACACTTTTTCTAAAATGCAAACCTCTCATAAAAAAATATGAATGTAAATCCACTTAAAAATGTGAATCCCCCCACTCTCCATAAAACAAAAAAAGTGAAGGGGCTTTTTGGCTCCCCATAAATTAGGTTTTCTTTTTTTAAAAAGGAGACACAAAAAAGTCCCCATCAAGAAAGAAATTCTCCCCCCCCCCCCAAAAAAAAAAAAAAAAAAAAAAAAAACCTAAGGCTTTTAAGGGCAGGAGCATATCTTTTTTTAACACTCCCTCACCCCTTTTTGTCACATGGCAAAACCCACCCACCCATCTCCCCCGAGCACTTAAACCATCGGCCTCTTGCCCAAACAAATTGCTTTTAACCATTAGGGAGCACATCCCGCACTCCGCCCACCCCATATGTTCTCCCCATCTCTTGTCAATCCACCTAAAAAAACATCATCGATGAGTAGAACCGCACTAAGATTTATTACATGGCTTTCGTATTTATTTTGAATCACCAAAATTCTACCCATAGATCATGAACAGAAAGTTTTACCCAAAGTTCTTTTCTCTGTCTAGCATCCATGCTCTATTGAAGAACATATTTGCTAATCCCATCCTTGCAACGACTGTGGGAAATAGCAGAAGTTGAATATCTAAAACTAGACAATTTTTTATTTATTCAAATTGAAATGGAAATTTGACACGAAGTTTTCCTTTGTTCTTACCTCTAGGGTTCTTTCTTTTTCTTTCTTCCCAACTCTATAGTTTTTTATTCTCTTGATGTGCAAGTTTGCTTGATCAATATGTCCCATCCTTTCCTCTTGCTCCTGTAGTACCTTGCCAGGAATGGATGTGACAATCTACCTCTGAAATCCTAACACATGCACCCTCGTTTCTCATTTGAAAGACAAGTTTTTTGCTTTTGGTAACCTTGGTCGAACTGTTACATCACCTCAAGTATTGTCATCTTTTAGAGCTATAAAATGCATTCATATGATGGAAGGTCAAATGAATGGTGTTCATTTTTCAATTGCACACTATTTTAGGGCTCACCAAGAACTGGGCATCTTGAATCATTGAGATTAGGGTCTCCGAGAGACTTCAATCCCTTTTTCATCACTGGTATCTAACTTTATCCATACTTGCAACAACCTACTTGGTGTGCTGATAAAGTCGATCGTTTACTTTTTGGCATTTTCAAGAAGTGGTCCAGTATTGCAACAGGCTCCGTCATGCATGTCGTCTGTTCCATCCAGTGCTGCACGTCGAGACGAGCCTGCATCAACAAATCGGGCTCCAAGCAGTTCAGTATACACAGAGAAATGCACATGCACACTCATACACAGAGAAATGCACATGCACACTCATACACACATGCACACACCATCGGCCACATAAATCACACATGCATACACATACGCGCGTGCGCGCGGCGCGCGCACACACACACACACACACACACACACACATACACACACACACACACACACACACACACACACACACACACACACACACACCATTGACCACATAAATCACACACACTATCAAGCACAAATCATACACACAAATCCACATACACAGATAACACATGCACTCACGTACATACACACACATACATCGGCCACCCGTCAATGATCATCAGTGACCATCAGCCACCTGTCACACACAAACACACGCACAACAACACACACACACACACACACTTTCGAGCTCTCTCACGCACACACACCCTAAACCCTAAACCCTAGCACACACACACACCCAGCCTAAGCCTAAAGCCTAAAGCTACAACATAATTCTAATCCACAACACACACACACACACACACACACACACACACACACACACACACACACACACACACACACACACACACACACACCGTCAAAGCCATTAGGGCATGCACACACACGCATGCACACACAGACGCGTGCGTGCACGCACGTTCGCCATCGCCGCCATTGACGCACGTTCACCATCGACGCATGCCATTGCCCGTCAACGACGGGCACAAGCAACTAGTATATATATATATATACTAGTAAAGAGTGCCCGTCGTTGACGGGCAATGGAGGCCGATCTTCATAGAAATGTATTTTTATTTCAACCTTTCCCATGGAAAGTCTGATAATTTAAAAAAATCCTTAGAGCACCTTTTAAATTTTTGATAATGAAAGTCTCATTTGTTTAACACCTTTCACGATGAAAGTATGTACACGCACTTCAAAACACTGTGTGTTGGTAAAGATAATTTGAATTTGGAGTGGGCCCCTTTGATGCATGCATGGGGAGGAGGGCCATGCATCGTTTTCCTCATACATGCGTCCTCCTCCCCAAGTTTTTTAGTTAGAAAAAGCTCATGCATGGGTGAGGGGAGGAGCATGCATGGTGCACCCATACACATGCGCAAAACTGTACATAAGTTCATATATATATATATATATATATATATATATATATATATATATAGATATGTCCAAAGTACACTGCCAAAGCAAATGATAATTTAGAATCTCTAGGTACATAGCCAAATATTTTTATATTCTCTTTTTTCACACACACACACACACACACACACACACACACACACACACACACACACACACACACACACACACACACACACACACACACACACACATTATGAAGATATTTATGCCAAAAGTTACAATTTTGCTTTGAAAAAATTGTAATGGCCTCTCAATTTTTGACTGGTATTTAAGCTTCTATATGGATCCAATAGGCTATTGTCATATATTACTGGTTCATACCCCTAAGCTGAACATTCATTGTCAATTCACATTTATAGTTGATATGATTCAGTGGACAGTGTTCATATGATTCAGCACGTAACTCTTATGGTGCAAGTCATATAGGTACTTTTATATTCACTTGCCTCAACCTTCAATGTGTGATGCTAGACGCACAAGTTGTAGATTATGTTCTTCTTATACGCATAAATAGAAATAAAAAAGGCACGATCAAAACCAGAAATACATCTATATGCTAATCTGAACAGTAAAATAAAGACAAAGGCAGCACACAAGAGCCTTTAGCATATAGTGATACTGATTGCAAAGATTCAAGATCCAAAATAAGTTATGCAGATGCATATCTGGGGAAATGCGCTTGCAATTAAAATGCCTTATTGGATTGAACATAATGACAAAGAGCCTGCCTTTCTCATTATCTGAAAAATGGGCACCAAAATGAGGTGCTGTGGATCAATTGACCAGTGACAAAAGCTTACAAACTTACAATGGGTATTCATGAGAGAGCCTTATCAGGGAAAATCAACATGGATTTTATCACTCTTGCCTTCAGTACTCTTTGCTTCTGTGAAAATTCAGCCCACATAGGATTTGTAAATCTGTTTGTAACTTCTTCAATACTCAGTATTTTTTAGATTTGTCAGTTGCAATAAGCTTCTTGTGGTAGGTCGCTGGTAGAGCATGGCTTTTCGCCTTCTGATTCGGTGAACATCCATAGTTTTTTGGCCAATTGTCAGTTTGAAACCCTAGTTTGCTGATTTTTTGAGAAGAAGAGTCTATGTGTAGTTAGAACTTGGTTGTAGGAAGTCTATTCTATCCAGTTCTTCTAGGAATTCAGGGTAACCTATTTGTGTAGTGATTTGAGGTGCTGAAAGCTTGGTTTTGCTTTGTTTCTACTACCTATTCTTCTACTATGGCATCCGCAAGCAACACAAGTCGATTCACAGAGATTAGATGTTGTATGTTCCAAGGTGGATGCTATCGAAGCTACTCTTAAGCTGATTTTGGAGCAACTACTACTCTTTCTAATATTGATGCCACATTCTTCACCAAATTTATCAATACCATGTTCACACATCATCACATAATCATAATACTCTATGAGCTAGATATTGTTATAAGTGTTTCTTTGATCTCTTTACATAATCGTACCTTTTTCTTGCTTCAAACCAATATTAGATCATAGACTTATATTGTCATAGCCTTGACAACAATTGTTGTCGATTAGGGTCTATATGGCATGCACTTTTTCAAACTAAGGAGCCCAATCTGGTAAACATATATTGTTCATCTTAAAAATCATTTGCCTTAAATCCAATTCTATATCTTAGAAAATTTAATCTATCCTTTTACTTTACAAGAATATGTCGAATTAGATGCTTTTGCAACGAGACATTATGCAAGAGATGGACAAACATGATGAGAACATTTTAGTCTTATTTTATTATACAAAAGACTTTGCAAATAATGAACTATGTATTCATCACGACAAATTTTACTTGAATTGTATGTCCCGAACTTGATGACAAATCTTTTGTCGGTCAGTCGAACTAGGACATAGGGTAGAGTTTCAGACAGATTCATGTCGACCATAGCCAATCAATTTCAAGAACATTCAAGAGTCGATGTGGAAAATTCCTAGACATCTGTGGAAGACATGATGAAAAAGGACATAAAATGAAAGTAATAGGCAAGAGTGTATATCAAAAAACAGTACCGAAAGTTTTGAAGGCTTTGGTCGCTGGAAAAATTGGCAAGAGCTTCACTAGTACAAGTGAGAAAAGAATCGAATTTAGCCAACTTATAGGTGAATTTGGAGGGTCCATTACACAGAGTACTAGTTTGGCTGATCAGTTCTAAACAAAAATTTGCAGACTTGCTCAGTACCGTGAAAATAGGCTATAAAAATCTTGGCGAAGGTTTTTGAGGTTCTGAAGCCATCCGGCGAACGTTTTCAGGTCTGGCGAAGGATGACCCTTCGCCCAAGTACTGTCATAAATGCAACTTTCAGGCTCTGAACCTATAGCCAACCTAATTTTGACATTTTAAGACCATCTAGCATGTCAGCGAAGGTTTCTGAGGAGAGTAAGGTGCTCGGCGAAGGTTCCCAAAATGGCATATTGTTGATCATTTGCCTAACTCAGAAACAAGTACTTTTTCTAGAAAAGAACCTTCGCCCAAGTCAGTATAGATATATCTGAAGTGGATGTATAATCTGTAAGTTCAGCAAAGGTTTCCAATACTATATAGGCAACATATGATCGAAACCGTGCTTTAATAAGTCATTTTTCATCAAAAATTATCTTTTGAAAATCCTAGAATCTAACACAAATAAAGCTAGGTTAAGACTGGCAAAGGTTTTTGGCACACAAAAACACAATTTTTGTAGTTTAGCAAGGATAAAAATAAAGATTTTCTATGATCTGGATAGGATGAACGTTTGCCAAGCTCAGAAATAGTAATTTACTATAAATAGAATGATCTGAAAACTCGACGAAGGTTCTGGCGAAGAATCAAAAGTAATACTAGTATTTTTTGCAAAAAAAAGATTTTTTTGACAAAATATGACAATATGACAACTGATCCTCTGAGAAACCTTCTATTTCTGATATAATTCTTCACCGACCTGGCAGTAGATAAATCTGAATCACACCTATGCACAGTGAATTGGACGAAGGTTCTTTTTCTGTATTTTTAGGATTTTGATGATTTTTTGATATTTTTTTATGGTTTTCCTAATGTTTCTAGAAATTTGCTGGAAAGGATTGTTCGCCCTCAAACTGAAGGTTTGGTGATTAAAATTGAAGGTGCCTATAACTCGGCAAACGTTTCTTGAAAGAGGACACAACATTATCAGCTCTAATGACGATTTTTATCTCCTTTTGACCAAAATCTGGCATATTTGACTGATTTTTGTTGTTTTTTCTGATATCTCAGATCCAAATGGATCTTAAGATTGGTGATTTGAATAGCTTTCCCTGTTCTACAATCAGACTAGATTTCAAACAAGCAAATCCACTTAAATCAGGCAAAATCACTCCGAAACTAACCCTAAATGCAGAATTAACAATATTCACGCCACGACAAGATGCCTAATGCAAGCTAACCATCCAACAAACATGCTACAAACTGAAAAAATGGCGTAGTTCCCGAGCAACGGTGCCAAAATTGTAGTGGGTCTCTTTCCTTGCATATTCTCAACCCAAGATCTAATCAATCTAGCATCGAGGAGATGAAGTTAGTTGTCACGCATAGATTCGTTCCCATGAGAGCGATAGCATAGTTCAGATTTCAGCATGAATGGAAGATTCACATCTAACTCTAACATCCATTAACCCTAAGCATTAACACTACATCCATTAATACTAGATCCACAATGAAGATAGCTTACTCTCTCTCTCTCTCTCTCTCTCTCTCTCTCTCTCTCTCTCTCTCTCTCTCTCTCTCTCTCTCTCTCTCTCTCTCTCTCTCTCTCTCTCTCCATTTCTTTCTCATAAAAAGTATAAAAACATGCAATCCCAATAACAATCAGATCCAACAATTAGCAAACACAATAAAAGCATGAGAGGTGGAGGAAAAAGATAGAGAGCAAGGACATTCATAAATCCATTTCACAAGAGTACCAATCTGCTTTATTGAAATGAAGATATGTACATGTGTGGGAAACTCGAGTTGGTCCCTTTTTATAGTAGAGAGGAGGACCCTGGCCTCTGAATCCTATTGGTCCATTTTAGCCTCCCTAATTATTCAAATTCAAAAAAGAGTGGGAACCATCCAAATTGGAGGAAAACCTAACTTTATTCACTAACTTGACATTTAGGCCCTGTGACATTACAAGTCCCACAAAAAGGCCTAAAGTCCTTTTATTAACTTTCTAATTAATCAAATCTCTATGTGATCATCGGGTTGGACTTACACACGCAGGATGCCAAATCCCTCTCACTTATTAGCTAGGGTTAGGGTTGCCTTGGGATCCGCAAACCCTCCAACATACTTATCATCAACCAATCTACCTATTCTAACTTCGTAATATCAATTATTTTAAAGCAACTTGTCCTAATTTATCTACCTAACCATGTAAATACATTTCCACTAAAACCATAACTTTACAAATTACACAATTACATTTTACAATTCATATTTTACAATTGCTCATGACAATGAGCTCCAAGACCTATCTAAGCCTCGTGACTCAAGCTTCAAAGCTATATGGACTTCTACCTTAAGTGATTGGCTGATTCGTCCGTAGGTTGGGGCTCAATCTAGACTTGCTTGAACTTGGGAGTGTCAACCATTAGAGCCTTTTGAGACATTATCGCTAAACATAAGTCAACTTTACAATATCTTCTCTATCTTTGAGAAAGCTAATGTCCTGATCATGACCAAACTATATTAAGCTATGTGGCATGTGCTCCATTCAATGGTTGTATGGAGTGAAAGCACATGAATTTAAGTGACGATACCATTTTACTGACCTTACAAGCAAATGAAATCAAATGTTAATTAATATCGGACAACACATGACATAACATCATTGGGGTGTGGATGACAACATCATGCTTTGAGATCAATCTTAGTAAAATATCTAGCTCTAGTCTACAATATTATCCATTCTAGATAGTATGCATTTGTTTTTTAAAGTAGGACTATTCAACCTCTTTTGTAATCGATACACATGTGAATATTCCCATCATCTTTATCTATAAAAAAAATGATGCTCCTCATGGTGACTTACTAGGTCAAATATGTCCCATTTCAAAGTATTCCACTAATTGTCAAGCCACCTCATTTTACTCTATTCAGCTAAATTTGTAAGGTTGACAAAAGTTTGGTTAGCTCCCCATCAACACCTTTATCCGATGGTCTACCACCCTCGCGAGTGGTAATTCATGAGGTAGTTTAGCAAAGCAAACATCTTTGAACGCATTAATTAAAGTTTGTAGTATATGTTGTTTACTAGTTACCAAGGTAATAACAATGTCATTAGCATATTGGAATGACTAAGTTACTTCTATGTTGTCCATTGATTCACTCATTACTCTGCCCTCCTCAATCAATTGATTTATCCCTCAAACTTGAATCATGGGTGTTGGATTGTTTCCAAGAAAAATCTAAATGATACAAGCAAATTTCAAATGACAAATGATAAGCATACCAATGCATCACCCTTTGCCAACTTTCATCTTCCTTGGCTTTCTGATAACAAGAGGGTCTTTTGGACCAAATAATATGCATAAGTGCAAGATCTAGTTGAAATCTATCGGGCTCTTTCTTCTCTCTTGTAGATAGTTGTAGCTCTCCCTCTTTACTAAACTTTATAACTTTGCCTTCTTTGTCATACATGAGCTTCATGTACCACTTACGTAACTTCCATTGCAGCCATCCACTATGAGGTGAATATGTGTTTCAAGGTGCATCCTTCTCCTTTTGCTTATCTCCTACAACCTTGGCCCTTTCTAGTTCAATAGGTTTGTTTTTAATGCTCCACCTTGTCTCCACAATCCAAAGAGTACCAAATCCTTCATCCTCATCTTACTTGTCAATATGAGGTGGTGGTGCTACTTCATCCTCAATGGGAAGCTTGGATAGATCATCACTATTATTTTTATCATTTCCAAATGTATGAATCTCATCAAATATGACATCACAACTTATATGTGTATGCCATCCAACTGGGTCACAACTAGATCATAGCATTGATATCCCTTAGTTGGCTCATCATACCTTATGAAGTTGCACTTCAATGCTTTCACTTGCATTAGCTTCTCTTGCTCCTAGGAATATGAAAATAGACTCTACATCCAAACACGCGTAAATCATTTCCTAGGCTTCTTACCACTGAATGCCTCATCTGGTGTGTAATTGAGTACAACAACTATAGAGCTCCTGTTTTGCAAGAATAGTATCATTCGTACAACTTTCCAATCAAAGAAAGAATCAATCCTTCCAAAGTAGACAATCAAAATGGCCTCAAGAACTCACCACCCAACCATTGCTAGATCCATACACAAGCAAGCCAATCTAGAACCCCCTTGCTTCACCACAATCAATCAAATAGCTACCATCACAAACACAAGCATACTCAAGCTCCTATCACCATCTAAGTCCCATACCAAAGATGGCGATCCTCACAAGAGTAAGCTAGGAAAAAATGCTCTCTACACTCTAGCCTTCTACTAGTGAATAGAAGCAAGCAACAACACAAGAATCCCCCCTCCCTATGGACGCTCTCTCCCTCTCTTATAGATTGGAAAAGACTCCCTCCAAAGCACTAGAGAGTTTCCTCACAAGCCAATGAGAAGAGGGGAGGCAAAGGAAAGACCAAGAGCCTCATAAGTTAGTGGAATGTCAAGAGACTCCTTCCGTAACTTATGCTTTTTGGATACCCACTTCTTGGTTGCTATAGGGACATCAAGGGACCCTACTAGGTGTGTCCTCCTACTAGGTCCCAATGACCCACATGTGATGGCTAACTTTGGCCCAAGGCCAATTATGTGATCATGGCTCAAGGTTGAGGCCCAAGGTTTAGGAAAATGACCAAGGTAAAGTCCTCCTAACACCTCTCAAGGTTCCATACCTCCTTCCAAGGCATAGACATCTTCATGCCCTTATCCAAGGACTCGAGTACCTTAATCCAAAGGCAACTATCCTTATCCAAGGGTACCTCTTATCCAAGGGTGACATGTTGGAGTTAATCTTACTCCTACTCACCTGAATTCATCTCCTGAGTACTCCTATACTATGTAAATATTCTCTCTCTCTCTCTCTCTCTCTCTCTCTCTCTCTCTCTCTCTCTCTCTCTCTCTCTCTCTCTCTCTCTCTCTCTCTCTCTCTCTCTCTCTCTCTCTCTCTCTCTCTCTCTCTCTCTCTCTCTCCAATAGCATGCAGCCTTACTCGCATAAGTTGAGCCATCTATATATACATCGACTTAGAAGCAAATCAGGATTGACTCGACCTATCTGACTCCAACTCCGTCGACATCGACTCCAGGGAAACTCCAGGGCAAACAGTCAACTTGACTCATCCAACACCCTCGACAATCACCATAAAAAATGGAGCTCTTCCTCTACTTTATCCAATAGAAACTACGTCACGTTCATTATGCAGTAACTGCACCACTTCACGACTGTTACCTACACAGTTCCCACTAAACAATAGAGTTGCAATCTTCATGACCGCTGCAACTGATGTATGTATATATATACACAGTAAATCAGTTAGATATAATAAGATGAATATCAAACTCAATCAATTAGCAAAAGCGTAAATAAGAGCTCCTTCGTGAAATCTATTGTATCTGATTATCTGATTCTATAGAATCAAAGATCACTAGAGAGAATGAAAATAATTCAAGAAGTAGAGATATTATTCAATCTGTAACCAACATAGTAGGATCACAACACATAGTGCATTACTACTGTGAACCATTCTCAAGCACATGATCGTGGAATCCCTGCTAACTACCCATCCCCAGGCGAGCAACATGGCCCGAAAAACAGGAGGATGCCAATGCACCACCAAACAGGCCCATCATTCCAGACTCTAGGACTTCGAAGAACCAAGCAAATTTCTAGTATGCCTTGGAGCAGTTTCACCTCAAGCACCACCAATTGGTTAATTCCATGGTGTGGCAAGCGGCGCTCAACTGTAAGGAGCTTGCTTTCCTTAGCACCCTCACATTCCATTGAGATCGCTCCTTGGGTCCATTGTTTTCCAATCCCAATATTCCTTTCCCTAGCCTCAAACGTTAAGGACCAGTTAACCATGGCACGAATCTATTACCGAGTAGCCATGACAACATCCCAACATGCAGCATGAGTGTGTTGGAGAGAGGGAGAAAAGACGAGAGGAGAAAGGTGTCGTATGAAAGAAATGAAAATCAGCTCAAAAAAGAGGTAAGACGAACACGAACGAGAAACAAAACACGAATCAAACATTAAGTGTTGTGCACAGCGGAATGAGCTATACGACTCTCTCTGTAAGCATGACTATGCCTATCAGAATGAGCAAAACGTTAGTGATGAAAATCATGGTCATTCTTGATTACGCAGCCAAACATAAATAAATGAAGCGCTAGAAGAATAATTTGTCGCGAATAACAAGACAAAAATATGTCGGCAATGATTCGCGAAGAGCTAGACAGTGCTCAACTGATGATTAGTCGTGAAAGATTTGCGAAAGACAAGACTAAATGTTAGTCGTCTATTACCAAAAATGAGCAATTGGAAAAATCAGACAGAATAATAATAAGCATAACAATATTAACACAGATTTGAACGTAGAACAAAGACTGTTATCAGATTAAGTATATCAAGTACACATGTCAATAATGCAGTAGAGCACAAGACAATAGTGGATGAAACCACATGCCCTACGAAGCTAATTCAATCTTTAAAGGAATGAAACCTTATTACTGACAATAAAGAATCAATGCACAAGGCATCTACTTCGTCTATCTCTCTGATAAGCTTATGATGCTAATTCACATACACTTGATCTTCAATCAATGATCTCTGACCAATCAATTTTGTCGTCTCTCTAAACTGAATACACAGATGGTATTCATTATATATATACACATCATGCTACAGGTGTGCAAATGAAGAAAGTACAAGGTGGATGTGCTATCTGTAGGAGATCGTGGGTGGCTGCAGTCGTTGTCCAGTCTGTTAGCGCAACTATCGGTTCTGAATCTCTTATTCAAAGAGGTCCTCAGGACATAGTACCTAAACCATACCTGCATCTCAAGCTATATCTTACAACATCTGCTATAAATGATAGTAAACTTTAGTATCACCAACCTTGTCTTGTTTTGACAAGGGCATGTTAGAGTAAGTCACATTACTCTACAAAACAAATGAAATATTGCAACTATCAAGGTACATTATCAATGTTGATGAATGCAAGTTTTGTTCGACAAGTGCACTATAGTTCTCACTCTCTGTACAGTTTGTTTATTTCCTTGTTGCTCTTCATTCCTAGTGTGTGATTAATTTTTGCATGAAAAATACCTACTGCACGAGAGTCTTCCATAGAGCATCTCAAGAATACATTGTCATTCATATATCCACCTTCAGATCACCTTGCACAGAGTTACGATCTTTGAGCTTACTGAAACTTTGAGAAATATTTGTAACGTTAGAGTTGATTCCTGCATCTCATCGTCATATTCCTTTTTGAGTCAACTACAGCAAGTCATATCTCTCACCTATATTAGGTTGAAATTCATGGAAAATAGGTTGGAGAAACTTATTGTTTGTTGAGAGAGATCAATAGATCATTGTCACAGTTTCTTCCTCCATTGAGAGCATTGCTTTGTGTATCGTCTTCAAGCTATTGTGTATGATCTTAGGAGATTTTCAAAAGTGATAGGCTACTATAGTAAGTCTTGTTTGCTGTTATTTTTGGCTGCCATCAGTACCTTTTATTAGTTTCTTTTGTCTCTAGAATGCTTTTTGAATTTTTGAGAATTTTCGAGTTTTTTTCAAGAATATTTCCTAGATTTTTGCATGTTTTTTGAGATTTTTCTAGATTTTTCGTGCATTTTTGAGATTTTTTTTTCATGCATTTTCGAGAATTTTTGAGCCTTATCTAGATTTTTTTTTGTGTATTTTCGAGATTTTTTCGTGCCTATTCGAGATTTTTCTAGATTTTTTTGAGCATTGTTCGCGAATTTTAAGTGTTTTTCCAAGATTTTTCTAGATTTTTTCAGGCATTTTCGAGATATTTTTCATGTTTTTTCTAGATTTTCTGAGCATTTTCGAAATATCTTCCGTGCTTTTTTGAGATTTTTTTGCGTCTATTTTCAAGCCAAAAAATCCTAAACATTCTAAAAACACCAAAAACCCAAAAAAAAAATATCCAAAAATACCAGAAACTCATACCCAACACCAAAAAGACACCACCGTAACCAACGGACCACCATACATCACCAAATACCCCAGCAGATTATCCATACAAAATGAGGCTACAGTTGAACAAATCAGATGTCATAGGTTCTACCGAATGTGGTCCCACATACACGAGCCCTCCACAAACCCATTCAAGGTACAAGAGTCCGATAGAGCCGAGTCTTCAAGAGCACGAACCCATGTTCACAGTGTTGAAACATCACATGCCCGAATACACCTGAATGGAGTTTTTGCCACTCACGGAGCGCCTTGAGAGACGAACACCCAAGTTAGATCTACCAAAGTTTGACGGTAGTTCGAACTCTCAAAGATTCCATGCATGTGACATTTACGGCAAAACATCTCCCGACGCTATGGTCCAACTGTTTTCCATGGCCATGATCGCTAAAGCACGTGACTGGTTTTTTAACCTCAATCGTGAAGATAAGACTTACTACTCACTTTTGAAAGAGTCGTTTATCACTTTCGCTTGATGGAGAGTCCTTTTGTCAAATTGAGTAACATCAATATGGCAAAAGATGAACGTGTACGAAACTATATCGAGCAATTCAAACGCTCAAAAAGTCAAATACAAGGACAGCCCTTCGAATAGATGCTCATCATCTAGTTTTTAGTCAGCCTTCCAAGATGGATCAGACGCGAGTTTCAATCCAAATGAATATACGAGCCTAAAGTTAGCTATGTCCAATGCCATCAAGGAGAAAGATGAAAGATTAGATGTTGATGAATCCGGAGAAAGACGAGCACCACGTGCTCCTGTCCATGAGTCGAAGCCGATTGAGGACACCCGAGATCAGCTTTGGAAATCACAGCTGGAGTGGCTTAATCAGCAACATCAATTGCAAATGGAGAAACTCACCAATGAGTTTCAAACTACCCTGAAGTTTATCCAAAGTAGTATGCCTGGTCAGCCAAACCCTGCATAGGTACCTTATAGATGAAAACCAATATGGTGCCCACAGTACCGGCTCGTATCCTATTGATGCTTGTCCTTCATATCAGCCTATCCAAGCACATACAGTCCAACAATATGAAGGACAACTATCACAATCTGGACATTCCTTGACTTATCATGAATATCCACCTGAAAGTCCAGAACCATTACCCATACAAGATGGCTTTGTCATTATACAAGGGCCATTGAACAACAGATGTTTCATCTTTGGTGAAACCGGCCATTTCATGGTTGATTGTCCAGTCAAGACCAAGTACCACGCCGAGTGTCCCGACTGTATTAGAAAACACAGTTTCAAAGACTGCCCAAAACAATCCAACAAGGTCCTACCTGCCCAACACGTATGTTATGAATCACGATAGGATCCTCACGAGAACACAACATGAGCACCATAGCACCCAACCGCTCAACCTGCTGCGCACTCGAGAAGTTTTTTGCAAACTTCTACATTACCACGCAATTCACCAGCTCCATCATGCAAAAAGACACTAATATGAAATGAGTCCTTGTAGAAAGAAAGTGAACCGATTTTCCATTATCTGTTTGAATGTCCAACCAAGAGCAACCGCCACAGTGAATTGATAGTTTTTCTCCCCTTTTGCAACCTCACATCTATTTGTCTTTTCACATGCTGATAAGATTTCCAATGTGCCAATACACAATCAACTAAGAATCGAAAATCCAGATAGAGATTCGGTTCTGAATCTCTTGCTCAGAGAGGTACTCAACACATAGTATCTCAACTATAACTACATCTTAAGCTATATCTTACAACATCTGCTATCATTGATGATAGACTTAGTGTTACCAATCCCACCTTGATTTTGACAAGGACATATCAGAGTTTTTTACTCTAACTTCCAATGAAAATTGCAACTACCTAGGTGATGAGTCAATGTTGATGAATGACTTTTTGTTTGACAATGCTCTACGGCTTTCACTCTCTGTAACATTGGTATCTTTCTTGTTTATTTTTTGACATTTTTTGATTTGGTAATTTCTTCTAATTGCATCTCTTTTTCTATATTTGATTTTAGTTCATCAAGGATAACCATTGAACAAGAGACATCATGTTTGCGTATCTCAAGATAACTTGTCATTCATCTATCAATCTTGAAATCAACTTATAAAGAGTTTTGGATTTTTGAGCATACTCCAAATCTGTGAAGTACAGATCACGTCAGAGTTGATTCTTGCATCTCATTGCCATATTAATCTTCGAATCAACTACAACAAGATCGAAACAAATTTAGTCTACTGTTGTTGCCACCACCACCGCCCTTCCTTCCATCTGTTTGCTTATCATCAGTTCACTATTCATTTGAGAAATCTCCAAAGTTCTCAGATCACTGATAGTCTTACTAAAGCAGCTCAGAGATCATTGCGAATGTCTTGCGTAGACTAACTACTACCTACACTGGTTGGTCAGCCAGAAAAAAAGACCTAAGGAAGCAAGCGAAGTAGTTAGAAGACATAAGAAATTAAGCAAAAACGCTGAGGAGGAAAGGACAAAACTTAAGCAACAGTTGAGTCAGATCGATCTTGATCAAAAGAAACGCTCTGGAGCAATGATAGTTGAATCCCCTCTTATGAAGCCCAAAGTGATCCAAAAGTAACAGATCAAAAGAAAGAGCTACAAAAAAAAAAGGGGATGAAGACGACCGTGAACCTGCAAAACAAAACGAGCTCCTCACCTAGCAAGTGGTGGTCAAAGCTCGACATTGCTAGGGTCCAAGGCTGTAGCTATAGAACTATCAATTCCTTCACCCTTCCACCAAGCCTTCATCATGTTTCTTTACCATTGCCAAACCGGCCATCCAAATTTGTTCCTACCACAAATTTTTTGATGATGAGTCCATTCCCTTGAGACTGATAATCAAAGTTTTTGCAACCTGCAGATCAAAGGTTTTCCATGAGACTGGAACTTCAAATGAGAGAAGAACCATGGAAACACCCAGAAGCAAATGGAGGATACAAACCTCTCCCAAGTTAGATTCTGCCAAGAAACCAGAGATGAAACCACCAATGGTAGATACAAGTGATAAGAGAAAAAAGACACATGGGAAGCACTCAGGCATGCAAGTTGTGAAGCTGCTGGGAGCTCTCCAAATTTTGAGAATGTCATCCACCTACAACAATAAGACTTGGTTTTACGTAAGCGAATGAGGATCTATGCTTTTCCAAGTGACAATCGAAGATGCCAATGCAGAAGCGGAATGACATCATTCAATATGAGCTTTAGTGGGTCCTGCAACACATTAGGGGTGGAATGATGTTGGCTAATTCTGACGAGTCCCCAAGATACTCGACCAGAGCTAACCCAAGAGCCCTCTCACCTTAGACTGAGGAGGTTCCTGAGAAGACGAGACGAACGAAGACTGAGAGCCGAGTATGAGAGCCGAGGAATACTAGTCAGTACTTTCAAGTACAAACTGTGTAAGCCTCATGGTGAATTGTAGTAGGTCTTGCAACACATTAGGGGTGGGATGATGTTGGCTAATTCTGACGAGTCCCCAAGATACTCAACCAGAGCTATCCAAGAGCACCTCTGACCTTAGACCGAGGAGGTCTCTGAGAAGACGAGACGAACGAAGACTGAGAGCCGGTCAGTACTGTCAAGTAGAAACTGTGTAAGCCTCATGGTGAATCCTGGAAGATGGAATAACCATGTAGGAACTAGTATTTCTAGACCAAGTAATAAATGCAAGTAGACCTCTTTTAAAGGAAGTAGAGTGAGCCACCTTTTGATGGTGACCTCTAGTGGAGAGCATTATTCCACTTGTAATTTGTGTAATGTGGAAATGCCACTAGGATGCCACCTAAGGAGTTCTCTTGCTTATTTAAGAGGCTCCCTCTTTGAGAAGAGGAGCTTTTGTGAGATGTACCTACTCCATGCTGAAATGAGAAGAGCCTCTACAAGCTTTGGTGCATCCATTGAGCTCCTTGATCATGCTTGTTTCTTGAGTGAATGCATTCATGATCTTGCCCTTCCCTCCTTTGTGTGTGGTTGTGGATCGTAGAGTGAATTAGATTTCCTGCTTTCCTAGATTGGAATAGTTTTCATTTCTTGTTTGTGGATTAATATAAGAATCAACATTCAGGTAAACGAAATTGACTGGGTTTGTTGTGTAGAGACTGGTTAGTTTCTTGATTCTTGGACTTCTAAAATGCTGCTAGAATAGTTTCTTGTTTCAGTTTTGTGGATTTATGCAAGTGTTAAATGTTTAGGATCTGATTGTAACTCATTTTTTGCAGCACTAGAGTAGGATTTCAGTCACTGTTCAACGGTTTTGCATGCTGATATGATGGTTGAACGTTTTGGCATGCATGCTTTGATTGAATGTGGTCATTTATGCATGTGCTTCAGTCCAAGAGTGACAAACCTGAGTGTCCTTTGACAAGCAGGACAAGAATACTACAATGTTAATCAGTCCATTCTGTCTAGTTTGGGCATTGTAATAACAAGAACACATCCAATAAATGCCCACGAAGCTTGATAACAGGAAGAACCAATCTCGAAGCTGTTTTGGAACAAAAAAAGAACCAAAACAGGACGAGAAAGAAATGCCAAGCCAAAAGATTCTGAAGAGCCAGAATCAGTAAACATTTCCTTGCCTATCCTCAACCCAAGATCTAATCAATCTAGCATCAAGGAGATGAAGTTAGTTGTCACATATAGGTTCATTCCCATGAGAGCGATAGCATATTTCAGATTTCAGCATGAATGGAAGATCGACATCTAACTCTCACATCCATTAACCCTAAGCATTAACACTAAGATCCACAATGAAGACAACTTACTCTTTCTCTCATAAAAAGTATAAAAACATGCAATCCCAATCAGATCCAACAATTAGCAAATAAAATAAAAGCATGAGAGATGGAGGAAAAGAGATAGAGAGCAAGGACATTCATAAATCCATTTCATAAGAGAACCAATATGCTTTATTGAAATGAAGATATGTACATGTATAGCAAACTCAAGTTGGTCCCTTTTTATAGTAGAGAGGAGGACCCTGGCCTCTGAATCCTATTGGTCCATTTCTACCTCCCTAACTATTCAAATTTAAAAAAGAGTGGGAACCATTTAAATAGGAGGGAAACCCAACTTTATTCACTAACTTGACATTTAGGCCCTGTGACATTAAAAGTCTCGCAAAAAGGTCTAAAGTCTTTTTATTAACTTTCTAATTATCAAATAACTATGTGATCATCGGGTTGGACTTACACACGCAGGGCTCTCACTTTTTCCAGCTCCAAAAAAGACATTGAATCTCTAGCGGAGCGATGGCAAACAATAGAAGGATGGTTGTTTGGCACCAAAATGCATTGAATCTCCAAAAGAACAATGGAAAATAGTTGGAAAATCCCCTCCTATAAAGTTTGAAACAACTAGAATTGAAGGTGAAGAAACACATCATTTTTATGATCTAAAATTCAGAATCATACGGACTTAAAGCAAAAGAGCTATCACTAAGATGAATCTACACTTTAGATTGAGCATCGATGCTTCCATAAAAAGAGCTAAGAGCCTAGATTGTTTAAAAGTACAGTGAATAAATGGAAAAAAGAAGGATTGTTGGTGCCATGAATGAAGTTGCTATAGAGCATATGTGATGTGTGTGTGTGAGAGAGAGAGAGAGAGAGAGAGAGAGAGAGAGAGAGAGAGAGAGAGAGAGAGAGAGAGAGAGAGAGAGAGAGAGAGAGAGAGAGAGAGAGAGAGAGAGAGAGAGAGAGAGAGAGAGAGAGAGAGAGAGAGAGAGAGAGAGAGAGAGAGCGCATTCGTGCGTGCGTGTGTGAAGAAAGTTAGAAGCGAGACATAAAATGTTAGTGCATGAGTTGAAGTAGCAGAAAGCCAATGATACCATACCAGATTTGGAAGTTTGTTTATAAAATGAAGCACTTGTTGTCATGATAACTCCAGCAAGTAGCCACAACATCTTCTTCTTTTTCTTCCTCCTCTTTCTCTTTAATATTCTCCTCTACATAGATGGATGAATAAAGGTAGATACATTGCTCTCACCTTACCTTATCGTTAGCCATAAGGTAGCAATGAGAAGGTGAAGGTGTTCGGAGAAGGTAACAATGAGAAGATGAAGGTGTTCATGCAAGAAGGTAGCAGCACCATGGTGTTCACTCTTCTCAAAAGTGTTCACAATGCTCTCACCTTATCTTACTATTAGCCATAAGGTAGCAATGAGAAGGTGAGGGTGTTCGGAGAAGGTAACAATGAGAAGGTGAAGCTGTTTGTGTGAGAAGGTAGCATCGCAATGGTGTTCACACCAGAAGAGAAGGTTCGATATAGGAGATGTATGTGCATTTAGCACGAGGGCCCGACTTGTTGCACTTAACTTTTGGGCCATGTGTTGCATTGTGCATGTGACACATGGTCTTGATTTATGGCTACCTCCAACATGTGGCAGATGCCCTTTATGTGGAGGCAACCTCCAACATGTGGCAGTTGCCCTTTATGTGGAGGCAACCTCCAACATGTGGCTAAGCTAAGAGAGAACAAAAGTGCCATGAGGTCTTCCTCCCATAATCGAGCTAGAATCACTTGAAATAGAGAAAACAAAAGCGTTGTGAGGCCTCCCCCCAAGATTGAGCCAGTTGTGGCAGTGGAAATGATGAAGCCAAAAAATGAACCAACTATGGGGGCACCTCATTTCTTATCAGCACTTATTAGGTTACGCTCGACACACTCATGTGTTCACCTTGTGTTTGAAGACTCTGAAAGACTTTCAACTCTGATGGATCATCATCGCACACTATGTATCAAGTTAAGTGCTCAAACACATTGGTTTGGGCATTATCCAGTGTCCATGCCTATAAGACACTTTAGTGGGCACGGTGGAAGTGTCAAACCACACATTACATTAGAAAAAATAACTTACAGACACTAGAAAAAATAAAGTATAGACAATGGAATGGATATAGTTGGTCGTTTATAAAAGAATATTGCTTTTTTAGAAATTAAGACCTCTCCACATGCACAACATGTCCCGTGATTGATGTAGATAGTGGGATGGGCCTCTGCTCTTTCTTTTCATCTCGGGTAAGGATTCCTCTTTGCATGTCACCCTCATGCTGATTGTGATCCTGTTACAGTTTCAAAATGAAAGATGAGTAGATGCTCTGAATTTTGTGAATCCTTGTAATCAGGTGGTGATTTGTTGCAGTTAAGGGAATTTAATTGCCAACATTTGGTATGACACTGATGGGAGGTGATTCGAGGAAGTTGAGGGAGCTTGAGAGGTGAAAGAGCTGGGAAGATCGACTCGGCGGACGGAATCACGAGATGAGCATAGTGGAAAGTGAGAGAACAGCCGAGAACCCGTTCTTGATGTCAATAATGGTACCAGAAGAAGATCATGTGAAGAGGCCAATACTCTCTTGGCTTTGGAACGAAGAAAGAGATGAGAATAAAGTGGTAGCTCACTCTTGGGTGCAACTTTCATTTGCTACAATGCAAATGGAATGAGTTTAGCTAGAAAAGAAGTAGGACGGGGAATACTATGCTCCCATAATCTATATTTGGTGTGAGGGAACTTAGAGCTATCCCAATGCAATTTGAAGAGATGTGAAAGCCCTGAGTCTAGGTAGGAGGGTATTGTCGAAATGCTAGCTGCATCCATCTCTAGGAAAGGTGTCATATAAAAGTTTAGTTTGACTCCAAAGGAGCCAATGAGAGTTGTAGAACATAAGCTTCATAGAAAAATTGTCAAATGTAGTCATGCGAGCTTGGGATACACTAAAAGCTATGTAAAGTTTTGTGTTTGGAATATCCATTGTTGTCAAGGATGGAGGTAGGAGCTATTATCATCGGGCATACCTCTAGGGTGAAGGACATTGTTGGTGAGAAAGTGATAGAAAATATGTAACTTTGTGAATAGATCACCAACTAGAAATCTCTCTTTTTGAAGAATTGGGCAAATTAGTATTGTAGAAAGAAAGGAAAGTTATAATCTTGCTAGCATAGAACTTTTTGAAAAATGCCTTTGCAACTAAAAGAAAGCAAGTCTTGAATTCAAAACAAAGTGATAGGTTTAAAGTTGAAAAATTTAAGGGCATCACATTTGAAGATGAAGTGCAACATAAATTTTCAACAAGCTAGTAAAGTGCAAGAAACTTTGGTGATAAATCATTAAAAAACCTAAGAAAATGTAGTAATACTATAATTGTGGTCATTATCAATTTGTGTATAGAAAACATCAAAATGATTTAAGTCAAAATCCAAGACCCAAGAAGCATTTTGGACATTTTATTCGAAATCTTATTGGAAGCAATGAGGACAAAGAACATGCTCGATTATTCCACGATCTTGGTTGCAATCATTGTGAAGAGAACTTAGGAGCATCACAACATATAACGCCTTGCAAAGCATTATTCACCAACTTTAAAGAACTTGGAAATAGTTGAATAGATTATCCTGGAGATGAAATAATCCAAGATGTAAAAGCACATGGTCATATACCTACCAATAAAGATGCCAAATTTAAACCTAACGTACATTCATGACATGCTTTATGTATCTTGTGTAATGAGGAATTTACTTTTAGGTGGTACAATATATATTGAGTTGCATGCCAATTCACAAAATAAACTAGCAATTGGGTGGTTTCATAGCTAATTAAAAGGCTATAAGCATGAATTGACAAGAGAAAAAACTGTAAAGCTTAAAGCCAAAAATGGGCTTATTCATAATGATTTGAATACTATATGTTTAAGTATATGGATCACATGAGGTTGATTTTAGTCTATGACCTTCAAAATATTGTCAAGATGAAATCAATATAATTTCTTTTGAGACTTTATTGATTATGAATCATATACAATAATGATTGAGGGCCAATAAAGTCCTAAAATCCAAATTCAAACTTAGACATTCAATCATATAATTAAGATGTAGAATATTTAATATTGAAAATAATCATTAAAAGAATTTGTCATCCATCCCGGAGTTGAAACACTTGAAAACATGAAATTAGTCTCAACTTATTTGAATTTGTCAAAAATATGTCAAACTATGGCTACTACTCAAATTTTAAGTGAAAAGCGTCAAGTTTGATATTTGTTTTCAAAAAATGGGCACCACTAGTTAAAAATAATTATTTTTATCTCCCTAACTTGTGAACTTTAGGTGGTAAAAAATCTCAAAAGATGAATGTAGTCTCAATATATTTGAATTTGTTTTTAGCTTTTCAAGTTGTCATTTTAATAAGATACTTATGCTATCTTTAGCTTTGTTGGGACAATGATAAGGTATCATGATGATTCTCTCATATGACATGTGTTCTTTGAAGAATTACAATTTTTTATATTTTCCTTTTAAAATGCAAGGCTTTTTCTTTTTCCATCAAAGCTACATGGCACAATCGAGTGACTTTTTCTGGTCGTAATCCCTCTATTGAGCATCCTCCTATACCAACCCGGTGTTGATGGTGTAGATATCATGATGCCCACCATGCTCAATTATTGGATGAGAGCGTGGTCCAAACTCCATACTACAACTAATGTAAATAATTGCTCTCTTTTCCATTCACCATCTTAAACAAAGAAAAGTTCAAATCAAATAAAGAAAAGATGCTCCCATCAAAATCAAGAGTCCATATCCTAGGTCAATTTTGGTAGTCTATTTAAAAACGCTGAGAAAAAATACTTGCAAAGTGAACGATTTTAGCCAGTCAAATCATTTATAACCAGTCAAATTGAAAGGTGCTCATAAAAGTCATCCAAAACTTTAACTCGGCTTTGACCTCGTTCTCGTTCTCTCTCTCCCTCTCTCTCTCTCTCTCTCTCTCTCTCTCTCTCTCTCTCTCTCGCTTATATATGCAGGCAGTCGCCAACGTAACATATAAGGAGCATGCAGTACGCACAGACACGAAGATCAAACCAATTCAGCACTTCTTGTCGTTCGAAGCTCATTTCAACAGAAATCAAACTAAGAGCAAATCATGGGTTACAAACATCAGCGGCTAATGTCCTGCATGTCTTTTATACTCAGTGGTGTTTGTATTGTTGTAATAATGGTGACAATGCTGACAGGTTCTTCGGCATACAGCTTAGGACCACACGGTAGCTTGTGCCCGAGTCCTTTGCCTTGCGCCGCAACCCTCAACAATTTCACATACGCAAACGGTGAGGCTTGCTGCGACTACATTCATTCTGTATCTAAAGCTTGTCTATGCCAGTTCGCCATAAACGGGGACCCGGCTTTGGGTTTACCTGCTGGAAACTTTCTTGATTTTAATGGGTTTTGCAAAGTCTTTCCTGTGGGTTTCAGATGCAGCAGCTAGCTGCACATTTAGAGTTCAAAACCTGTTCCATAGATAAGTGGCTGTTCAAGAAAATCAATTTCCACTAATGAGCTACTCATATCTGAGTACGTTTTGACAATCGTTAGCTCAAAATTAAGCAGGAATGCTTATTCAGTAAAAAACAGTACGCCATACTTTCCTAACGCTCTCGCTGTAGTATTGAGAATGATTTTATGTATTACAATGCATGCTTCTCTAGCTGAATGCAATTAATCTATTTGTCGTTAAACGAAGCTTTTGATTTGCAATCCTATGCCTTCTCTTGCATAATCTTCATTGACAACACTCCAACATGCAGTCTATCAATGGACACTAATCCTCTTCAGAACACCTTCACATGATTTATACTCTAATCCTGTTATTTTGATATCTTCACGAAGTTCAATCAACTCTTCTAAACAGAAAACCATTACAGAAATTGAATAGACTTTCTTATCAACGTTAATATTACTTTATAATCAGCTTCTTATTCCAACAATCACATGCAAAGTGGTCAATTATTTGCCATAATAGTCATAAATACCTTTCTGATTCTTGTTGGTGTCATCTCATGGTTTTTGTTATTGTTTGTTCTTTATATAGTTTGACGTCTCTAGATTTGGGGGTGCTTACTTTTCTTTCCTAGCTTTGCCAACGCCAAACATAGTCCCGTAGCATGCGGATCACGTTCTACGGCGTTTTAATCTCAAAATTAGACAACAAGCCCGTATGAAAAACGAGGTAAGAAAAAACAAGTGTTAGCCTGAACTTCTCTGGCCTATGCGGCCATGAGACAGATTTTGATTTTAGCCATGGAATACGAGCTCTTGAGTCGAGTTTCTAGATTTCCTGCAATCTTGTATTACAGCCTCTCCATCTTACTTATGCTGAGATTAGTAGTACGGAAAAGGTTTCCTAACCACATAAACGACTACCAATGAAATATTATCTACAGCACTTCATAAAGGTACTAATAATATCAGCAAAAACGTCGTGAAGCTCTGATTGAACTATCATTTAGGTATTATGGAAGGAGCCGGGCATAGGCCATTCTGCCCGGTAAGGATTTCCAAAATTTTTAGGCTCGGCCCCCTCTGCCCGGCTCCTTCCATTGCGTAATGGATTTTTGGACCCTTTTTAAACCAATCCTTAGGTGAGGTGCAAGCATAATCATCACTAAAAAATTTTGAGACCAATCCAATGCTGCCACGTGGCAGATGGCAGGCATAATCTGCACTAATTTTTTTTTAAAAAAAAACAGGTGACTATTCTGCTTTTTAATCTGTTCAGAAATGGGCAGAATAGTCACCAAAAATCCATTACGTCCTCTGAAGGCTCATCTAGGAGCTGGAAGGCCATATCTCAACATGTTCAGATAATTACCCTGTATCAAACTTTAACAAACACATTAAAATAGACTATACCACTTACCACTGATTTAAAATGCTGCTAACATTGCAATCAGCCTCTTCTCCCTCAAAAACCAGCCTGGTCCACAAGTTTCATACTATATTGGTCAATATGTTATACCCCAATAACACAGCTACAAGCAGAAAACTGCAGGTGCTTAAAAGAAACGGAGTGTTGGGCGGATATAAAGAAAAATTATACCAGCTGGGTCCGGGTATTGCAATTTTTTCACAAATTTTAGAGTGGATTAACTTTTATTCCCATGCAATATGCAATTGATTTAGAGAAGCCAACATTTATTGTTGCCCATCAATGTATTTGACATAGTCAAACAAGTTTACATACTTAAATTTGAGATATCAAAAATTTTTACTAAAAATATGCTAGGATTGATATCAAGCATAAATCTCTAAAATTCCTCGACCAATATACTAGTATTGATATCGGAGCATAAATCCATAAAATTCCTCAAACCAAGGTATCAATATCACTATTAAGATGATTAATATTAGGGGATTTGGTTCTAGAGCCCAATCATATATCGACCAGGTATGTTCTATGATATTTTTCAACAGCAGCATCAGCACCCATCAACAACTTTAATGAACAGCCTGGTCAGCTTATCAATGCCAACCATTGTTGATACCTGCCGGACATCTATATACCCCCCAAAGTTGGAGCATTCCACAAAAGGCACCACCAATGGACATGACACTAAAAGAAAAGATGATAAAAAGTTTCATCAAACAAATGGAACAAAGCTTACTTTTAATATAAGGCCTTTTCACCTGCAAAAGAGCACCATACATTAGTAGTCTTTGAGTAGAAGTACAATATTTGACATGTGAGAATATGGCAACAATAGCAATCTAGCAAACCAAGCTCTTCATATGTGCATAACACATCTTGTAAGGATACTATGTTTTTATTGTATGCTTAAACTAGTTGGTGAACATAGACATATAACCAAATATTGGTTAATAAGTCCTTTTGTGGAAACATAACTTATTGACTCAGAGAGTTGATTTAGCAGAAGATCTAAATGTGGCGGTATACTAGTATAACTAGCATCAACACCTAGGCATTTGAGATTTTTAAATCATTAGCAAATAACTTGAATAGTTGGGTTACTCTTGATTAAAATTATTTGGTTAAATGAGCAGTGTGAAGAGAATTCACCATAAACTATTTGTTTTTATGTATATTATTTATAAGACGCATGATTTGTGAGTCATTAGGATTCATCAGTAAAAATTCACATGCATAGGATATAGGAAATTCTTGGTATAGAGTATTTCTCAGTTGAGAAATTGACTCAGCTCATTAGTGATTGTATCCCAAAAACTCAATTTGATAGCAAATCTAAATGATTCAAGACATGACAACTGAGCTATGTGGAAAACTTTGTGTATCTGTATTTCGTTCTAGATAGTAGTTTAAAGTTTTTTGTAGTTGAAGGCAACTATCAGTATAATCTTGGTATGTCTTCTATCTTTGATTATCTGATAAATGTAGAAGTTTGTGTCATCAATGCAAAGCCATGAGCAACCCAAGATTTTTTTTTGAATAATCTTCTTAAAATCTAGTCTTTTTTCCTAGGAAAAATTATTTTGGAATGATTCTTATACTTCTTGAGTTTTCTATTGGACAATGAACCATGAATAATTATGATTGACGGATCGTAAACAGGAACTTACTTATTATTTGAGGATTATGAGGAAATAGGATTATTCTTAAGTATGATGAGTATTTCTTGATCTATTGAATGAGTCAAGAATTTAAAATATTGATTTGAAAATCTAAATCTCTCTTTACTCCAGTGATTAAAAAACACTCATAAAGTAAATTATTCTTGTGTATGATTTTCAACCTAGATCTCCGATTGTTAGTGCGATGGAAAAATTTATTAAAATCAGATGATTGTTATTTTCTTGCTTGTAATGCTCATTGTAAGATAAAGCATTTCAAGATCCTACTTACAAGACACACACAAAGGAATAATAGTGAAGCCAAATCACCCATCCAATGAGAAGCTATTGATCAATCTCCAATAGCATCACCCATGTGCTTTTATATCACTATAAGACAAAGCACCTCAAGATCCTGCTTACAATACATAAAAAAAAAAGTAGCAGTGGAACCAAATCACCTAACCAATTAGAAGCTACTGATCAATCTCCAATAGCGTCACCCTTGTGCCATAGGAGAGAGAGAGAGAGAGAGAGAGAGAGAGAGAGAGAGAGAGAGAGAGAGAGAGAGAGAGAGAGAGAGAGAGAGAGAGAGAGAGAGAGAGAGAGAGAGAGAGAGAGAGAGAGAGAGAGAGAGAGAGAGAGAGAGAGAGAGAGAGAGAAACATAATTTCGCATAGTTCCTCTTGACAAAGCAAGACCAAACCCTTTGAAGCCTTTATTCATAAACCAACAAGGTACAATAAAGCTGAAAAGTAAAATACAGTACAGTAAAGCACCATATAGCATAACCACTCTCAAAACGTACCTGCCACCATCCCACAACACAAAAGCGCACGAGTTAGTACAGTGGGGAATATAGGTGTCATAGCTGAGCGTTAGTTGTTATCCATGTCCAAATGAAGTTATACTACTTATCAGCATAAATAGCATTGTAAAACATAGTCCAGTTTTCCCAAACACAAAGACGATTTTTAGCGATAGGCCAGGCCCCTCTGTTACTGTATCAGGGCGAGTGTCATTCTAATCAGTTTTTGGGCACTGGTCCATATCAGTTTATTTCATTTATAGCAAAAGTATGAAAAGTTTTCACCGTATATATTGCTTATCGCTAAAAGAAATGGTGTGAACACATGTGCCGGTGTCAGAGCAAATCCATGCTATTCTAACCCTGGCGACTTGAAACGTCACGCACTATTGTCCATACTCCTGAGCACATCCATGTTTTTTAGTCGTATCTCACCATAATCTAATATGACAACTGAATGGGTAACAAATTTGCGCAAGCCATGTTTGAATAGTGTAGTTACGAGTGAACTTACGTTTGTCGTAACTCCTTATCCAACTCGTGGTTTTTTAAGACCTTGTATCGGATAGGCTTCATCTTATTGGTGAGGTTCTCATAGTTTTTACAGGGTATTAGGGCAGATTCGTGCCATTCTAATCCTTTTGTAAAAACCGTTTATCTTACGCAAATCCATGTTGTCCAAGATAATTTGAAGAGAAACCTTGCTTCGGGACAGTGTGGGTCTCATTATACGCAGAATAGTTTCATTATTTATGAGGTGATATAGTCGAACTGAGTAGAAACCAACTAATTTGTGTATTTAGAATCACTATTAATCACCTAGAATGGAATATATTTGTAAAGAGACACCTTACCTTTCGAGCATAGGTGATGCTTGCAAAGTCTGAAAACTGTTCGAAAAACTCATACCTGGATGATCGTAGCAGTGACTTCTTGTGAGGATGCCATGTTTAGTCTCTTGAATGCTCTTGCCTTCCTTAGACTTAAACCATTCATAATGTTATTGTCAGATATTGTGAAAGCGATAATAAGCACGTTAAGGAGAGCCTACCACTCATTGCTTATATAAGTTTGAAGCGAATGCTTTAGTGTGCATACCTGTGCAAACGCTTATAGCTTTATGGTTCGAAACCGAACCTAATAAAAAATGAAGATAGTAGTAATATTTGATGCTACAAAGAACGCAAGTTTTATTTGTTAGTGCTTAGACACAGTAGTATTCCCTGTGAAATAGCAATCATTCAGAAGTATGATAGCAAAATAGGTTAAAGCATGTGGTATACTAATCAGAATCAGAACGTGCCAGTGTCTGAGTTGTATCTTTTGTATAATAGCATGATACTACAATGGCTTTGTCTCTGGAGTATGTATGTAACCTTTTGTTACTTAGGGAACAACCAAACATTCATATTGTCCTTTGAAGGATAGTAGAGCCTATTGTATGCCGTAGTTATCAAACCAAACTTTCATCCTTTCATATCTATGATAAAGAGTTTGAATCCTCACAACCATTCATAAGGTAAGAATTGCTTCATCGCTTTTCATTAAGAAGCTTTTGTCTCAACCTACCATATGTGATGCATACCTATCATTATCATGCATTACAAAGTATGTGGAAGGAAGCACTAGTTCATCACTGGACAGCTTACCCCATATATCCATGTTTTGAGTATCTAACTCAAGACAAATTGTTGCAGCTCCATCGCTGGACAACAACTCATATATCTTCAAAAAACTTCTTCACAGTTGAGCATGCTTCATCGATGGTCCAGCGCTGGACAACAGATAGTATTTAAAGAAAATGCCATACAAAAAATGTGTATGAACCCTCGCTGATCCATCGCTGGACATCGGATTCATACCATCATGTTTATCACCCATAAAGCTTGATACCATTCATATGTAGCAAAGAGATGAAAGCAATGATATGAAATGAGCAGAACCACATACCGTAAAGTAGAAGCAAATGACTTCAAGCCAAGGAGGGTGCACTCTCTATTGTGAGCATATCTTCCAACTTCTTCTCACCGTATAGTAGAAAAAACTCATTCAAAAATAGATTATATATAGTGTTCCACAGGAAGTATCGTGGAAGCTCCCTTTCAGCCAAAATTGGTGGGAGAATATTTTTTGAAAAGTGTCATATATGATGGTTGGCTTGGCAACAAAGGTTAGGACCATCAAATCACATATATTTATTTATAGCTTGATCCAGGGTGGTAGCTTCTGATAAAGAAGAGTCCATGAGAGAGAGAGAGAGAGAGAGAGAGAGAGAGAGAGAGAGAGAGAGAGAGAGAGAGAGAGAGAGAGAGAGAGAGAGAGAGAGAGAGAGAGAGAGAGAGAGAGAGAGAGAGAGAGAGAGAGAGAGAGAGAGAGAGAGAGAGAAACCCACCAACTGACCCACAACTAGTGAATCCCTTAGGGGGCAGTTAGCTCCCCGTAAGGGATAGCTAACTGCCCACCATCAGACCTTTAATACACTGTGGTAGATCATAGGACAAATCCGGAAAAGTATTGCTCAAAAGCAGTTTGTAAATGATAAAGCAAAGCCTTTCCCTCATAAAATCATTTTTCTAAAAAGCATCTAGCAAGATTGCTATTTCTTTTATAAAAGCATCGTGATCGTTGCAACAATACATAGCAAAAATAACCTAAGAGATAATTACTTTGTATGAGTTGTAGACTGGCCTAGTGGAAGCCAAATGTATGTATTGTAAGTATTGAAAAGGTAAGTCTCTTCTTTTATCAAACTTTGAGAGCTGATAAACATCGGTGTCAGGATTAAAAGTAATCAAAATGTTCAAAAACTAGTGGTGTTTGCTTCACAAGACTTTTTTTTAATATCAAGAAATTCTAGAGGATAAATCCAAAAAGGGTTTTCTGGTTTTCTAATCTGATTTTTATCCATAAATACATCAATATTGGGATTATTAATGTAGCAAATGTCATCAATATATCTAAACGAGTGACAAAAAACATTCATATCTTTTTTGAGACCTAACTTGGCTAGTCTCTTAATAAATTGAGCTTCAAAGAATGCAAGATACCAGTTACACCATGTAGGTGAGCATGAAAAACCCATCAGTATACCATGAATCTGTCTCCAGGTTTTGTTTCCTAATTTGACAATACAATTGTCTATCAGGAAGGCATTCCACAAGTATAAGAGATTTTTATCAATATTGTACCACCCTTCTGACTTTTTATTTTTCCATGACCATTTAAAAGAGTCCCTTTCTTGTTCCCACTTGAAATTTAGAAACTGTGGGCTGATTCTGACGAATCCCCAAGATACTTGGACAAAGCAACTCAAGAGCACCTCTCACCTTAGACTGAGGAGGTCTTTGAGAAGACGAGACGAATGAAGACTGAGAGCCGAGTATGGGAGCCGAGAAATGCTAGTTAGTAATAACAAGCCAGAACTGTGTAAGCCTCATGGTGAATCCCAAAAGATGGAATGACCATGTAGGAACTAGTATTTTTAGGCAAACGTAATAAATGCAAGTAGACCCCTCTTAAAGAAAGTAGGGTGAGCCACCTTTTGATGGTGACCTCTAGTGGAGAGCATTATTCCACTTGTAATTTGTGAAATTGGAAATTCCACTAGGATGCCACCTAAGGAGCTCTCTTGCTTATTTAAGAGACTCCCTCTTTGTGAAGAGGAGCTTTTTGCATTGTATCTACTCCATGCTTAATAAGAAAATTTCTCATGAGCTCCTTGATCATGATGGTTTTCTTGAGTGATGCCCATATGATCATGCCCTTCCATTCATAATGTGTGTGGTTGTGGATTTAGAGTGGATTAGTTTTCTTGCTTTCCTAGTTGTGGATTAGATTTCATGTTTTCTTGTGGATTAATGTAGGTTGCAAGCATCCAAGAGATTTGTAGCCAGTAATATGATATAGATCTTGCAAATTCATTTACGTTTTGGTTTCTTGAGTTTCTTGGAAAATTGAAGAATCAAGAAGATGGAGCTTCTTGATTCTTGAATGCTTGTAAAAATTAGTTTTCTTGTTTTTTATGAGGAATGTGGCATGCTAGTCTAAGTTTTCTGGTCTTGCAAGTAGTTTAGTTTTCATTTTGCAATGATCCGTTGTAGCATTCTATTTTTAAGTGCCATAATAATGCCCACATGTGTTTCAAGAAGAGCTGTTTTTGGGCATTATTGGTGTGCTTGCATGGTAGAATGATTGCAAGTGATTTCAAGAGTTCAAGAGTGTTCAAAATCTGAGTATCCGTGACAGGTTGAACCATACTACAGCCCCGAGAATCTGCTGCCTGATCTCGGCATTGAACCAAATAGAAATGATCAAGAGCATGCCCAGCTAACAACCAGAATGGAGGTAGCATAAGCTTTAACAAGAAACAAACATGCATAACTAGTAGACAGACAGAGGAATCAATCAACATTTGGCACCGTTGCTGCTTGAACTCCACACCTCATAAACCCACACCTGCTGCAACAGTGTTCTGATCTGCAGTCTACCTTGCAAACGAACTACGCTACTTGCAAAACGACCTGCAAGAAACAACAATCGCAGGCAAAACGACTTGCTTGCAAATCCGTCTGAAAACTAACTTGCTTGCACCTGAACCTGCAAACCAACCAGCAAGCCACAACAACTACAAACCAGAGCCCACACCCATCAACTACACTCCTTTAGCCGCTCCGTCACACTCCATTTCTTTCATATTTCAATCGACGCTTCCCTCAGCCGACGCTTCCGCTCATATCTCAGCCGACATTTTTTTTTTTTGAAATCTCAACCGACGTTTTTTTTTTTTAAATCTCAACCGACGATTTTTTTTTGAGATTTTGACCGACGGGTTTTCGATTAGATCTCAACCGACGGGCTCGCATCAGATCTCGATCGACGGATTTTCGATCAGATCTCAACCGGCGGGTTTGCGTCAGATCTCGACCGACGGGATTCCTCACCATCTAAACCGACCAACTCCGTGCCAGACCACAGAATTTTCAAATGACACCTCTGATTGGCATTTCGACCGAAACATCATCTCCCCAAAGACTTAGAGGCTGAAAAAAAAAAAAGAGGCATGAACACCAAAAAAATTTCAAAAAATAAAACTCATACCAATAGAAAGCCCTTTTTATTCTGAGTCTCAACCTTCACTTCCTTCAACACCCTAAAAAATCCAAAAATCCTATAAAATCCAAAACACCATAAACACGTACCCAACACAAAAATGGCACAACAGTACCCAATGGTCGACAATACAGATCCTGAAATCCTAGAAGATTATCCATATGAGATCCGGTCCCCTGTAGCTGAACAAATCAGACGTCATAGGTTCTACTGAATGCGAGCCCAAATACACGAGCCATCCACAAACCCATTTGAGGGACAAGAATCTGCTAGAGCTGAGTCTTCACGAGCATGAGCCTATTCTTATGGTGCTGACCCCTCCCAGGCCAGAACCAACCTTAATGGTGTTTCTGCTACCCACGGTGCTCATTTTGAGAGACGTACACCCTAGCTAGATCTACCAAAGTTTGACGGTAGTTTGAACCCTCAAAGATTTTCGCAAGTCTTTGAGAATGCATGTGATGTGTATGGCGAAACATCTCCCGATGCTATGGACCAACTGTTTTCGATGACCATGATCGCTAAAGCACGTGATTGGTTTCTCAACCTTGATCGTGAAGATAAGACAGACTGGTCAATCTTGAAAGAGTCCTTTATCAAGCGTTTTAAGCCCTTGTGATTGATAGAGAGTCCTTTTGTCAAATTGAGTAACATCAAGATGGCAAAGGATGAATGTGTATGAGACTATATCGAGCTTTTCAAATGTCTCAAAAGTCAAGTACAGGAACAACCCTCCGAATAGATGCTCATCATCTGGTTTTTAGTCGGCCTTCGAAGATGGATTAGACGCGAGCTTAAATCCAATGATGAATATATGAGTCTCAAATTAGCTATGTCTGATGCCATCAAGGAAGAAGACGAATGATCAGATGTTGACGAATGTAGGGAAAGACGAGCACCACATGTCGAAGTCGATCGAGGATACCCGAGATCAACTTTGGAAATCACAACTGGAGTTGCTTAATAAGAAACACCAACTTCAAATGGAAAAACTCACCAATGAGTTTCAAACTACCCTGAAGTCTATCCAAAGCAGTATGCCTGGTCAGTCAAACCCTGCACAGGTACCTTATAGACAAAAAATAATATGGTGCCCACACTACCGGGCTACGCATCATGTTGATGTTTGTCCTTCATATCGACCTATTCAAGCACATACAGTTCAACAATATGAAGAACACCCATCACAATCTGAAAATGCCTTGCCTTATCATGAATATCCACCAGCAAGTCCAAAACCACTAGCCATACAAGATGGCTACGTCATTATATAAGGGCCACTGCACACCAGATGTTTCATCTATGGTGAAACAGGCCACTTCATGGTTGATTGTCCAGTTAAGACCCAGTACCATGCTGAGTGTCCCAACTGTATCCAAAAAAACAGTTTCAAAGACTTTCCAAAGCAACCAACTAAGATCCTACCTGCCCGTCACGTCAGTTATGAATCACAATAGGATCTTCACGACAACAACACAAGCACCATAGCAACCAATAGTCAAACCTACTGCTCAATCGAGAAGTTTCTTGTAAACGTCTACATCACCATCCAATACATCAGCTCCATAATGCAAAAGACACTAATATGAAATGAGTCCTTGTCGACAGAAAAGCGAAACCAATATTCTGTGATCTGCTACAATGTCCAATCAAGAGCAACCTCCAAAGGGAATTGATAGTTTCTCTCCCCTTCTACAACCTCAAATCTATTTGTCTTTCCACAAGTTGATAAGATTTCCAATGTGCCAATACACAATATTTCTCGGATTCGGAAATCCAGATAGAGATTCGGTTCTAAATCTCTTGTTCAGAGAGGTCCTCAGGACATAGTACCTCAACCATACCTGCATCTCAAGCTATATCTTACAACATCTGCTATCAATGATGGTAAATTTAGTGTAACTAACCCTGCCTTGTTTTGACAAGGGCATGTCAGATTAAGTCACATTACTCTACAAAACAACTGAAATATTGCAACTATCAAGGTACATTATCAATGTTGATGAATGCAAATTTTGTTCAACAAGTGCTATACAGTTCTCACTCTCTATAACGTTTGTTTATTTCCTTGTTTCTCTTCACCTATTTTGTGTGACTGATTTTTGCATGAGAAATAGCTACTACACGAGAGTCTTCTATAGAGCATCTCCAGAATACATTTTCATTCATCTATCCATCTTTAGACTCCCGTGTACAGCAGTTTAGGATTTTTGAGAAATATGAGAAGTACATGTCAAGTTAGAGTTGACTCATGCATCTCATTGTCATATTATTCTTTGAGTCAACTACATCAAGATCAAAACAAAGTTAGTTAAAATTTGTTCAATCTTCAGTCCAATCGCATGTTCAACGAATTTCAACTACGTATTCCACACGCCGATCCAATCCTGAGCATGAACAATTACCGGCAACAACATCCCCACCAACAAAATTTTTTTTTGGGGGCGAGAGAGTGGATCTGCTTGGATCCACTGGAGCAGTTACGCTGCCAACAACAACATCAGCAAGATCGACAGCCAAGGTCACAAGTCAAATATAAAAAGACAAGGCTAAAGAAGGCAGATGGGTAATCCAAAAAGACTCAATCAGAAGAAGTACCCCAGTCACGACAAAGATCCTTCAGAAAGTAAAACACAAGCATTGGGAAATCAGTCTCCTTCTTCAACCAACCTCTCGTCATACATCTGCATCCATTCTCATGCCTGTCGCCCAAACCATCTAACGTTGTCACTACCACCCTTTCTTCCATCTGTTTGTTTATCATCAGTTTACATTTCTTCTAAGAAATCCCTAGCTTTTCATAGTCCTACCAAAGCAGTTGAAAGATCATTGCAAATGTCTTCCGGAGACCAATTGCCACCTACAATGGCTGATCAGTCAAACGAAGACCTAAGAAGCAGGCAAAGAAACCAGAACAAATAAAGAGAAAGATCCAGGAATCTGAGGAGGAAAGGGCAAATTTTAAGCAACAGGTGAGTTAGATCGATCTTGATCAAAAGAAGCTCTCTGGAGTAATGATAGTTAAATCCCCTTGTATGAAGCCCAAAGAGATCCAAATGTAATGGGTCAAAAGAAAGAGTTGTAGAAAAAGAAAGATGAAGACAATCGTGAACCTGCAAATAAAGCAAACTCCTCACCCAGCAAGTGGTGGTCAAAGCTCAACATTGCAAGGGTCCAAGGCTGCAACTGTAGCATTATCAGTTCCTTCACCCTACCACCAAGCCTTCATCACGTTTCCTTACTGTTACCAAACCGTCCATCCAAAACTGTTCCTACCACCAATTGTTGATGAGTCCATCCCCCTGAGACTGATAATCAAAGTTTGTGCAACCTGCAGATCAAAGGTTTTCCTTGAGACTGGAACTTCAACTGAGAGAAGAACCACGGAAACACCCAGAAGCAATATGGAGGATACAACCTCCCAGAAGTTAGAATCTGCCTAGAAACTAGAAGTGAAATCATCCATGGTAGATGCAACGAAAGAAAGAGACACGAGGAAAGCATTCGAGCATGCAAGTTATGAAGCTGCTGAGAGCTCTCCAATTTTGAGAATGTCAACCAATTGCAGCAATAAGACATTCTGGTTAAACTGCGGCAATTCGTGAAAAAACAGTTTTTGTGATAAAGACTGGCGACAATAAGCACTTGGTTTTATGCAAGCGAACGAGGATCTACGCTTTTTTGTAGAAGCTCGTGGCTTTTTTGTTGGAGCTCAAAAGATTCATGAACAAAATCTTATTGCAAAATATTCTGTTTCTTGTTCAAACCTCAGATGTCGCGAAATTAGCACGAACAATTTGTGAAATCTTCTGGACTATTCTTCAAACTCAGCTGTTGCGAAACTATCTCGAATAGTTCACAAAATATTCTAGATTTCTTCTTCAAACTCAAGAATTGTCATCGGTCACGAACAATTCGTGAAAGAGAAAATGTCACAAAGAGACAAGTGTTGCGAACAATTCACGAAACATGAAATTGAGGCTAAAAGATGGACTGGCGTGAAACAGAGTGTCTATTTGAATATCAACCGTCATAAATGGTTAGATATCTACTATTACAGCATTGAAAGGCCAAAAGACCTGTAAATAAAAGGCCAAAAGACATGTCCTGTAGCAATATAAATACATGTGCACTACTCGTTGTAACACACTCACTCAATCAGAGATACAACAACGAGATAAGACAACAAGAAATGTATTTTGATGATTCAGATTCAGAGTTATAAAAATTCGTTTTTGATCAATAGTTTCTTATTGTCTAAATTGTCTTAAGTTGTCTCTTACTTTTGCATATAATTTTCGCACGAATATTCAATCTAAACGAATACTGTTCTATTAGTACATAGATCATAAACAGTCCTGATTGAAGACACTAATTTTAGTTTGATTTATTCAAACTTTCATCGTGTTCTCTATGGAAGAATAATTACTATTTTTCCTACATAATCGACGAGCTCCTAGACTCGATCTGCCACAATACGTTATTACTACCGATCTAGCACGCTACCTTCAAATTTATGAGAAAGCATGTGAAGTCTATGGAGAGACAACTTCTAAAAAAAAAACTCCGACTCTTTAGTATGACCCTCACTGATGCTGCTCACGAGTGGTATTTCAACCTTGAGCGTCACAAACGAAACGAGTGGGAATCACTCAAGGACTCATTCGTTAAGAGATTCAAATCATTTAGATTTTTTGAAAGCTCATTTTTATTGCTTAGTAAGATCAAAATGAGAAAGGATGAGAGGGTACGCGATAACATCAAATGACTCAAATGTCTTAAGACTGAATGCCCTGCCCACTTAGCATCTGATCAGGTTGTGCTCATATGGTTCGTGGATGGCCTCCCAAAATTTATTCGGCGTGAACTTAGACCTCTAAAATCCTATGCTACCTTACGTGATGCTATGGATGATGCCATCCGCAAAGAGAATAAAGCTCTGATGAAGAATACGGACCCCAACGTTCGTGAGCCATTGTCTCTGACCAAAGCCATAGATCCCAAGGTGAAGGATCCTCTGTCAATGTTGCCACACAGTTGTTGTTACAGCAACTTGAAACCATGAATAAAACCCACCAGGCATAGATGGATAAGATATCCAAAGATTTTGAATAGAAATTGAAAACTGCCACACCATAAGGGCCTATTGTCAACCAATTTTCCAAGCATGATAATGTTTGGTGTCCCCCCCCCCAAAGGTTTTGCTTCTTTTGCAACACCAACAATCATGATACATTTACTTGTATCTACAATCCAAAAATACAAGTTGTTCCACGACAATACCAGTGGAGGATGCAACAACATGGTTCCCAAATTACGAGTTACCAAAGGCCCACATTCCAACAAGCACCCCAACAACGCTTAGCACTACCTGGATTGAATAACGCAGCACTAGCCTTAGTAGTGCGACAACTTGGGCCTCAATGGACCTTTAAGTCATCCCAACAAACTTTGCTACCATAAGTCATGATTCTCAACCTCAACTAGAGTTCAGCCTTGAGAATGTCTATATGCTTGAGGATCAAGGTTTCCCCTGGTTTTACTCAGATGAAACGAAAGCTTCTATTTATCCTTTATTTACCACACAACAACGTTTCTATGGAAATACAGCACCTATCCAATGTTATGACTATGGAGAGAACCACCGCATCGCCGAGAGCCCATACAAAGGCACCTACACACCTATCTGTAGGGAATGTGGCCATGGCCATTGCTAAAAAGATTGCCCATCCTGACCAATAGAGTTGCAAGTTGATGCACCTATCAACCTTGCAACTATTGTACATGATAAGAGAGCGAAATCCACAAAACCAGAAGCCCTTGTCTACGTTCAGACACGTGTCCAACACTTGAAAGGGTCCCCAGTGGTAGAGATAATTTTGAACGAGGAGGATAGTCAACCCCGTACGATAAGCCATTACAATAAATCCACTTGACTAGGAGAGTATCCCAACCCGAAAAAAGAAAAAAGATCATTATATCAAGGTAAAACCGTGGATACAAGAGGAGAAAGCTAAGGCCCCTATTGGTGATCTCAATCAGCCAATAGAACCTATGGATTCACCTATACACTTTGTTGTGGGTATTTCCTGCATAGTAATAAACAAGTGCCTCCCACCACTTAAAATACTATTAGCCAAGCCTTACCTAGCCATAGTACATTATAAGTAGGGAAATAAGTGCGAGGGCACTGGCATCCTGCGCGTGTAAGCCCAACCCAGCACAAGTAGCAAGTTGTAATTCCTAGGAATAAGAGACTAGGGGCTTAAAACTCTAAATGACATTAGAGGTCCTAAGTCAAGTTGCAAATAAAAAAGCTAAAAAGGCCCAACTTAAAACTCACATGAATCATGTGAGTGCCCTGTCTTTATTTTAAAGGCTTGCATTAGAATCCTTGCCCCAATGAAGTGGCCAATGAGAGTGAAGGAGGCTCATCTCTAAAATCTATAAGAGGGAGCCATTTCCTTTGTATAGTATCATCTTCCATTCTCATTCTAAGAGAACTCTCTTGGTTTCTCCATCTCCATCTCTCTCTCTCTCTCTCTCTCTCTCTCTCTCTCTCTCTCTCTCTCTCTCTCTCTCTCTCTCTCTCTCTCTCTCTCTCTCTCTCTCTCTCTCCTCTTTCTCTCTTTCTTCTCCCTCTCTCCCTACATTGGGATAGAATAGCTTTGGGTAGGTGCTCGAGCCCCCAAAGCCATTCTCAACCTAGGCATTCTCTCTCTCCCTCTCTCCACTCTCTTTCTCCTCTCTCTCCTCTCCCTCTCTCTTCTTGCTATGCAGGTGAAGGCGAGGTTGCCGCTCCCTGCGACGGACCCCTATGCTACATCGACGACACAACAGTGGCACCGTTGCCGGGGAGCGCCACACAATCGTTTCGCCGCATAGCTTTCTCACTCTCTTTCTCTTTTCCTCTATCTCTCTCTTTCTTCTCTCTCATCATTCTTTTTCATCAAAAAAATCGAATTTTAAGGGTAGAATAGTGTGAATAGTGTTAGTTTTTGCCATTTTTTCGTGATTTTTTTGTTTGTTTGCACTATAGGGAGAGATTGTGGGGTGGTAAGATCAGATCCAAGCACCCAATCCCTTCGTTAATCCATAAAATCCATAAAAATCAGAAAACAAGCTCAAAATCTGTTTTTGGAGGGTAAAAGAGAGCCAAAATTCCATCAGATTTTGATTTCTCAAAAACTAGCAAGAACTAACCTTTGCATGATTGGCAGCAGCTCCAGGGTACTGTCCCAGACCTGCATAGAAGCCTGTGAAGGTTACTTCCTAATAGATTTTGAAAAAAACAGAGAAAAACCCATAAAAATTCAAAAATCCCTTGTAAAAATCAAATTTTTTTTCAAAACTCAAAACTAACCTTCGCAGAGCTCTTTGAAGTTCCATCTCACTGAGACAAGGACATAGAGAAGTCCGCGAGAGTTAGATCCCAAAAAAAGTGCCCCTGTGAAGGTTCGCAAGAGCAAAAAGTGGCCTAGAACCTTCTCAGACAGCAAATTTTTTAGTTTCCCTAGAAGTACCTCTCGCAGCTTGGTAAGCAAGTGGATCTGACTCGGATACAAGCACATACCAGCCTGCAAAGATTAGTTCCCAGAAAATCTCAAAATTTTGCAAAAAATCTCCAAAAAAATGCACCTTTTTCAAGATTTTTTGAGTTTCCTAGGGAAGTAGCTCTTGCAGCTTGGTGAGCAACTGAATATGACTGAGATACAAGTGCATGCCAGTCTGCAAGGGTTTGTTCCTAGAAAATCCTAAAATTTTACAAAAAAAACCCCAAGAAAATGCATTTTTTTCAAGATTTTTTGAGTTTCATAGGGAAGTAACTCTCGCAGCTTGGTGAGTAGCTCAATCTAATAGCGATACAGGTGCATACCAGTCTGCAAGGGTTTGTTCCCAAAAAATTTTAAAATTTTGAAAAAAAAAACCCCAAAAAAATGCACTTTTTTCAAGATTTTTTGAGTTTCCTTTAGAAGTAACTCTTGAAGCTTGGTGAACAGCTGAATTTGACTAAGATACAAGAGCATACTAGTCTGCAAGGGTTTTTTCCCAGAAAATCCTAAAATTTTGTAAAAAAGCCCCAAAAAAATGCACCTTTTTCAAGATTTTTTGAGTTTCCTTGGAAAGTAGCTCTTGCAGCTTGGTTAAAAGATGAATCTAACTGAGATACAAGTGCATACCAGTCTGCAAGGGTTTGTTCCCAGAAAATCTTAAAATTTTACAAAAAAACTCCAAAAAATGCACTTTTTTCAAGATTTTTTGAGTTTCCTTGGGAAGTAACTCTCGCAGCTTTGGGAGCAGCTGAATCTGACTAAGATACAAGTACATACTAGTCTGAGAGGGTTTGTTCCCCAAAAAATCCTAAAATTTTGCAAAAAAAAAAGCCCAAAAAAATGCATTCTGGCTGCGGTTGTAGTGCGGCAATAATCTCGGCCCTGGTGGAGTATTGGCTTTGATCGATGTCTTCTTTGCCGCCCCTCATATTGGGAGGGTATTTTCTTTCAAATCTCTCTGATTCCCTTGTATTAGCTAGTTTACTTCTAGGCCGGGTAGGGAAAGTTGTCCTACGCGACTGGGGTGGCCTTGCCAGATAATCATCAAGGGCCTTGGTGCCCGTGTCTTTCTTTTTTCCTCGCTCGCTTGTCGACGGCTCATCTGCACCCGTGTCTGGCCTGGGCGAGAATCTTCTTGTCTCCGGTTGGTCAGCCAAAAAGTCATCATCGGCTCCAATGTCTGTGTTAGTTTTCGGAAGGTCGGGGATGGAGTGATCTGGGGAGAGGGGTGCGGGGGTGAATAGTTTAGGAGGAGGCGGAGATAATAAGTTATATGCAGCACCGGGGGAGTGGAGTTGTTGGAGGAACTCATCCTGTTGGGCTTTGTAGATGTCAGCTGGACTTTTTGATGGGACCATTATTTGACTAGGAGGTGATGAAGAAAGAGGAGATGGAAGAATTGGGTAAGTTGGAATGAATGTTTCAGAGAAATTAAATGCAGAGTAGGAGGAAGGGTTAAAGGTGGGAGAGGGTCGGAGAAAGCTCATAAAAGCAGCACCGGCTCTCTGGCCACCCGATCCTGAGCTACCGTCTGATGGGTGGGTTTGCCCGTCCTGATTCTCTGTTCCATCATTCCCAGCATCGTCCCGTGGCTTCGTTACCTGATCACCTGCTTGGGCCTTGCACGCCGTGTCCCATAATTGGTTCACCTTGTCCAAGACTTGCTGTAGGGCCTTCGTTGTTTCTTCTAGCTGCTTTTGGGACTCCAAGATGATCTTCTCTTGTTTCACCATGATTTTTTCAAAATTCTTTTTACTGGCCTCTCGCTCTTGGATCAGCCTTATGTATTTCTCCATCCGGATGGCTGAGGCCTATGGGGCCTGGATTTGAATGTCCTCGGGCTTGACTGGAGGAGCATTGACTGTCATTGCACCCAACGATCCATCTCGTACTTGGTCAATTTGGACCATCTGGTGCTTCAGTTGTTGTTGGACCTCTTCCAAGGTGGATTTTTGCCCGGCCATCACAAATCTGCTTTCTACAGCCTCTTTTTCTTTTTCTTTGGCCATCCTTTGATATCGCGCAATCTCTTGGTCTTGATGTTGGACCTTGCTCTCTAGAACTCGATGTTGGCTCACCAACCAATGCATGTGGTAGCTCGTTTCGGATAGGCCGATCATTGAGCGTTTGACTGCTTCAGTGAGCTTTTCAGGGTTAGAGAGGGTTGGGTACTGATATGGGGTGTGGGGTGGTGAGGCTAAACCAAAAAATAGGCGTGGTGTTAGAACTGAAAATGGAGGTGGAGGTGGAGGTGTCTGACTTCTTCCTAGTTGCTTCTCCTTTTCTGGTTCGTCGTCGCTTATCTCCATCAGGTCCGCAACATCAAAATATTGAGATGTGTCCTATAAGTGGACTTGCTGGGCCTGTGATTGTTGATCTTGTGACTGTTGGGCTGCTCCCGTGTCTTGGGGACTGGATATCCCCACCCCCCCCCCCCAAAAAAAAAAAAAAAAAACTTGTGCTAGTGGTGATGTTGGTGGCGTTGGCATTGTAATCAGTGTGGGTGGGGTGGTGGCTTCATCTAGCTGACTTGGGACATGAGGTACTGTCGTGTCAGGTGCCAGTGTGGATGTAGTTGCTCCATCACCCTCGTCGATGACATGTGAGGGTGACGAGTGTTGTTGTGATGCTATGGATGAGATGCCACCATCTGACGTGGAACCATGTGAAACTGATCCCACCGGTGATGTGCTCCCAGCTTGAAGCTTCTCTTGTCTTCGTTGTTGCCGTGTACCTGGCAACCGAGCCCTTGAGGTATCTGCATGTTGAGCGCCGAAGGTTGTAGCTATTTGTGGATTCTGGGGTGGGCTTCTTGGCTTGTGTACCAGAGGGAGGATATTGGTGTTGACTCGTTTGGCCTGGGACCCCGATGGTGAAGTTAACCTTGCACGCTTGGGCTTCTTGTGTTCAATGGGAATATCCCATGCCTTGTCCGCAAGCTACAGTTGTTGTTGGAGCTTTGGCCTGTTTTGTACTTGATGTAGAGTGATATTTGTCATCAGATATCCTAATACCGTGATAGGCTACTTGTTCTTAATGCACTCATGAAGACAAATTGAAGCAAACTGTGCCCAATCATAGAGGTTCTGGGCATGCAATCGTGAATCTGCCATCATGTGAAACAAGGACATGGGTACCCTCAGCACTTTCATTCGAGGCTTTTGTGTGTATATGGTGAGATATGCACATGCTGCTTGAAGTTGCTTGTCGTTGATTGCTTCCAGCCTGTACCCATCCTTGTTCTTCCACTTGGTCATAGAGGGATCAATATATTTGAAATATGTCGTTTGCTCTATCTTTTGGAGTGTCTGTGTGACAGTGTTTGGTCCTCGTGGGAAACCATAAGATTGCAAGTCAGTTGCCGCAAAGGATACGTTATAGACATAATTTCTGATAGGGGGAACTATGATCTGACATGATCTTGCCGTGGTATGATAATTGGCATATGCCATGTGTACCAGATAGGGGCTTTGATAGCCTATCAAGGTAGGGATCTGAAATTCGATTTCCTTGAAGAAAGACTCCTCCTGTTGGTACCAGGTTTGCATCTCTGTAAGGTCAAGCTTGCATACCTGGATGTCGAGCTTGCTTGCTTCAGGATCATCTTAACTGGAACTGGGGTTGGACGACATGGTTGGAAAATGGAAGAAGAAGAGTTCTGGAAAAATTGCTTCGGTTGAGAGCTGAGACAGTGGAAAGAGCATCGATTGAGATGTGAAGGGTTGGGCTTTGGTTTGAGATCTGATGGAGTGGCTTCGGTTGAGATCTGAAGGGTTGGGCTCCGGTTGAGATCTGATGGAGTGGCTTCGGTTGAGATGGGAAAGGAGGACTTTAGTCGAGTGTTGAAGGAGGGGGCTCCGGTTGAGATGGGAAGTGGTGGTGCAGAATGGTTCGGAAAGTGTGGGGGGAGGGATGTATGAACGGGTTTGGAAAGGGAGATATGTGGAAGATGGCTGTGTTGGGTAGAGCGGTGTGGGTGATGAAGTAAAAGTGGGTGAACAGAGTGAGGTCGAGTTAAGAAGATGGGGAGTGGAATAGGAGGAAGTGGAGGTGTTTGACAATGGTTTTAATGTTATGGATGTGTATCTTTCAGGGATGAAGCAGGTTGAAGGTGTATGGTTTGTGATTGTGATTGTAGGATGTTCAATAGAGGAGCGTGATAAGTGCTCGTGTGACACTACACCTCAGCATGCAAAACTTGAGATATAAGGTATTCTGCCAGCGACGTTTGTGATAACGATGGTTTTGGTGATGGCACTCATAAAGGAGTGATAACGATGGTGAGATGGTGTGAAGATGGTGATGGACGGATTGAATAGTCGAGCGCCAGGATTGGTGTCAAGAGCAGAAAGATCGCCACAGATCGTCGCCAGAAAATGCTCTAGCTTCGCACTTCGTTGAGGTGCGAATGGCTTCCGGGAGAGGGCATTTATTGCCGCCATCATCAGGTTGCAAGGAAGATGGGACGTGCCAGATCGTAAAATTCAAATGTATGTCCTCCAGTCGAGATTCGAAATTATTGCTCTGGTTGAGATTTAACAAGGAACTCGGGTTGAGATATCACAAAACTGCTCCGGTCGAGATTCGAAGGAAGGCTCCGGTTGAGATCTGAAGGAGCTGCTTCGGTCAAGATTTGATAAAACCGCTTCGGTCGAGATCTGATAGAACTGCTTCGGTTGAGATCTGAAGGAAGGCTCCGGTCAAGATCTGAAAGAACTGCTCAGTCGAGATTTGACAGAACCACTTCGGTTGAGATCTGAAAGAAGGCTCCGGTCGAGATATGAAGGAACGGCTTCGATCGAGATTTGACAGAACCACTTCGGTGGAGATCTGCAGGAAGGCTCCAGTCGAGATCTGAAGGAATTGCTCGGGCGAGATTTGACAGAACCGCTTTGGTCGAGATCTGAAGGAAGGCTCCGGTCGAGATCTGAAGGAATGGCTTCGGTCAAGATTTGACGAAACCGCTTCGATTGAGATCTGAAGGAAGGGCTCCGGCCGAGATCTGAAGGAAGGGCTTCGGTCGAGATTTGACAGAACTGCTTCGGTCGAGATCTGAAGGAATGGCTTCGGTCGAGATTTGACAGAACCAAGGGAGCCACTTTCTTCCTCTTCTGTGCTCGCGTAACAACTAATACAGAAGCGTGGAATTGTCGTCCTTCCGATGGCATCCCGGCTGAAACTGCTGGTTGCTGTATTTCAAAGAAGTTAAGAGGTGCATTGGTTCCAGATTTAAATGGACAATTCTTGTAACAGTACCTATAACCGCATTCTCGGTAAAAGGATGTATATTGTCCCCTGTAGGGACATTTTGTCCTTCGTCGCATCCATAGCAGCCATAATTTCTTATGCCTTGACGCTGAGTTTGAGCTCATAGGCCGCAACATATTCATTTATGACAAGACCCCCTCGGTCAAGATCTGAAGGAAGGCTCCAGTCGAGATCTGACAGAGGCACTTCGGTTGAGATTTGAGAAAAATCTCATGATGCATAAATGGATCTGTTTGATGCAAGTGAAGAACTCCAAGGAAAATAGGACTGTAGCTTAGAGAAGTTCTTATAAAAGAGGTGTATCTCCAGGAATGTTGGTTATCCTGAAATACCAGTGAGACAGAGATGAGGTGGCTGAAATGTGAGAATGATTTTTTAAGGTGTAGCCTATCAGTTGTTGATCTAGAACACCCATGACCCATGAGTATGAACAGAAGAAAAAAAGAAAAAAATGCATAGAATGTACATAAGTAATGATATGAAGTATAAACAAGGAATGAGGTGAACAATAGGCGAGATGTACAAGGAAAGGAATAAAATAACATTAAAAACGCTTTTTTTTTTCATCAAGGGAAAAGATCCTAAATTGGATCAACAAAGAAGAACTCTTTGTAGTACCGCCATAGACGACCACCGTTTACGACAGTGTCTAGCAGTGTCCCGACAAGTGTTTGTAACTGGACTACACCATTAGGAAATATTCTGTTAATAACGTATAGCCCTTCACTTCTGAACTTCAACTTGTTGGGGTGCTTCTTTGATGTATAAAGAAGTACCTGGTCACCTAAATGTAGATCTTTATTATGCAGGTGACGGTCATGCCAAGCTTTTAGACCATGGTCATTCCTTCTTTGGGATACACCATGTAGGCTCACATAGTTAATCACTATCTTCCTAGCTAGTATTTCCTCGGCTCTCATGCTCTGCTCTCAGCTTCTTCTGCTCTCTTCCTTTTGAGACCTCCTCGGTCATGGGTGAGAGATAACTTATGTCTTTTGCTTGGCTCGGCACTAGAGAATCGGCTAACAACCTTTGAGACGTTTCAAGCATCCACATGTCTTGAAGGACAAGAATGAACGGTCTCTTGATCTCTTCTTCATGGTTTGGACAATATGGCTGATAGTGAATGGCCTACAAAAACATTGTTCTCATTATCTAAGTATAGTCATCATTCTTGTGTCAAGAAATACAAATATCTTTTTTTTCGATGTACCTTTCCAGCTTCCATCATTGCTTGGGCTTCTCTCCTCCAATTGTCAGAACTTAGTGCATCTACAAATTGCATCGTTTTATAAGAAACTATCGAATGCTTGTCATCTACAATACATGAATAGGAAAGTCAATCTTACAATACTCATTATTAACACCCAACACTAGTGTTAGATTACCTCTACTACGTAGCCTGTATGCAAGTTGTGAAACTAGCATTCTTTGGATGTGAGTGTGTTGTGTGTATGCAGTGAGGCTTCAGTGTCTCAATAGTAACGTCGAATTTTTTTTTTTTTAAAGATCTTATGTAGCATGGTTTCAGGTCCATTAATGATGTAAAAGCCTTCATAATTATCTGATATCAATATGGGATACTGATTCAAATGTGTACATTCATTGTAGATCATCCATCTTTTCTAGGATAGTTTGAAGCTCTTCTTTTCCCTTTGAGTTTGGGTAGGAATGACAGGTAATTTGTGCATTTGCTTCTTTGAAGTAAGCCATTTGGTATGTTTTCTTGCACTCTTCTAAAAATTTATCAGAGTCTTTCTTTAGATGGAGATCAAGAATAAAGGATTCTCCATTACATGAATGTTGATAAGAAAGAACTTCACCATCCAACTCCACGATTAAATTGATCTCATTCACCTCAAACTCCACAAGCATAAGTGTCTTTACAGAACATCATATGTGGAGACTGTATGTACAAAATATCTTTCAACAATTGCCTTTGATGATTTACTCTCCAATATTGTTGTCTTCTCTCAAAGAAGGAGTGATGTTTCAAGCTTGTTATCTCAATGCATGCAAAACTACCATGTGGAGACTTTATCTTCATATGTCATGTCTTGAAATTTTCCAGCTGTCTACTCAACCATGTCTTATCCATTGGGTAATGGAGTCACTCCCCATCCCATTGTATTGTTTCTGTTCCCAATTTTTCCTCTCTTAGCCCTCCAATGTTATGTTTTAGAACTTAGAGTTTGGAAGAGTCTAGGCCCTTGGAAGGCCTATTTATATGTACTCTTTGTTCATTTGTAATTCATTCTCTTTCAAGCATTGCTACTACTTTCTCTCTCCTTGAGGGCACCTAATCCTCTCCCGCTTCTTCTTCTTCCTCTTTTTCTTCTTCTTGTATATGGAGATTGAATGTTAGAAGGATCTTGGCACTTTGATATCCTACATGGTATCATAGCCATGGATCTTCTATGCCTGATTTAGGGAGCCCTACCAAAAGAGATCGTCTTCACTTATGGATCACAAAAATTCAGCACCTTTGCTGATTTTTTGGAGTGAAGATCCGTTTTTTGACTCTTTTCCATTTTGTAGGAGGGCGCCACACATTAAAGAAGATAACAAGATTTTGGGTGCCCAAAAATCAGGTTGTTGTTTGCTAATTTTTCAGGTTGTAGGAAGGCGCCATTCATTATCTTCTTCAGGGCTTCTTTTAGGTCGCCCACATCCGTGTAGGTTTATCCTACTTTCGTTGGTCCACTGCTGCCTATTTTTCAGATTTGCTCCTTTGTAGGAGGGCGCCCATCTACAAGCAACTTCTATTCTTCTAATTTGGCTGAAAAATCAGCACCCTTGCTGATTTTACAAAGTGAAGATCTGCTTCTTTTTGCTTGTTTCCAGGTGTGGAAGAAGGCTCTAATTTTTTTGTGATGATTCAATCACATTCCGAAGCTGAAAATTGGATAGCATATTACCATTTTATAGGGTGTTGCAACAGCCCTATCTGTGTGTGCATTGTTCACACTTTTTGGCAAGAAAGAAGGGTTTTGAATGATCTTGGATTTTAGCACCTACAATCGAGAGCACACTAATCCTAATTGTTGATTTTTGACCTATTCCACGGAAATAGTCATAATTTTACCACATGAAGTCAGAATAGACTCAAAATTGATTCAAGCGTTAGCTGAAACACCGAAGTACAATTTTGACACCCTGTCTTAACTGTATTGTATGAACATAATTGAATGTATGGATTCAAAATTGGTAATCTCATCTATGATAGGTTCATACCGTACAATACGTTCGTACTATATTGTACAATATGTTCGTATCGTACAACGGTTTCATATCGTACAGTAGGTTCGTACTGTGTTGTACAAGTCTCAAAACTGATCATACTTATCATATGTTTGTACTGTATAGCAGGTTTGTAACCCCAACCTTAACTACATAGCCACAGTCTCATATCTCTAAACCCTAAACCCTAACACTAATTCTAAGCCTCACCCTAGTTATAATCCTAATCTTAAATCCTAACCCCTAACTCTAAACCCTACGCTCTAAGCCCTAATCTTACCAATAATCCTAATCCATACTTGATATCCTATTTCATAATAAGTACTCTAAACCCTAATCTTAACCCTAAATCTCCCCTAATACTAACCTTAAAGTGGGCTCATAGTTGAGCTTTTTAAAGATACACTAAAAACTAAAGTTGACAAAAGACTAAAACATTGGTTGGATCTTATGTTCTCAGCAAATCGGACCTGAATGTTCAGCTTTTGATCCTTGGACCTTTCTAACTTTTATCGACTCTAGTCCTCACAGACACTAGTCCACCATTGTTGGCTCTCTTTGAAGTTTAGTGGATGGATTATTTTTACCATTCTAACTTGACACCATTGGCACCGCGAGAGTTGGGTTTTGTGGGTTTTGGTTTTGAAGATGTATGCATAAGGAATGGATCATACATGTCTCTGGTTTCTACAGCATAGAGAGTAGTGTGGGTAGTGGAGGGAAATGCAAAAAAATGTAACAAAATGCATAAGTAGAAAACCAAATAATATATATAAGCAATTCTGTTACTTGTGCTAGAGAGTTATCATACAATAGACTATACAGGAAAAACAACCTCTTAATAAGACCAATCTTGAATCAAGAATTACATGAAGGATTGTTTAACAGAACCAATCTTGAAGCAAGAATTACATGAGGCAAACCCAAAACAGAAACCAAAGCAGAGTAGAAGCAGGATGAACAACAAAAAAGGGAGATACCTGCAGCAACCTAAGCTCCCAAAAGCACTTGGAAAAGAGAGAATCAACTGTTAGATCTGCATTGCATTTTGCAAATCACCAAGAAGAATTCGAGAGCCGCAAGAAAATGAGGAGAAATTTGTCACCTCTTGCCCAGCCATATTTGCGCAGCCTAGAGTACTAGAAAAAATATGAGCCAAAAGGTCCCTAGCATTAACACAATCATGAGTTCAATGTATGGAATGAAAATCTGATCTAGATCAGCTAAATCATCTTAAATCATACATGAAATTGAAAAACTATAGGTAAGATATAATAAATCCTATCGAATTGCTCATGATGATGTGAATATGCTAATTAAAGAAAAAATGGAAATGTGAAGATAGTGCACAACAAATTAATTGAAATATTATTGCTTTTCTTTTTTTGTACAACACAAAACGATGACTCCTTAAGGGAATTAGGAACCATGAAGTAACCTGACTAAAAATTGGAGATATTTGTGATAAGTGCAGGTCAAATTCTCGTTATATATATTTGAGAATAGTGGCCTACCTAAACAGGTCAAAAAAATAGCTCTAAATTTCAGCACCTCACATTAAAAAATAAATTGTTTTCTATCTACTTTTTACACCAAATAAGAAAAGAAAAGAGAAGAGTATGTTTGCCTCTCAACAAGTGTACCACTGAGATTGACCCAATATTCCCTTCATAGATCCCCATGTATTGTCATACAAGGACTTTTCACCTCCACGACTACAACCCCTACTAATAAGATTTCCTAAACCATTTGGATTCTCACTAAGAGTGGTTGCACTTACTCTTGATATCTTCTCATGAGTGCATCTTGTTCCACCACTTTGAGCAGTTTGAACAACTACTTTCTGCAATGTCAACACTAAAGTACTAACTACAAAATGTACCACAACTATTTACACCAAACAATGTCAAACATACATATCAAAACAGTGAACCAATCAAGAACTTTAATCCGAATCACCTCAAAGCATGCCAACAATTCTTCTAGCCTTTTTTTCCTTAAGGTTAATCTCCTCTCTCAAGCCTTTTTGCTTCGCAGAATTAGACTGCTTTTCAAATTCGCTTTGTGCAAAAGCTAACTCTGCTTCAGCTGCTTTCTTTTCTTCATGTTGTGCATCAATTAGCACAATTTGGTCAAAACCAAAAGCACATTGGGAGAAAAAAATTTCAGAGTGGATGAAAGAATTATATAAATTTTTAGGTTGCAAGCATAGCTGGTTCTTTAACCTATCAAAAGTAGTGTTCAAAACTTTCCCTCTACACATGAAAAACCAAAAAGGCTATATTGTGAACCCCTAAGAAGTAAATAGATGAGCATACATATGATAGCCAGGTGATATTTCCAAAGCTACTTCATCACCTTGATGATCTGTAATATCAGCAATACAAACAACATACCTTGAATATGTAATTGTATGGAACCTACACCTGCCTACTCCTCAAATATCGACAGAAACCAAACCCCGGATGGCACCAGACATATATCTGCATAGCCGATGCTAGATCCGTTGAAGAATGGCTTCACATCAAGTTTAGTGAATCCGCCCTCAAACATCAGAAAGTTTTCATGGAGTTCGTGTGAAAGATTCAACTAGTTTCATCACATTTTGCAATTTTTTCATATTTGGCATATTGAGGCAAAAACTTGTTTTAGACTTAGAGGTTGACTTTTCAAAGCTCATTAGTCTAAATTTCATTTGAATAAACACTTTCTGAAAGTGTGGGAAAGATAGAATGTGAGTTTGAGTAGATTCAATTTGAATAGTTGGGTACATTGAATCTAGACTCAAAATTAGTAGGGTTAGCATTTTGGTGGGAAAGCCAAGTGGCCAAATAGGGTTTGGACCTGCTATAAAAGGATGTAACTTGTGGAGAGAGTGATCTTCTCTCTTCTCTATCTCATTTCATGCTTATACATGGTTCTCTTGGGTTCTACTATCCATTGGTGCACTATCTTGGTGATTGCTTGCAATTCTATGTGTAGAATGATTTATATTTGCTATTTCTGGATCCACATGTGTGAAATACAGTAGCTTGTTGGTTTTTTATAGACAACAACAATACATAATCATTCATTCATGTTTGATCAAGTTCTATTAGTGTTTGCATCTCAAATTGTATAGATGCTGATTTTTCTACATTGGTGAGATTGGTAGTGTATTTCTCTTTCTAACCAAAGATCATTCAAGTAGATTGGATCTTAAGGATCTGAAATATTTTACATGGTATCAGAGCCTGTGTTTCAGGTTATGGAGGAGGAAATCAGATCTATCGATGATTTGGTGAAGATATCAAGTCTAGAGCATGCTAGAGAGGATTCTACACCAAAATCGGATTTTTTGCTTTTGTAGATTGTATCTTTTGTAGATCAAAACACTAAATAGGTCAATATACTTGTTCAATTTTGATTTTGGAATTCACATACTGGATTTGGCCAATTTTTGGATCATTGGTTCAGCCTAAGTGGTGGCTTATAGATTGCATATCAAATTTTCAGCATTTGCATGTAGATTTGGAATAGTCAATTTTTTGTGATTTTGTCAAAACCCTAAATTTGGATCTCTATATAGTGAGGTTGTTGGACTTCATTTGAGTGTGTTTCAATCTTAGGAAGTGGAAAAAGTCATTAAATTGAGGATAGATCATATGTTGATCAAGATTTCATGATTCTATGTGTTGATTTGCTTGGATAAGTGCTAGAAGAGAATTTGTGAGAGAGTTTCAAATCTTGGTGATTTCTTTTAAAAGCATTTGTTGTTGTTCATAGGAGTGCTTTGTACATTGAAGCAGTTTGAAAGAGAAGATCAGGTCATTGCTACATGGCAACCTCAATTGGAGTCATGTTGGAAGCCAATGATAGGCTTACCTCAAGTAACTGTTCATTGTGGAATGAAGTCACTTCTTGAGATGAATGATGTTTTGGATATTGTTGTAGGTTTGGAGGAGAGACCAGCAACACAACAAGATCAATTGAGGTATGACAAGAGGGCCAAGAAGGCTCTACACATGATACAGATGAATGTTACCAATGAACTTCTCAAGGAAGTTGGTAAGTGCACATCATCTTTGGAAGCTTGGAATTCATTGAAAAAGCTTTATGAATTCAAGTCTACTTCTAGGGTGTTGACTCTAAGAAGGAAAATCTTTTCTTGTTTGCAAAAGAATCAAGAAAGTCCAAGTACTTTTGTTTTGAGAATGAAAGCATTGAATGATGAGTTAGCTTGTATAGATGAAAGCATTAAGGAAGGAGAGCTTATTCAAGTGATTCTTAATGGCTTGTTGGATGCTCATGCTAACATTGTTCAAAGTATTGCTATTCAAAATACTTTGCCAAGTTTGATGGATCTTCAAGAGATCTTGATCAATGAGAAATATAGGCTTCAAGCAAGAGGTGGATCTACATCGACACTTCAAGAGGATGCTACGTTCACAAAGGGCAAATTCAAGGGCAAAACCAAAAGCAAGTGGTCTAAAGGGCAAGATCAAATGGATGCTTCTTCAAATGGCAAAAAGAAGGATAGATCAAAGGTCAAGTGCTTCTTTTGTGGCATCAAAGGACACTTTGCAAGTGAGTGCTATAAGAAGAAGAGAGATCAAGGAGACAAACAAGGTAATCTTACTCTTGATGAGGATGGTTTGGATGTTCAAGATGCAAATGATGATGCCTTTGTGATGTCTTCATGTATGCTTGCTAATGATGGAGATCTAGATCCTTGGTGGATTGATAGTGGAGCAAGTTCACACATGACCTTTCACAAAGAGTACTTCACTTCTTTGCTGGCATATGGAGATGACAAGAGGGTGATCTACATGGCCAATGATGGTGAGTGTGAAATCAAAGGGATTGGCACAATTCCTATTTCTCTCTCTACAAATAGGAATGTTAATTTGGAGGATGTCTTGTTTATTCCATCTATTACCAAGAATTTGCTTAGTGTGAGTCAAATGCTAAGTAAGGGCCTCAAGGTGGAGTTTGATGGAGATGCTTGTTTGATCAAAAGGAAGGATGTCTTGATTGGAAAAGGTAAAAGGCAAGGGAAGTTGTTCAAACTTGATGCTTGTATTATTGCTAACCAAGTTGGATGTGTTGCAAGGGAGCAAATTTCTATTCAAGAGGTTTGGCACAAAAGGATGGGACACCTCAACTTCAAGTCATTGGAGGTAATGGCAAGGAAGAAGGTTGTGATTGGTCTTCCAAGTTCCTTAAGTGATGAGAAGCATGTTTGTGAGTCTTGTGTCTTGTCTAAGTCACATAGAGTACCTTATACTAGATCTATTTCTAGATCTACAAAGCCTTTTCAACTTGTACATTCAGATATTCATGGATTTACTACAATTAGCAATAGTGGAGCTAAGATGTATGTAACATTCATTGATGATTTTAGTAGATATTGTTGGATCTATCTACTAAAGAGCAAGGATGAAGTGTATGATGTCTTTGTCAAGTTCAAGAATTCAAGGGAGAACCAATTTTTCACAAAGATCAAGTGCTTGAGAGGTGACAATGGTGGTGAGTACATATCTAATAGGTTCAAGGCCTTTTGTGATGAGCATGGGATCAAGAGGGAGTATACAACATCAAGGACCCCACAACAATGGAGTGACTGAAAGGAAGAATAGGACTTTATGTGAAAGTGCTAAAGCTATGAGGCTAAGTGCTAATCTTGAAAAACCATTTTGGGATCAAGCTTTGTTGTGTGCCAATTTCTTGTGTAATAGGTGGCCGAGTGCTATTTTGGATGGAAGGACCCCTTTTGAGATGCTATTCAAGAGGAGGCCAAGTGTCAACTTTCTAAGAACCTTTGGATGCACATGCTATGTCAACATTACTCTTGATGATAGGACCAAGGAGGATCCATCTTCAAGAAGAGGTATTTTTGTTGGATATAGTGAGGATATATTTTTGTTGATTGTTCTTTGATTCAGTAGTTAGTAGTAGGATCGCTCTCTATGCTGAACGTTGATCTGCTTGAGCTGTAGATGGTTGCATTGCTAGTGTATGCATGTAGCTAAGTATCAGATTTGAGTTACCCACTGACAGGCTGGGAAATACGTAATTCATCCTTGAATATTGCTTATGCTCTATAATCGTTCTAATAAGAAGAGTATTCACAAAGAACCATAACAACAGAAGTAATCCAAGAGAGATAAGCCACAAAAAGAAAGAGAAAAAATGTGTTCACAGATTCAGTGAATCTGTGAACAAAGGTTCTCCAGTCATAGTGCTTGTGTTGGAGGGTTTGCAGATCCCAAGGCAACCCTAACCCTAGTTAATAAGTGAGAGGGATTTGGCACCCTGTGTGTGTAAGTTCAACCCAATGATCACATAGTTATTTGATTAATTAGAATGTTAATAAAAGGACTTTAGGCCTTTTTGTGGGACTTTTAATGTCACAGGGCCTAAATGTCAAGTTAGTGAATAAAGTTGGGTCTCCCTCCAATTTTGATGGTTCCCACACTTTTTTAAATTTGAATAAAAAGAGAGGCAAGACTGGACCAATAGGATTCCGAGGCCAGGTTCCTCCTCTCTACTATAAAAAGAGACCAACTCGAGCTACTCCTGATGTTCATTTTCTCATTTCAATTAAGTAGATTGGTTCTCTTTAGAAATAGATTGATGAATGTCCTTGCTCTTCCTCTCTTTTCCTCCATTTCTCATGCTTTCTTTGGATTTTGCTAATTGTTGGATTTGATCATTATTGGGATTGCTATTTCTTATGCTTTTTGTGAGAGAGAAAAGGAGAGAGAGAAGAGTAAGTTTCTATCATTGATGTGGATTTAGTGTTAATGGAAGTAGGGTTAATGGAAGTAGGGTTAATGGATGTAGTGTTAATGCTTAGTGTTAATAAATATTAGTGTTAGGTCCTCCATTCATGTTGAAATTTAAACTATACTATCGCTCTCATGGGAACAAACCTCCGCGTGACAACTAACTCCGTCTCTTTGATGCTAGATTGACTAGATCTTGGATTCAGGTTAGGCAAGGCAAGAAACCCACTACAATTTTGGCGCCGTTGTTGGGGAGCTACGCCAATTTTTCAGTTTGGATGGTTAGCTTGCATTAGGCATCTTGTCGTGGCATGAATAGTGTTAAATCAGCATTTTAGGATTAGTTTGGGATTGATTTTGCTTGATTTGAGTGGATTTGCTTGTTTGAAATCTAATCTGATTATTAAACAGGGTTAAGCTATTCAGATCACCAATCTTAAGATCCATTTGGATCTGAGATATTAGAGAAAATAACAAAAATCGGTCAAATCTGTCAGATTTGGTCAAAAAGAGGCAAAAAGCGTCATCAGAGCTCAGAACTTTTTACCCTCTTTCAGGAAACCTTCGTTGAGTTACAGACACCTTTGGTTTTGTTTACAAGAAGGGCGAAGATTAATTCCCAGTTCCAAAAAACCGCCAAAAAACACTAAAAATTATCAAAACCCTAAAAAATACAAAAAAATAACCTTCGCCCAATTTACTGTACTAAGATGTGATTCAGATCTATCTACTACCAGGTCGGCGAAGAATAATACCAAAAATAAAAAGGGTTTTAGAGGATCAATTATCATATTGTCATATTTTTGTCAGAAAAGTTATTTTTTTGCAAAATTATCAGTATTACTCTTGATCCTTCGCCAGAACCTTCGTCGAGTTTCCAGAACATTCTATCTATAAAAAAATACTATTTTTGAGTTTGACAAAGATTCATCTTGATCAGATCACAAAACATCTAGATTTTTACCCTCGCCTAATTACAAAAACTGTATTTCCTTGTGTCAGAAACCTTCGTCCGGTTTTCCATAGTTTTATTAGTGTCAGATTTTCCATCTGAGAAGTCGGCGAAGGTTATTTTTCAAAAAATTGCCAGAAAAGTGTTCAGAGAGTTTTTTTTTTTTCAAAATAGCAGTGTTGAACCTTCGCCTAGAGAACCTTCGCCAGTCCTATTTTTAGTTTTGGATTTTCTAGATCAAGTCTCTGTCAAAATTTGGATCAAATCTGGTATATTCTGAATTGGATTCTGAGAGATTTATCATTTTTGAGAAGTATCGATTGATCGAATTTCAGAAAGTTTTTTAATCATATAGAATCAGATTCTTGAAAAGTGGAATAGAGCTAGCACATCTAATCTGAGATAGTTTTTTGGAAAAATCTATATCCAATCTCATTATCGTTTTGATCTAAATTTGTAAAAATGGCTGCCCTTGGAGCTGCTCTCGGAGGTGTTCCATACGAGGTCAATCCAATTATTGTTAGAAGAGCACCCCGATTGGATCTACCCAAATATAATGGATTAACAGATCCAGTTAGATTTCTTCAGATCTATGCTGAATCCTGTGAGGTCTATGGTGAGATTTATCCTCAAAATAAACTTAAGTTGTTTCCTATGGCCTTAATAAGCACAGCACAAGATTAGTACTATAACCAAGATGAAACAGAGCGTACAGATTGGGAGGTTGTTAAACGAGCCCTTATCACACGGTTCAAATCGTAGAAGTTTATAGAAGACTCTTTCTTACTTTTAAGTAAAATTAAAATGGGAAAGAGAGAAATGGTTCGAGATCACATCGAAAGGGTGAAACGTCTTAGATCTGAATGTGAAGCTGAGTTGATTAATGAAAATGCCATGATTATGTGATTTTTGTCAGGTCTATCTAAACGAATCAGACGTGAGCTGAAATGCCATAATGAGTACGCACTTTTGCAAAATGCTATGGACGATGCAATTCGAAAGGAGGATGAAGATTTAGATGATGAGCCGAATGTTAGTATGTTGCCTTATACAGCAGAGCAGACTACTACGACATCCACCACTATTGCATCAATGAATGCCAATGCTACTGCAGAAATGATGCTCAATGAGTTCGAGAAACTTGGGAAGACCCAGCAGAAACAGATGGAAAAGTTGCAGTTACAATTTGATGAGAAGATCAAAGCATTGGAAAATTTCCACGGAGAATAAGGAACCTAAGAAGTTTGCAAAGACTTTTCCTACTAGGGAAAATATTGGTACAGGAAATCACACAGTGAACGAGTGTCCTCAATTGAAAAAATGAATGGAAATTAGTGTTTGCCATCTATGTATTTCACCTGACCATGAGATTGCTTTTTGCAACTTCAACCCTCGGATAATTCAGCACCGGTATGCCCAGCTGGGATATCGAGATCCACAGTATGGAGGAAATCCAGCAACAAGACTGCGACAATCTACTCTTGGATACCCGGAACGTCTAGCTTTGCCTGTCCCACCAAAACACTCCGCTCCTCCTGTTAATTTGATGGAACCAGAACCTTACGGAAGTGTTGAGCAATGGAGCTATGGTAATGATCAGGAAGGTGGATCTTCAGAACAGTATGCCATTTATGTTGCCGCTCAACAACAAGCCTCGAGAAATTGGATCAGAACACCACTTGGATGCTTTACATGTGGAAAAAATCACAAACTTGCAGAATGCCCAAATAAAGAAAAATTTGTACCATTATGTCGTGATTGTAGATATGGGCATTGCTATAAAGACTGTCCAGCAAGACCGAAGCCACCACCAGCCATAGCACTTGTAAATTTGATAACAATCAAGCAAGGATTAGTAGCTCAGAATAAACCAAGTGCACCCTTGATGGTGGTCACCAGAGCACAAAAGCAAAAAGAATCAGTAGTGGATCCAGTGCCTGCTGATTCTATTCCATTGAACGAAACACCAACAACATTGGGAGTCTATTCAAATCTTAATGCAGAAAAATGAAGATATCAGGATATGAGACAGTGGATTAAACATCTGCAAGAAGAAGAGGAACTTGAGGCTGCTAAAGTACCAGTTGAAGTTCGGTCTTCACCATTGCAGCCTCCAAGAATTTTATGTATGGATATGAATGATCAATTACATCATCGCGAAGAACCCTTCAAGATGACTGAACCGGAAGCACCACATACAGAATTACTCATGAACATTTTGTCTAGCAAGATCAATATTTCATTGGGAGAGTTCCTAAAGTTGGTGCCAAAAGCTAAAGAAGTCTTAGCACAAAAGTTAGCTCAAGAAGAACTAGAAGTCCACCAGGAGCCGCTTTTTTGTGCTGGATTTCAAGAATCTAACGATGTACTCTATGTTGGAGCCGCTTGGGAAAGTGAACAAAAGAATATCACTCTATCGATAAAACATTGACAATTTTCTGAAGAAGCAACTGTGATAGATGGCGGTTCTTTGGAATCTCGACCGACGGGTTGCCTCAAAAATCTCGATCGATAGGTTCTCTGAATCTCGACTGATGGGTTTCTCTGAATCTCAACCGACGATTTTTTTCTGGGATCTTGATCGACGGCCCTCAGTTAAATCTCAATCGACGGCCTCACTCAGATCTCAACCGGTGGCCCTTAGTTAAATCTCAACCGACGGCCTCACTCAAATCTCAACCAACGACCTCAGTAAGATCTCAACCGACGGCCCTGAGTCAGATCTCAACCGAAGGCCTCATTACAATCTCAATTGACAGACTGTATCCGAAGGCCACATTCTACCCTCAGGCCACATTCAACCGCAATAGTCTGCACTCGCCCCATTACGACCACACACTCACCACATCCGCCATTCAATTGCACCCCAGCCGCATTCGTCCTTAAATCGCATTCCAAATCCACACTGATCGCCTCCACTGAACCGTGCAGAATGCATTCCACCATCTATAACTGCAACAAACACCACCAGATCGCATTCACCGCACACACACCACCATCACAACACATTAGCCCTTAACCAAACCACACCCACTTTTCAAACCATCACCCTTGCAATACACCACAAACTGACCGCAACAAACCGCATTCAGAAAAACTGTCCTTGACCCATAACCTGCATTGATCCGTAACAACCGCCTCCCACCGTAAACCATAAACTACACCCCATCGTAAATCGTAAACAGTAGGGATCGCAAAAAAAAAAAGATCCAAAGACACAACAGTACCCAATGGACCACCAAAAAGACCCCAAAAGTTTAGACGATTATCCATACGAGGTTAGGTCCCCTGTCGCTGAATAAATTAGACGTCATAGGTTCTATCGAATGAGGGCCGAACTCCAAGAGCCATCCACAAACCCGTTCGATGGACAAGAATCTGATAGAGTCGAGTCTTCACGAGCACAAGCCCGTTTTTATGATGTTGAACCCTCCCAGCTCAGAACCAACCCTAATGATGCTTCTACTACCAACAGTGCTCATCTTGAGAGATGTACACCAAAACTAGATCTACCAAAGTTTGACGGTAGTTCGGACCCTCAAAGATTTTTGCAAATCTTTGAGAATGCATGTGATGTGTATGGCGAAACATCTCCCGATGCTATGGTCCAACTGTTTTCGATGACCATGATCACTAAAGCACGTGATTGGTTTTTTAACCTTGATCGTGATGAAAAGACAGACTGGTCAATTTCTAAAGAGTGGTTTTTCAAGCATTTTGCCCTTTCTCTTGATCGAAATCCCTTTTGTCAAATTGAGTAACATCAAGATGGCAAAAGATGAACGCGTATGAGACTATATCAAGTGTCTCAAACACCTCAAAAGTCAAGTACAAGAACAGCCCTCCGAACAGATGCTCATCATCTGGTTCTGAGTCGGCCTTCCAAGATGGATTAGACGCGAGCTTAAATCCAATGACGAATATATGAGCCTCAAATTAACTATGTCTGAAGCCATCAAAGAAGAAGACGAGGGATCAAATGTTGATGAATCCAGGGAAAGGCAAGCACCACGTGCTCCTGTCCATTAGTCAAAGCCAATCGAGGACACCCAAGATCAACTTTGGAAATCCCAGTTAGAGTTGCTTAATAAGCAACATCAACTGCAAATGGAGAAACTCACCAATGAGTTTCAAACTACCTTGAAGTCTATCCAAAGCCAGCCAAACTCTACACAAGTATCTTATAGACGAAAACCAATATGGTGCCCACACTGTCGGGATACGCATCCTGCTGATGCTTGTCCTTCATATCGATCTATCCAAGCACATACAGTCCAACAATATGAAGACAAAATGGCTATGTCATTATACAAGGACCATTACACACCATATGTTTCATCTGTGGTGAAACTGGCCACTTCATGGTTGATTGTCCAGTCAAGACCAATTACCATACTGAATGTCCCAACTGTATCAGAATACACAGTTTCAAAAACTGTCTGAAACAAGCAACTAAGGTCTTACCTGCCCATCACGTCAGTTATGAATCACGATAGGATCCTCACGACAACACAACATGAGCACATAGTAACCAACAATTAAACCTGCTGCTCACTCGAGAAGTTTCTTGCAAACTTCTACATTACCGCACAATACATCAGCTCCATAATGCAAAAGGACACTAATATGAAATGAGTCCTTGTCGAAAGAAAGTGAAACCGATATGTCGTCATCTACTACAATGTCCAACCAAGAGCAACCTCCACAGGGAATTGATAGTTTTTCTCCCCTTCCACAACCTCAACTCTATTTGTCTTTCCTCATTCTGATAAGATTTCCAATGTGCCAATACACAATAAATCTATGATTCGAAAATCTAGATAGAGATTTGGTTCTGAATCTCTTGTTCAAAGAGGTCCTCAGGACATAGTACCTAAACCATACCTGCATCTCAAGCTATATCTTACAACATCTGCTATAAATGATAGTAGACTTTAGTATCACCAACCTTGTCTTGTTTTGACAAGGGCATGTTAGAGTAAGTCACATTACTCTACAAAACAAATGAAATATTGCAACTATCAAGGTACATTATCAATGTTGATGAATGCAAGTTTTGTTCGACAAGTGCACTATAGTTCTCACTCTCTGTAAAATTTGTTTATTTCCTTGTTGCTCTTCATTCCTAGTGTGTGATTGATTTTTGCATGAAAAATACCTACTGCACGAGAGTCTTCCATAGAGCATCTCAAGAATACATTGTCATTCATATATCCACCTTCAGATCACCTTGCACAAAGTTACGATCTTTGAGCATACTGAAACTTTGAGAAATATTTGTAACGTTAGAGTTGATTCCTTCATCTCATTGTCATATTTCTTTTTGAGTCAACTACAACAAGTCATATCTCTCACCTATATTAGGTTGAAATTCATGGAGAATAGGTTAGAGAAACTTATTGTTTGTTGAGAGAGATCAATAGATCATTGTCACAATCTATGAGGGGTTGGCTCAGTTGGTTAGCTTGACATCCAAAATTTCTTTGGTCTCAGGTTCGAGCCTCCCCTTGGAAACCAAGAAGCATTGTCACAGCTTCTTCCTCCATTGAGAGCATTGCTTTGTGTATCGTCTTCAAGCTATTGTGTATGATCTTAGGAGATTTCCAAAAGTGATAGGCTACTATAGTAAGGTTTGTTTGCTGTTATTTTTGGCTGCCATCAGTACCTTTTATTAGTTTCTTTTGTCTCTTGAATGCTTTTTGAATTTTTGAGAATTTTCGAGTTTTTTTCAAGAATATTTTCTAGATTTTTGCGTGTTTTTTTAAATTTTTCTATATTTTTCATGCATTTTTAAAAAAAAATTTCATGCCTTTTTGAGAATTTTTGAGCCTTATCTAGATTTTTTTTTTTTGTGTATTTTCGAGATTTTTGCGTGCCTATTTGAGATTTTTCAAGATTTTTTTGAGCATTGTTCGCGAATTTTTAGTGTTTTTCCAAGATTTTTCTAGATTTTTTCAAGCATTTTCGAGATATTTTTCATGTTTTTTCTAGATTTTCTGAGCATTTTCGAAATATTTTTCGTGGTTTTTTGAGATTTTTTTGCGTCTTTTTTCAAGCCAAAAAATCCTAAACATTCTAAAAACACCAAAACCCCAAAAAAAAAATATCCAAAAATACCAAAAACTCATACTTAATAACAAAAAGACACCACTGTAACCAATGGACCACCATACATCACCAAGTACCCCAGCAGATTATCCATACGAAATGAGGCTACAGTTGAACAAATCAGACGTCATAGGTTCTACCGAATGTGGTCCCACATACACGAGCCCTCCACAAACCCATTTTCAAGAGTCCGATAGAGCCGAGTCTTCAAGAGCACGAACCCATGTTCATAGTGTTGAAACATCACATGCCCGAATACACCTGAATGGAGTTTTTGCCACTCATGGAGCACCTTGAGAGACGAACACCCAAGTTAGATCTACCAAAGTTTGACGGTAGTTCGAACTCTCAAAGATTCTATGCATGTGACATTTACGGCGAAACATCTCCCGACGCTATGGTCCAACTGTTTTCCATGACCATGATCGCTAAAGCACGTGATTGGTTTTTTAACCTCAATCGTGAAGATAAGACGTACTACTCACTTTTGAAAGAGTTGTTTATCAAGCGTTTTAAACGCTTTCGCTTGATAGAGAGTCCTTTTGTCAAATTGAGTAACATCAATATGGCAAAAGATGAACGTGTACGAGACTATATCGAGCAATTCAAATGCTCAAAAAGTCAAGTACAAGGACAACCCTTCGAACAGATGCTCATCATCTAGTTTTTAGTTAGCCTTCCAAGATGGATCAGACGCGAGTTTAAATCTGAATGAATATACGAGCCTAAAGTTAGCTATGTCCAATGCCATCAAGGAGAAAGATGAAAGATTAGATGTTGACGAATCCAGAGAAAGGCGAGCACCATGTGCTCCTGTCCATGAGTCAAAGCCGATTGAGGACACCTGAGATCAGCCTTGGAAATCACAGCTGGAGTTGCTTAATCAGCAACATCCATTGCAAATGGAGAAACTCACCAATGAGTTTCAAACTACCCTGAAGTTTATCCAAAGTAGTATGCCTGGTCAGCCAAACCCTGCATAGGTACCTTATAGATGAAAACCAATATGGTGCCCACAGTACCGGCTCGTATCCTGTTGATGCTTGTCCTTCATATCAGCCTATCCAAGCAGATACAGTCCAACAATATGAATAACAACAATCACAATCTGGACATTCCTTGACTTATCATGAATATCCACCTGAAAGTCCAGAACCATTACCCATACAAGATGGCTATGTCATTATACAAGGGCCATTGAACAAAAGATGTTTCATCTTTGGTGAAACCGGCCATTTCATGGTTGATTGTCCAGTCAAGACCAAGTACCACGCCGAGTGTCCCGACTATGTAAGAAAACACAGTTTCAAAGACTGCGCAAAACAACCCAACAAGGTCCTACCTGCCCGATGCGTCAGTTATGAATCACGATAGGATCCTCACAAGAACACAACATGAGCACCATAGCACCCAACCACTCAACCTGCTGCGCACTCGAGAAGTTTTTTGCAAACTTCTACATTACCACGCAATTCACAAGCTCCATCATGCAAAAAGACACTAATATGAAATGAGTCCTTGTAGAAAGAAAGTGAACCGATTTTCCATTGTCTATTTCAATGTCCAACCAAGTGCAACCGCCACAGTGAATTGATATTTTTTCTCCCCTTTTGCAACCTCACATCTATTTGTCTTTTCACATGTTGATAAGATTTCAATGTGCCAATATACAGTCAACTAAGAATCGGAAATCCAGATAGAGATTCGGTTCTGAATCTCTTGCTCAGAGAGGTACTCAGCACATAGTATCTCAACTATAACTACATCTTAAGCTATATCTTACAACATCTACTATCATTGATGATAAACTTAGTGTTTCCAATCCCACCTTGATTTTGACAAGGACATATCAGAGTGTTTTACTCTAAGTCCCAATGAAAATTGCAACTACCTAGGTGACGAGTCAATGTTGATGAATGACTTTTTGTTTGACAATGCTCTACGACTTTCACTCTCTGTAACATTGGTATCTTTCTTGTTTATTTTTTGACATTTTTTGATTTGGTAATTTCTTCTAATTGCATCTCTTTTTCTATATTTGTTTTTAGTTCATCAAGGATAACCATTGAACAGGAGACATCATGTTGCGTATCTCGAGATAACTTGTCATTCATCTATCAATCTTCAAATCAAATTATAAAGAGTTTTGGAGTTTTGAGCATACTCAAAATCTGTGAAGTACAGATCATGTCAGAGTTGATTCTTGCATCTCATTGCCATATTAATCTTCAAATCAACTACAGCAAGATCGAAACAAATTTAGTCTACCGTTGTTGCCACCACCACCGCCCTTCCTTCCATCTGTTTGCTTATCATCAGTTCACTATTCATCTGAGAAATCCCCAAAGTTCTCAGATCACTGATAGTCTTACTAAAGCAGCTCATAGATCATTGCAAATGTCTTTCGTAGACTAACTACTACCTACACTGGTTGGTCAGCCAGAAAAAAAGACCTAAGGAAGCAGGCGAAGCAGCTAGAAGACATAAGAAATTAAGCAAAAACGCTGAGGAGGAAAGGACAAAACCTAAGCAACAGTTGAGTCAGATCGATCTGGATCAAAAGAAACTCTCTGGAGCAATGATAGTTGAATCCCCTCTTATGAAGCCCAAAGAGATCCAAAAGTAACAGATCAAAAGAAAGAGCTGCAGAAAAAAAAAGAAAGGATGAAGACGACCGTGAACTTGCAAAATAAAACGAGCTCCTCACCTAGCAAGTGGTGGTCAAAGCTCAACATTGCAAGGGTCCAAGGCTCTATCTATAGAACTATCAATTCCTTCACCCTTCCACCAAGCCTTCATCATGTTTCTTTACCTTTGCCAAACCGGCCACGTGCATGCGTGTGTGAAGAAAGCTAGAAGCGAGACATAAAATGTTAGCGCGTGAGTTGAAGTAGCAGAAAGAGAATGATACCATACCAGATTCGGAAGTTTGTTTCAAAAATGAAGCACTTGTTGTCACGATAACTCCACCAAATAGCCACAACATCTTCTTCTTTTTCTTCCTCCTCTTTCTCTTCAATATTCTCCTCTACATAGATGGATGAATAAAGGTAGAAAGCCAATTATTGAGCTTACAAGATGAGAGACCATTATTATTATTACATACATTGCTCTCACCTTATCTTATCGTTAGCCATAAGGTAGCAATGAGAAGGCGAAGGTGTTCGGAGAAGGTAACAATGAGAAGGTGAAGGGGTTCATGCAAGAAGGTAGCAGCACCATGGTGTTCACTCTTCTCAGAAGTGTTCACAATGCTCTCACCTTACCTTATTGTTACCCATAAGGTAGCAATGAGAAGGTGAAGGTGTTTGGAGAAGGTAACAATGAGAAGGTGAAGCTGTTTGTGTGAGAAGGTAGCATCGCAATGGTGTTCACACGAGAAGAGAAGGTTCGATAGAGGAGATGTATGTGCATTTAGCATGAGGGCCCGACTTGTTGCATTTAACTTTTGGGCCATGTGTTGCATTGTGCATGTGACACATGGTCTTAATTTATGGCTACCTCCAACATGTGGCAGATGCCCTTTATGTGGAGGCAACCTCCAACATGTGGCAGTTACCCTTTATGTGGAGGCAACCTCCAACATGTGGCTAAGCTAAGAGAGAACAAAAGTGCCATGAGGTCTTCCTCCCAAAATCGAGCTAGAATCACTTGAAATAGAGAAAACAAAAGCGTTGGGAGGCCTCCCCCCAAGATTGAGCCAGTTGTGATAGTGGAAATGATGAAGCCAAAAAATGAACCAACTATGGGGGCACCTCATTTCTTATCAGCACTTATTAGGTTATGCTCGACACACTCATGTGTTCACCTTGTGTTTGAAGACTCTGAAAGACTTCCAACTCTGATAGATCATCATCGCACACTATGTATCAAGTTAAGTGCTCAAACACATTGGTTTGGGCATTATCCAGTGTCCATGCCTATAAGACACTTTAGTGGGCAGGTGGAAGTGTCAAACCACACATTACATTAGAAAAAATAACTTATAGACACTAGAAAAAATAAATTATAGACAATGGAATGGATATAGTTGGTCGTTTATAAAAGAATATTGCTTTTTTAGAAATTAAGACCTCTCCACATGCACAACATGTCCCGTGATTGATGTAGATAGTGGGATGGGCCTCTGCTCTTTCTTTTCATCTCGGGTAAGGATTCCTCTTTGCATGTCACCCTCATGCTGATTGTGATCCTGTTACAGTTTCAAAATGAAAGATGAGTAGATGCTCTGAATTTTGTGAATCCTTGTAATCAGGTGGTGATTTGTTGCAGTTAAGGGAATTTAATTGCCAACATTTGGTATGACACTGATGGGAGGTGATTCGAGGAAGTTGAGGGAGCTTGAGAGGTGAAAGAGCTGGGAAGATCGACTCGGCGGACGGAATCACGAGATGAGCATAGTGGAAAGTGAGAGAACAGCCGAGAACCCGTTCTTGATGTCAATAATGGTACCAGAAGAAGATCATGTGAAGAGGCCAATACTCTCTTGGCTTTGGAACGAAGAAAGAGATGAGAATAAAGTGGTAGCTCACTCTTGGGTGCAACTTTCATTTGCTACAATGCAAATGGAATGAGTTTAGCTAGAAAAGAAGTAGGACGGGGAATACTATGCTCCCATAATCTATATTTGGTGTGAGGGAACTTAGAGCTATCCCAATGCAATTTGAAGAGATGTGAAAGCCCTGAGTCTAGGTAGGAGGGTATTGTCGAAATGCTAGCTGCATCCATCTCTAGGAAAGGTGTCATATAAAAGTTTAGTTTGACTCCAAAGGAGCCAATGAGAGTTGTAGAACATAAGCTTCATAGAAAAATTGTCAAATGTAGTCATGCGAGCTTGGGATACACTAAAAGCTATGTAAAGTTTTGTGTTTGGAATATCCATTGTTGTCAAGGATGGAGGTAGGAGCTATTATCATCGGGCATACCTCTAGGGTGAAGGACATTGTTGGTGAGAAAGTGATAGAAAATATGTAACTTTGTGAATAGATCACCAACTAGAAATCTCTCTTTTTGAAGAATTGGGCAAATTAGTATTGTAGAAAGAAAGGAAAGTTATAATCTTGCTAGCATAGAACTTTTTGAAAAATGCCTTTGCAACTAAAAGAAAGCAAGTCTTGAATTCAAAACAAAGTGATAGGTTTAAAGTTGAAAAATTTAAGGGCATCACATTTGAAGATGAAGTGCAACATAAATTTTCAACAAGCTAGTAAAGTGCAAGAAACTTTGGTGATAAATCATTAAAAAACCTAAGAAAATGTAGTAATACTATAATTGTGGTCATTATCAATTTGTGTATAGAAAACATCAAAATGATTTAAGTCAAAATCCAAGACCCAAGAAGCATTTTGGACATTTTATTCGAAATCTTATTGGAAGCAATGAGGACAAAGAACATGCTCGATTATTCCACGATCTTGGTTGCAATCATTGTGAAGAGAACTTAGGAGCATCACAACATATAACGCCTTGCAAAGCATTATTCACCAACTTTAAAGAACTTGGAAATAGTTGAATAGATTATCCTGGAGATGAAATAATCCAAGATGTAAAAGCACATGGTCATATACCTACCAATAAAGATGCCAAATTTAAACCTAACGTACATTCATGACATGCTTTATGTATCTTGTGTAATGAGGAATTTACTTTTAGGTGGTACAATATATATTGAGTTGCATGCCAATTCACAAAATAAACTAGCAATTGGGTGGTTTCATAGCTAATTAAAAGGCTATAAGCATGAATTGACAAGAGAAAAAACTGTAAAGCTTAAAGCCAAAAATGGGCTTATTCATAATGATTTGAATACTATATGTTTAAGTATATGGATCACATGAGGTTGATTTTAGTCTATGACCTTCAAAATATTGTCAAGATGAAATCAATATAATTTCTTTTGAGACTTTATTGATTATGAATCATATACAATAATGATTGAGGGCCAATAAAGTCCTAAAATCCAAATTCAAACTTAGACATTCAATCATATAATTAAGATGTAGAATATTTAATATTGAAAATAATCATTAAAAGAATTTGTCATCCATCCCGGAGTTGAAACACTTGAAAACATGAAATTAGTCTCAACTTATTTGAATTTGTCAAAAATATGTCAAACTATGGCTACTACTCAAATTTTAAGTGAAAAGCGTCAAGTTTGATATTTGTTTTCAAAAAATGGGCACCACTAGTTAAAAATAATTATTTTTATCTCCCTAACTTGTGAACTTTAGGTGGTAAAAAATCTCAAAAGTTGAATGTAGTCTCAATATATTTGAATTTGTTTTTAGCTTTTCAAGTTGTCATTTTAATAAGATACTTATGCTATCTTTAGCTTTGTTGGGACAATGATAAGGTATCATGATGATTCTCTCATATGACATGTGTTCTTTGAAGAATTACAATTTTTTATATTTTCCTTTTAAAATGCAAGGCTTTTTCTTTTTCCATCAAAGCTACATGGCACAATCGAGTGACTTTTTCTGGTCGTAATCCCTCTATTGAGCATCCTCCTATACCAACCCGGTGTTGATGGTGTAGATATCATGATGCCCACCATGCTCAATTATTGGATGAGAGCGTGGTCCAAACTCCATACTACAACTAATGTAAATAATTGCTCTCTTTTCCATTCACCATCTTAAACAAAGAAAAGTTCAAATCAAATAAAGAAAAGATGCTCCCATCAAAATCAAGAGTCCATATCCTAGGTCAATTTTGGTAGTCTATTTAAAAACGCTGAGAAAAAATACTTGCAAAGTGAACGATTTTAGCCAGTCAAATCATTTATAACCAGTCAAATTGAAAGGTGCTCATAAAAGTCATCCAAAACTTTAACTCGGCTTTGACCTCGTTCTCGTTCTCTCTCTCCCTCTCTCTCTCTCTCTCTCTCTCTCTCTCTCTCTCTCTCTCGCTTATATATGCAGGCAGTCGCCAACGTAACATATAAGGAGCATGCAGTACGCACAGACACGAAGATCAAACCAATTCAGCACTTCTTGTCGTTCGAAGCTCATTTCAACAGAAATCAAACTAAGAGCAAATCATGGGTTACAAACATCAGCGGCTAATGTCCTGCATGTCTTTTATACTCAGTGGTGTTTGTATTGTTGTAATAATGGTGACAATGCTGACAGGTTCTTCGGCATACAGCTTAGGACCACACGGTAGCTTGTGCCCGAGTCCTTTGCCTTGCGCCGCAACCCTCAACAATTTCACATACGCAAACGGTGAGGCTTGCTGCGACTACATTCATTCTGTATCTAAAGCTTGTCTATGCCAGTTCGCCATAAACGGGGACCCGGCTTTGGGTTTACCTGCTGGAAACTTTCTTGATTTTAATGGGTTTTGCAAAGTCTTTCCTGTGGGTTTCAGATGCAGCAGCTAGCTGCACATTTAGAGTTCAAAACCTGTTCCATAGATAAGTGGCTGTTCAAGAAAATCAATTTCCACTAATGAGCTACTCATATCTGAGTACGTTTTGACAATCGTTAGCTCAAAATTAAGCAGGAATGCTTATTCAGTAAAAAACAGTACGCCATACTTTCCTAACGCTCTCGCTGTAGTATTGAGAATGATTTTATGTATTACAATGCATGCTTCTCTAGCTGAATGCAATTAATCTATTTGTCGTTAAACGAAGCTTTTGATTTGCAATCCTATGCCTTCTCTTGCATAATCTTCATTGACAACACTCCAACATGCAGTCTATCAATGGACACTAATCCTCTTCAGAACACCTTCACATGATTTATACTCTAATCCTGTTATTTTGATATCTTCACGAAGTTCAATCAACTCTTCTAAACAGAAAACCATTACAGAAATTGAATAGACTTTCTTATCAACGTTAATATTACTTTATAATCAGCTTCTTATTCCAACAATCACATGCAAAGTGGTCAATTATTTGCCATAATAGTCATAAATACCTTTCTGATTCTTGTTGGTGTCATCTCATGGTTTTTGTTATTGTTTGTTCTTTATATAGTTTGACGTCTCTAGATTTGGGGGTGCTTACTTTTCTTTCCTAGCTTTGCCAACGCCAAACATAGTCCCGTAGCATGCGGATCACGTTCTACGGCGTTTTAATCTCAAAATTAGACAACAAGCCCGTATGAAAAACGAGGTAAGAAAAAACAAGTGTTAGCCTGAACTTCTCTGGCCTATGCGGCCATGAGACAGATTTTGATTTTAGCCCTGGAATACGAGCTCTTGAGTCGAGTTTCTAGATTTCCTGCAATCTTGTATTACAGCCTCTCCATCTTACTTATGCTGAGATTAGTAGTACGGAAAAGGTTTCCTAACCACATAAACGACTACCAATGAAATATTATCTACAGCACTTCATAAAGGTACTAATAATATCAGCAAAAACGTCCTGAAGCTCTGATTGAACTATCATTTAGGTATTATGGAAGGAGCCGGGCATAGGCCATTCTGCCCGGTAAGGATTTCCAAAATTTTTAGGCTCAGCCCCCTCTGCCCGGCTCCTTCCATTGCGTAATGGATTTTTGGACCCTTTTTAAACCAATCCTTAGGTGAGGTGCAAGCATAATCAGCACTAAAAAATTTTGAGATCAATCCAATGCTGCCACGTGGCAGATGGCAGGCATAATCTGCACTAATTTTTTTTTAAAAAAAAACAGGTGACTATTCTGCTTTTTAATCTGTTCAGAAATGGGCAGAATAGTCACCAAAAATCCATTACGTCCTCTGAAGGCTCATCTAGGAGCTGGAAGGCCATATCTCAACATGTTCAGATAATTACCCTGTATCAAACTTTAACAAACACATTAAAATAGACTATACCACTTACCACTGATTTAAAATGCTGCTAACATTGCAATCAGCCTCTTCTCCCTCAAAAACCAGCCTGGTCCACAAGTTTCATACTATATTGGTCAATATGTTATACCCCAATAACACAGCTACAAGCAGAAAACTGCAGGTGCTTAAAAGAAACGGAGTGTTGGGCGGATATAAAGAAAAATTATACCAGCTGGGTCCGGGTATTGCAATTTTTTCACAAATTTTAGAGTGGATTAACTTTTATTCCCATGCAATATGCAATTGATTTAGAGAAGCCAACATTTATTGTTGCCCATCAATGTATTTGACATAGTCAAACAAGTTTACATACTTAAATTTGAGATATCAAAAATTTTTACTAAAAATATGCTAGGATTGATATCAAGCATAAATCTCTAAAATTCCTCGACCAATATACTAGTATTGATATCGGAACATAAATTCATCCGACGGGATTCCTCACCATCTAAACCGACCAACTCCGTGCCAGACCACAGAATTTTCAAATGACACCTCTGATTGGCATTTCGACCGAAACATCATCTCCCCAAAGACTTAGAGGCTGAAAAAAAAAAAGAGAGGCATGAACACCAAAAAAATTTCAAAAAATAAAACTCATACCAATAGAAAGCCCTTTTTATTCTGAGTCTCAACCTTCACTTCCTTCAACACCCTAAAAAATCCAAAAATCCTATAAAATCCAAAACACCATAAACACGTACCCAACACAAAAATGGCACAACAGTACCCAATGGTCGACAATACAGATCCTGAAATCCTAGAAGATTATCCATATGAAATCCGGTCCCCTGTAGCTGAACAAATCAGACGTCATAGGTTCTACTGAATGCGAGCCCAAATACACGAGCCATCCACAAACCCATTTGAGGGACAAGAATCTGCTAGAGCTGAGTCTTCACGATCATGAGCCTATTCTTATGGTGCTGACCCCTCCCAAGCCAGAACCAACCTTAATGGTGTTTCTGCTACCCACGGTGCTCATTTTGAGAGACGTACACCCTAGCTAGATCTACCAAAGTTTGACGGTAGTTTGAACCCTCAAAGATTTTCGCAAGTCTTTGAGAATGCATGTGATGTGTATGGCGAAACATCTCCCGATGCTATGGACCAACTGTTTTCGATGACCATGATCGCTAAAGCACGTGATTGGTTTCTCAACCTTGATCGTGAAGATAAGACAGACTGGTCAATCTTGAAAGAGTCCTTTATCAAGCGTTTTAAGCCCTTGTGATTGATAGAGAGTCCTTTTGTCAAATTGAGTAACATCAAGATGGCAAAGGATGAATGTGTATGAGACTATATCGAGCTTTTCAAATGTCTCAAAAGTCAAGTACAGGAACAACCCTCCGAATAGATGCTCATCATCTGGTTTTTAGTCGGCCTTCGAAGATGGATTAGACGCGAGCTTAAATCCAATGATGAATATATGAGTCTCAAATTAGCTATGTCTGATGCCATCAAGGAAGAAGACGAATGATCATATGTTGACGAATTTAGGGAAAGACGAGCACCACATGTCGAAGTCGATCGAGGATACCCGAGATCAACTTTGGAAATCACAACTGGAGTTGCTTAATAAGAAACACCAACTTCAAATGGAAAAACTCACCAATGAGTTTCAAACTACCCTGAAGTCTATCCAAAGCAGTATGCCTGGTCAGTCAAACCCTGCACAGGTACCTTATAGACAAAAAACAATATGGTGCCCACACTACCGGGCTACGCATCATGTTGATGTTTGTCCTTCATATCGACCTATTCAAGCACATACAGTTCAACAATATGAAGAACACCCATCACAATCTGAAAATGCCTTGCCTTATCATGAATATCCACCAGCAAGTCCAAAACCACTAGCCATACAAGATGGCTACGTCATTATACAAGGGCCACTGCACACCAGATGTTTCATCTATGGTGAAACAGGCCACTTCATGGTTGATTGTCCAGTTAAGACCCAGTACCATGCTGAGTGTCCCAACTGTATCCAAAAAAACAGTTTCAAAGACTTTCCAAAGCAACCAACTAAGATCCTACCTGCCCGTCACGTCAGTTATGAATCACAATAGGATCTTCACGACAACAACACAAGCACCATAGCAACCAATAGTCAAACCTACTGCTCAATCGAGAAGTTTCTTGTAAACGTCTACATCACCATCCAATACATCAGCTCCATAATGCAAAAGACACTAATATGAAATGAGTCCTTGTCGACAGAAAAGCGAAACCAATATTCTGTGATCTGCTACAATGTCCAATCAAGAGCAACCTCCAAAGGGAATTGATAGTTTCTCTCCCCTTCTACAACCTCAAATCTATTTGTCTTTCCACAAGTTGATAAGATTTCCAATGTGCCAATACACAATATTTCTCGGATTCGGAAATCCAGATAGAGATTCGGTTCTAAATCTCTTGTTCAGAGAGGTCCTCAGGACATAGTACCTCAACCATACCTGCATCTCAAGCTATATCTTACAACATCTGCTATCAATGATGGTAAATTTAGTGTAACTAACCCTGCCTTGTTTTGACAAGGGCATGTCAGATTAAGTCACATTACTCTACAAAACAACTGAAATATTGCAACTATCAAGGTACATTATCAATGTTGATGAATGCAAATTTTGTTCAACAAGTGCTATACAGTTCTCACTCTCTATAACGTTTGTTTATTTCCTTGTTTCTCTTCACCTATTTTGTGTGACTGATTTTTGCATGAGAAATAGCTACTACACGAGAGTCTTCTATAGAGCATCTCCAGAATACATTTTCATTCATCTATCCATCTTTAGACTCCCGTGTACAGCAGTTTAGGATTTTTGAGAAATATGAGAAGTACATGTCAAGTTAGAGTTGACTCATGCATCTCATTGTCATATTATTCTTTGAGTCAACTACATCAAGATCAAAACAAAGTTAGTTAAAATTTGTTCAATCTTCAGTCCAATCGCATGTTCAACGAATTTCAACTACGTATTCCACACGCCGATCCAATCCTGAGCATGAACAATTACCGGCAACAACATCCCCACCAACAAAATTTTTTTTTGGGGGTGAGAGAGTGGATCTGCTTGGATCCACTGGAGCAGTTACGCTGCCAACAACAACATCAGCAAGATCGACAGCCAAGGTCACAAGTCAAATATAAAAAGACAAGGCTAAAGAAGGCAGATGGGTAATCCAAAAAGACTCAATCAGAAGAAGTACCCCAGTCACGACAAAGATCCTTCAGAAAGTAAAACACAAGCATTGGGAAATCAGTCTCCTTCTTCAACCAACCTCTCGTCATACATCTGCATCCATTCTCATGCCTGTCGCCCAAACCATCTAACGTTGTCACTACCACCCTTTCTTCCATCTGTTTGTTTATCATCAGTTTACATTTCTTCTAAGAAATCCCTAGCTTTTCATAGTCCTACCAAAGCAGTTGAAAGATCATTGCAAATGTCTTCCGGAGACCAATTGCCACCTACAATGGCTGATCAGTCAAACGAAGACCTAAGAAGCAGGCAAAGAAACCAGAACAAATAAAGAGAAAGATCCAGGAATCTGAGGAGGAAAGGGCAAATTTTAAGCAACAGGTGAGTTAGATCGATCTTGATCAAAAGAAGCTCTATGGAGTAATGATAGTTAAATCCCCTTGTATGAAGCCCAAAGAGATCCAAAAGTAATGGGTCAAAAGAAAGAGTTGTAGAAAAAGAAAGATGAAGACAATCGTGAACCTGCAAATAAAGCAAACTCCTCACCCAGCAAGTGGTGGTCAAAGCTCAACATTGCAAGGGTCCAAGGCTGCAACTGTAGAATTATCAGTTCCTTCACCCTACCACCAAGCCTTCATCACGTTTCCTTACTGTTACCAAACCGTCCATCCAAAACTGTTCCTACCACCAATTGTTGATGAGTCCATCCCCCTGAGACTGATAATCAAAGTTTGTGCAACCTGCAGATCAAAGGTTTTCCTTGAGACTGGAACTTCAACTGAGAGAAGAACCACGGAAACACCCAGAAGCAATATGGAGGATACAACCTCCCAGAAGTTAGAATCTGCCTAGAAACTAGAAGTGAAATCATCCATGGTAGATGCAACGAAAGAAAGAGACACGAGGAAAGCATTCGAGCATGCAAGTTATGAAGCTGCTGAGAGCTCTCCAATTTTGAGAATGTCAACCAATTGCAGCAATAAGACGTTCTGGTTAAACTACGGCAATTCGTGAAAAAACAGTTTTTGTGATAAAGACTGGCGACAATAAGCACTTGGTTTTATGCAAGCGAACGAGGATCTACGCTTTTTTGTAGAAGCTCGTGGCCTTTTTGTTGGAGCTCAAAAGATTCATGAACAAAATCTTATTGCAAAATATTCTGTTTCTTGTTCAAACCTCAGATGTCGCGAAATTAGCACGAACAATTTGCGAAATCTTCTGGACTATTCTTCAAACTCAGCTGTTGCGAAACTATCTCGAATAGTTCACAAAATATTCTAGATTTCTTCTTCAAACTCAAGAATTGTCATCGGTCACGAACAATTCGTGAAAGAGAAAATGTCACAAAGAGACAAGTGTTGCGAACAATTCACGAAACATGAAATTGAGGCTAAAAGATGGACTGCCGTGAATAATTTGTGAACAGAATTTATTCAACACTGAAAACCGAGTGTCTATTTGAATATCAACCGTCATAAATGGTTAGATATCTACTATTACAGCATTGAAAGGCCAAAAGACCTGTAAATAAAAGGCCAAAAGACATGTCCTGTAGCAATATAAATACATGTGCACTACTCGTTGTAACACACTCACTCAATCAGAGATACAACAACGAGATAAGACAACAAGAAATGTATTTTGATGATTCAGATTCAGAGTTATAAAAATTCGTTTTTGATCAATAGTTTCTTATTGTCTAAATTGTCTTAAGTTGTCTCTTACTTTTGCATATAATTTTCGCACGAATATTCAATCTAAACGAATACTGTTCTATTAGTACATAGATCATAAACAGTCCTGATTGAAGACACTAATTTTAGTTTGATTTATTCAAACTTTCATCGTGTTCTCTATGGAAGAATAATTACTATTTTTCCTACATAATCGACGAGCTCCTAGACTCGATCTGCCACAATACGTTATTACTACCGATCTAGCATGCTACCTTCAAATTTATGAGAAAGCATGTGAAGTCTATGGAGAGACAACTTCTAAAAAGAAAACTCCGACTCTTTAGTATGACCCTCACTGATGCTGCTCACGAGTGGTATTTCAACCTTGAGCGTCACAAACGAAACGAGTGGGAATCACTCAAGGACTCATTCGTTAAGAGATTCAAATCATTTAGATTTTTTGAAAGCTCATTTTTATTGCTTAGTAAGATCAAAATGAGAAAGGATGAGAGGGTACGCGATTACATCAAATGACTCAAATGTCTTAAGACTGAATGCCCTGCCCACTTAGCATCTGATCAGGTTGTGCTCATATGGTTCGTGGATGGCCTCCCAAAATTTATTCGGCGTGAACTTAGACCTCTAAAATCCTATGCTACCTTACGTGATGCTATGGATGATGCCATCCGCAAAGAGAATAAAGCTCTGATGAAGAATACGGACCCCAACGTTCGTGAGCCATTGTCTCTGACCAAAGCCATAGATCCCAAGGTGAAGGATCCTCTGTCAATGTTGCCACACAGTTGTTGTTACAGCAACTTGAAACCATGAATAAAACCCACCAGGCATAGATGGATAAGATATCCAAAGATTTTGAATAGAAATTGAAAACTGCCACACCATAAGGGCCTATTGTCAACCAATTTTCCAAGCATGATAATGTTTGGTGTCCCCCCCCCCCAAAGGTTTTGCTTCTTTTGCAACACCAACAATCATGATACATTTACTTGTATCTACAATCCAAAAATACAAGTTGTTCCACGACAATACCAGTGGAGGATGCAACAACATGGTTCCCAAATTACGAGTTACCAAAGGCCCACATTCCAACAAGCACCCCAACAACGCTTAGCACTACCTGGATTGAATAACGCAGCACTAGCCTTAGTAGTGCGACAACTTGGGCCTCAATGGACCTTTAAGTCATCCCAGCAAACTTTGCTACCATAAGTCATGATTCTCAACCTCAACTAGAGTTCAGCCTTGAGAATGTCTATATGCTTGAGGATCAAGGTTTCCCCTGGTTTTACTCAGATGAAACGAAAGCTTCTATTTATCCTTTATTTACCACACAACAACGTTTCTATGGAAATACAGCACCTATCCAATGTTATGACTATGGAGAGAACCACCGCATCGCCGAGAGCCCATACAAAGGCACCTACACACCTATCTGTAGGGAATGTGGCCATGGCCATTGCTAAAAAGATTGTCCATCCTGACCAATAGAGTTGCAAGTTGATGCACCTATCAACCTTGCAACTATTGTACATGATAAGAGAGCGAAATCCACAAAACCAGAAGCCCCTGTCTACGTTCAGACACGTGTCCAACACTTGAAAGGGTCCCCAGTGGTAGAGATAATTTTGAACGAGGAGGATAGTCAACCCCGTACGATAAGCCATTACAATAAATCCACTTGACTAGGAGAGTATCCCAACCCGAAAAAAGAAAAAGATCATTATATCAAGGTAAAACCGTGGATACAAGAGGAGAAAGCTAAGGCCCCTATTGGTGATCTCAATCAGCCAATAGAACCTATGGATTCACCTATACACTTTGTTGTGGGTATTTCCTGCATAGTAATAAACAAGTGCCTCCCACCACTTAAAATACTATTAGCCAAGCCTTACCTAGCCATAGTACATTATAAGTAGGGAAATAAGTGCGAGGGCACTGGCATCCTGCGTGTGTAAGCCCAACCCAGCACAAGTAGCAAGTTGTAATTCCTAGGAATAAGAGACTAGGGGTTTAAAACTCTAAATGACATTAGAGGTCCTAAGTCAAGTTGCAAATAAAAAAGCTAAAAAGGCCCAACTTAAAATTCACATGAATCATGTGAGTGCCCTGTCTTTATTTTAAAGGCTTGCATTAGAATCCTTGCCCCAATGAAGTGGCCAATGAGAGTGAAGGAGGCTCATCTCTAAAATCTATAAGAGGGAGCCATTTCCTTTGTATAGTATCATCTTCCATTCTCATTCTAAGAGAACTCTCTTGGTTTCTCCATCTCCATCTCTCTCTCTCTCTCTCTCTCTCTCTCTCTCTCTCTCTCTCTCTCTCTCTCTCTCTCTCTCTCTCTCTCTCTCTCTCTCTCTCTCTCTGTCTCTCTCTCTCTCTCTCTCTCTCCCCTCTTTCTCTCTTTCTTCTCCCTCTCTCTTCTCCCTCTCTCCCTACATTGGGATAGAATAGCTTTGGGTAGGTGCTCGAGCCCCCAAAGCCATTCTCAACCTAGGCATTCTCTCTCTCCCTCTCTCCACTCTCTTTCTCCTCTCTCTCCTCTCCCTCTCTCTTCTTGCTATGCAGGTGAAGGCGAGGTTGCCGCTCCCTACGATGGACCCCTATGCTACATCGACGACACAACAGTGGCACCATTGCCGGGGAGCGCCACACAATCGTTTCGCTGCATAGCTTTCTCACTCTCTTTCTCTTTTCCTCTATCTCTCTCTTTCTTCTCTCTCATCATTCTTTTTCATCAAAAAAATCGAATTTTAAGGGTAGAATAGTGTGAATAGTGTTAGTTTTTGCCATTTTTTCGTGATTTTTTTGTTTGTTTGCACTGTAGGGAGAGATTGTGGGGTGGTAAGATCAGATCCAAGCACCCAATCCCTTCGTTAATCCATAAAATCCATAAAAATCAGAAAACAAGCTCAAAATCTGTTTTTGGAGGGTAAAAGAGAGCCAAAATTCCATCAGATTTTGATTTCTCAAAAACTAGCAAGAACTAACCTTTGCATGACTGGCAGCAGCTCCAGGGTACTGTCCCAGACCTGCATAGAAGCCTGTGAAGGTTACTTCCTAATAGATTTTGAAAAAAACAGAGAAAAACCCATAAAAATTCAAAAATCCCTTGTAAAAATCAAAAAAAATTTCAAAACTCAAAACTAACCTTCGCAGAGCTCTTTGAAGTTCCATCTCACTGAGACAAGGACATAGAGAAGTCCGCGAGAGTTAGATCCCAAAAAAAATGCCCCTGTGAAGGTTCGCAAGAGCAAAAAGTGGCCTAGAACCTTCTCAGACAGCAAATTTTTTAGTTTCCCTAGAAGTAACTCTCGCAGCTTGGTAAGCAAGTGGATCTGACTCAGATACAAGCACATACCAGCCTGCAAAGATTAGTTCCCAGAAAATCTCAAAATTTTGCAAAAAATCCCCAAAAAAATGCACCTTTTTCAAGATTTTTTGAGTTTCCTAGGGAAGTAGCTCTTGCAGCTTGGTGAGCAGCTGAATATGACTGAGATACAAGTGCATACCAGTCTGCAAGGGTTTGTTCCCAGAAAATCCTAAAATTTTACAAAAAAAACCCCAAGAAAATGCACTTTTTTCAAGATTTTTTGAGTTTCATAGGGAAGTAACTCTCGCAGCTTGGTGAGTAGCTCAATCTAATAGCGATACAGGTGCATACCAGTCTGCAAGGGTTTGTTCCCAAAAAATTTTAAAATTTTGAAAAAAAAAACCCCAAAAAAATGCACTTTTTTCAAGATTTTTTGAGTTTCCTTTAGAAGTAACTCTTGAAGCTTGGTGAACAGCTGAATCTGACTAAGATACAAGAGCATACTAGTCTGCAAGGGTTTTTTCCCAGAAAATCCTAAAATTTTGTAAAAAAGCCCCAAAAAAATGCACCTTTTTCAAGATTTTTTGAGTTTCCTTGGAAAGTAGCTCTTGCAGCTTTAAAAGATGAATCTAACTGAGATACAAGTGCATACCAGTCTGCAAGGGTTTGTTCCCAGAAAATCTTAAAATTTTACAAAAAAACTCCAAAAAATGCACTTTTTTCAAGATTTTTTGAGTTTCCTTGGGAAGTAACTCTCGCAGCTTTGGGAGCAGCTGAATCTGATTAAGATACAAGTACATACTAGTCTGAGAGGGTTTGTTCCCCAAAAAATCCTAAAATTTTGCAAAAAAAAAAGCCCAAAAAAATGCATTCTGGTTGCGGTTGTAGTGCGGCAATAATCTCGGCCCTGGTGGAGTATTGGCTTTGATCGATGTCTTCTTTGCCGCCCCTCATATTGGGAGGGTATTTTCTTTCAAATTTCTCTGATTCCCTTGTATTAGCTAGTTTACTTCTAGGCCGGGTAGGGAAAGTTGTCCTACGCGACTGGGGTGGCCTTGCCAGATAATCATCAAGGGCCTTGGTGCCCGTGTCTTTCTCTTTTCCTCGCTCGCTTGTCGACGGCTCATCTGCACCCGTGTCTGGCCTGGGCGAGAATCTTCTTGTCTCCGGTTGGTCAGCCAAAAAGTCATCATCGGCTCCAATGTCTGTGTTAGTTTTCGGAAGGTCGGGGATGGAGTGATCTGGGGAGAGGGGTGCGGGGGTTAATAGTTTAGGAGGAGGCGGAGATAATAAGTTATATGCAGCACCGGGGGAGTGGAGTTGTTGGAGGAACTCATCCTGTCGGGCATTGTAGGTGTCAGCTAGACTTTTTGATGGGCCCATTATTTGACTAGGAGGTGATGAAGAAAGAGGAGATGGAAGAATTGGGTAAGTTGGAATGAATGTTTCAGAGAAATTAAATGCAGAGTAGGAGGAAGGGTTAAAGGTGGGAGAGGGTCGGGGAAAGCTCATAAAAGCAGCACCGGCTCTCTGGCCACCCGATCCTGAGCTACCGTCTGATGGGTGGGTTTGCCCGTCCTGATCCTCTGTTCCATCATTCCCAGCATCGTCCCGTGGCTTCGTTACCTGATCACCTGCTTGGGCCTTGCACGCCGTGTCCCATAATTGGTTCACCTTGTCCAAGACTTGCTGTAGGGCCTTCGTTGTTTCTTCTAGCTGCTTTTGGGACTCCAAGATGATCTTCTCTTGTTTCACCATGATTTTTTCAAAATTCTTTTTACTGGCCTCTCGCTCTTGGATTAGCCTTATGTATTTCTCCATCCGGATGGCTGAGGCCTATGGGGCCTGGATTTGAATGTCCTCGGGCTTGACTGGAGGAGCATTGACTGTCATTGCACCCAACGATCCATCTCGTACTTGGTCAATTTGGACCATCTGGTGCTTCAGTTGTTGTTGGACCTCTTCCAAGGTGGATTTTTGCCCGGCCATCACAGATCTGCTTTCTACAGCCTCTTTTTCTTTTTCTTTGGCCATCCTTTGATATCGCGCAATCTCTTGGTCTTGATGTTGGACCTTGCTCTCTAGAACTCGATGTTGGCTCACCAACCAATGCATGTGGTAGCTCGTTTCGGATAGGCCGATCATTGAGCGTTTGACTGCTTCAGTGAGCTTTTCAGGGTTAGAGAGGTTTGGGTACTGATATGGGGTGTGGGGTGGTGAGGCTAAACCAAAAAATAGGCGTGGTGTTAGAACTGAAAATGGAGGTGGAGGTGGAGGTGTCTGACTTCTTCCTAGTTGCTTCTCCTTTTCTGGTTCGTCGTCGCTTATCTCCATCAGGTCCGCAACATCAAAATATTGAGATGTGTCCTATAAGTGGACTTGCTGGGCCTGTGATTGTTGATCTTGTGAATGTTGGGCTGCTCCCGTGTCTTGGGGACTGGATATCCCCACCCCCCCCCAAAAAAAAAAAAAAAAAAAAAAAACTTGTGCTAGTGGTGATGTTGGTGGCGTTGGCATTGTAATCAGTGTGGGTGGGGTGGTGGCTTCATCTAGCTGACTTGGGACATGAGGTACTGTCGTGTCAGGTGCCAGTGTGGATGTAGTTGCTCCATCACCCTCGTCGATGACATGTGAGGGTGACGAGTGTTGTTGTGATGCTATGGACGAGATGCCACCATCTGACGTGGAACCATGTGAAACTGATCCCACCGGTGAAACAAGGACATGGGTACCCTCAGCACTTTCATTCGAGGCTTTTGTGTGTATATGGTGAGATATGCACATGCTGCGTGAAGTTGCTTGTCGTTGATTGCTTCCAGCCTGTACCCATCCTTGTTCTTCCACTTGGTCATAGAGGGATCAATATATTTGAAATATGTCGTTTGCTCTATCTTTTGGAGTGTCCGTGTGACAGTGTTTGGTCCTCGTGGGAAACCATAAGATTGCAAGTCAGTTGCCGCAAAGGATACGTTATAGACATAATTCCTGATAGGGGGAACTATGATCTGACATGATCTTGCCGTGGTATGATAATTGGCATATGCCATGTGTACCAGATAGGGGCTTTGATAACCTATCAAGGTAGGGATCTGAAATTCGATTTCCTTGAAGAAAGACTCCGCCTGTTGGTACCAGGTTTGCATCTCTGTAAGGTCAAGCTTGCATACCTGGATGTCGAGCTTGCTTGCTTCAGGATCATCTTAACTGGAACTGGGGTTGGACGACATGGTTGGAAAATGGAAGAAGAAGGGTTCTGGAAAAATTGCTTCGGTTGAGAGCTGAGACAGTGGAAAGAGCATCGATTGAGATGTGAAGGGTTGGGCTTTGGTTTGAGATCTGATGGAGTGGCTTCGGTTGAGATCTGAAGGGTTGGGCTCCGGTTGAGATCTGATGGAGTGGCTTCGGTTGAGATGGGAAAGGAGGACTTTAGTCGAGTGTTGAAGGAGGGGGCTCCGGTTGAGATGGGAAGTGGTGGTGCAGAATGGTTCGGAAAGTGTGGGGGGAGGGATGTATGAACGGGTTTGGAAAGGGAGATATGTGGAAGATGGCTGTGTTGGGTAGAGCGGTGTGGGTGATGAAGTAAAAGTGGGTGAACAGAGTGAGGTCGAGTTAAGAAGATGGGGAGTGGAATAGGAGGAAGTGGAGGTGTTTGACAATGGTTTTAATGTTATGGATGTGTATCTTTCAGGGATGAAGCAGGTTGAAGGTGTATGGTTTGTGATTGTGATTGTAGGATGTTCAATAGAGGAGCGTGATAAGTGCTCGTGTGACACTACACCTCAGCATGCAAAACTTGAGATATAAGGTATTCTGCCAGCGACGTTTGTGATAACGATGGTTTTGGTGATGGCACTCATAAAGGAGTGATAACGATGGTGAGATGGTGTGAAGATGATGATGGACGGATTGAATAGTCGAGCGCCAGGATTGGTGTCAAGAGCAGAAAGATCGCCACAGATCGTCGCCAGAAAATGCTCTAGCTTCGCACTTCGTTGAGGTGCGAATGGCTTCCGGGAGAGGGCATTTATTGCCGCCATCATCAGGTTGCAAGGAAGATGGGACGTGCCAGATCGTAAAATTCAAATGTATGTCCTCCAGTCGAGATTCGAAATTATTGCTCTGGTTGAGATTTAACAAGGAACTCGGGTTGAGATCTCACAAAACTGCTCCGGTCGAGATTCGAAGGAAGGCTCCGGTTGAGATCTGAAGGAGCTGCTTCGGTCAAGATTTGATAAAACCGCTTCGGTCGAGATCTGATAGAACTGCTTCGGTTGAGATCTGAAGGAAGGCTCCGGTCAAGATCTGAAAGAACTGCTCAGTCGAGATTTGACAGAACCACTTCGGTCGAGATCTGAAAGAAGGCTCCGGTCGAGATATGAAGGAACGGCTTCGATCGAGATTTGACAGAACCACTTCGGTGGAGATCTGCAGGAAGGCTCCGGTCGAGATCTGAAGGAATTGCTCGGGCGAGATTTGACAGAACCGCTTTGGTCGAAATCTGAAGGAAGGCTCCGGTCGAGATCTGAAGGAATGGCTTCGGTCAAGATTTGACAGAACCGCTTCGATTGAAACATCACTCCTTCTTTGAGAGAAGACAACAATATTGGAGAGTAAATCATCAAAGACAATTGTTGAAAGATATTTTGTACATATAGTCTCCACATATGATGTTTTTTAAAGACACTTATGCTTGTGGAGTTTGAGGTGAATGAGATCAATTTAATCGTAGAGTTGGATGGTGAAGTTCTTTCTTTTCAACATTCATGTAATGGAGAATCCTTTATTCTTGATCTCCATCTAAAGAAAGACTCTGATAAGTTTTTAGAGGAGTGCAAGAAAACATCCCAAATGGCTTACTTCAAAGAAGCAAATGCACAAATTACCTGTCATTCCTACCCAAACTCAAAGGGAAAAGAAGAGCTTCAAACCATCCTAGAAAAGATGGATAATCTGCAATGAATGTACACATTTGAATCAGTATCCCATATTGATATCAGATAATTATGAAGGCTTTTACATCGTTAATGGACCTGAAACCATGCTACATCATATCTTTCAAAAAAAAAAATTCGACATTACTATTGAGACACTGAAGCCTCACTGCATGCACACAACACACTCACATCCAAAGAATGCTAGTTTCACAACTTGTATACAGGCTACGTAGTAGAGGTAATCTAACACTAGTGTTGGGTGTTAATAATGGGTATTGTAAGATTGACTTTCCTATTCATGTATTGTAGATGACAAGCATTCGATAGTTTCTTATAAAACTATGCAATTTGTAGATGCACTAAGTTCTGACAATTGGAGGAGAGAAGCCCAAGCAATGATGGAAGCTGGAAAGGTACATCAAAAAAGAAGATATTTGTATTTCTTGACACAAGAATGATGACTATACTTAGACTAATGGGAACAATGTTTTTGTAGGCCATTCACTATCAGCCATATTGTCCAAACCATGAAGAAGAGATCAAGAGACCGTTCATTCTTGTCCTTCAAGACATGTGGATGCTTGAAACGTCTCAAAGGTTGTTAGCCGATTCTCTAGTGCCGAGCCAAGCGAAAGACATAAGTTATCTCTCACCCATGACCGAGGAGGTCTCAAAAGGAAGAGAGCAGAAGAAGCTGAGAGCCGAGCATGAGAGCCGAGGAAATACTAGCTAGGAAGATAGTGATTAACTATGTGAGCCTACATGGTGTATCCCAAAGAAGGAATGACCATGGTCTAAAAGCTTGGCATGACCGTCACCTGCATAATAAAGATCTACATTTAGGTGACCAGGTACTTCTTTATACATCAAAGAAGCACCCCAACAAGTTGAAGTTCAGAAGTGAAGGGCCATACATTATTAACAGAATATTTCCTAATGGTGTAGTCCAGTTACAAACACTTGTCGGGACACTGCTAGACACTGTCGTAAACGGTGGTCGTCTATGGCGGTACTACAAAGAGTTCTTCTTTGTTGATCCAATTTAGGATCTTTTCCCTTGATGAAAAAAAAAAGCGTTTTTAATGTTATTTTATTCCTTTCCTTGTACATCTCGCCTATTGTTCATCTCATTCCTTGTTTATACTTCATATCATTACTTATGTACATTCTATGCATTTTTTTCTTTTTTTCTTCTGTTCATACTCATGGGTCATGGGTGTTCTAGATCAACAACTGATAGGCTACACCTTAAAAAATCATTCTCACATTTCAGCCACCTCATCTCTGTCTCACTGGTATTTCAGGATAACCAACATTCCTGGAGATACACCTCTTTTATAAGAACTTCTCTGAGCTACAGTCCTATTTTCCTTGGAGTTCTTCACTTGCATCAAACAGATCCATTTATGCATCATGAGATTTTTCTCAAATCTCAACCGAAGTGCCTCTGTCAGATCTCGACTGGAGCCTTCCTTCAGATCTTGACCGAGGGGGTCTTGTCATAAATGAATATGTTGCGGCCTATGAGCTCAAACTCAGCGTCAAGGCATAAGAAATTATGGCTGCTATGGATGCGACGAAGGACAAAATGTCCCTACAGGGGACAATATACATCCTTTTACCGAGAATGCGGTTATAGGTACTGTTACAAGAATTGTCCATTTAAATCTGGAACCAATGCACCTCTTAACTTCTTTGCAATACAGCAACCAGTAGTTTTAGCAGGGATGCCATCGGAAGGACGACAATTCCACGCTTCTGTATTAGTTGTTACGCGAGCACAGAAGAGGAAGAAAGTGGCTCCCTTGGTTCTGTCAAATCTCGACCGAAGCCATTCCTTCAGATCTCGACCGAAGCAGTTCTGTCAAATCTCGACCAAAGCCGTTCCTTCAGATCTCGACCGGAGCCCTTCCTTCCAAATTTTTCCTCTCTTAGCCCTCCAATGTTATGTTTTAGAACTTAGAGTTTGGAAGAGTCTAGGCCCTTGGAAGACCTATTTATATGTACTCTTTGTTCATTTGTAATTCATTCTCTTTCAAGCATTGCTACTACTTTCTCTCTCCTTGAGGGCGCCTAATCCTCTCCCGCTTCTTCTTCTTCCTCTTTTTCTTCTTCTTGTATATGGAGATTGAATGTTAGAAGGATTTTGGCACTTTGATATCCTACATGGTATCACAGCCATGGATCTTCTATGCTTGATTTAGGGAGCCCTACCAAAAGAGATCGTCTTCACTTATGGATCACAAAAATTCAGCACCTTTGCTGATTTTTTGGAGTGAAGATCCGTTTTTTGACTCTTTTCCGTTTTGCAGGAGGGCGCCACACATTAAAAAAGATAACAAGATTTTGGGCACCCAAAAATCAGGTTGTTGTTTGCTAATTTTTCAGGTTGTAGGAAGGCGCCATTAATTATCTTCTTCAGGGCTTCTTTTAGGTCGCCCACATCCGTGTAGGTTTATGCTACTTTCGTTGGTCCGCTGCTGCCTATTTTTCAGATTTGATCCTTTGTAGGAGGGCGCACATCTACAAGCAATTTCTATTCTTCTAATTTGGCTGAAAAATCAGCACCCTTGCTGATTTTACAAAGTGAAGATCTGCTTCTTTTTGCTTGTTTCCAGGTGTGGAAGAAGGCGCTAATTTTTTTGTGATGATTCGATCACATTCCGAGGCTGAAAATTGGATAGTATATTACCATTTATAGGGTGTTGCAATAGCCCTATCCGTGTGTGTATTGTTCACACTTTTTGGCAAGAAAGAAGGGTTCCGAATGATCTTGGATTTTAGCACCTACAATCGAGAGCACACTAACCCTAATTGTTGATTTTTGACCTATTCCACGGAAATAGCCATAACTTTATCACATGAAGTCAGAATAGACTCAAAATTGATTCAAATGTTAGCCGAAACATCGAAGTACAATTTTGACACCCTGTGTTAACTGTATCGTATGAACATAATTGAATGTATGGATTCAAAATTGGTAGTCTCATTGATGATAGGTTCATATCGTACAATACGTTCGTACTATACTGTACAACATGTTCGTATCGTACAACGGTTTCATATCGTACAGTAGGTTCGTACTGTGTTATACAAGTCTCAAAACTTATCATACTTATTATATGTTTGTACCATATAGCAGGTTTGTAACCCCAACCTTAACTACATAGCCACAGTCTCATATCTCTAAACCCTAAACCCTAACACTAATTCTAAGCCTCACCCTAATTATAATCCTAATTTTAAATCCTAACCCCTAACTCTAAACCCTACACTCTAAGCCCTAATCTTACCAATAGTCCTAATCCATACTTGACATCCTATTTCATAAGTAATACTCTAAACCCTAATCTTAACCCTAAATCTACCCCTAATACTAACCTTAAAGTGGGCTCATAGTTGAGCTTTTCAAAGGTACACTAAAAACTAAAGTTGACAAAAGACTAAAACATTGGTTGGATCTTATGTTCTTAGCAAATCGGACCTGAATGTTCAGCTTTTGATCCTTGAACCTTTCTAACTTTTATCGACTCTAGTCCTCACAGACACTAGTCCACCATTGTCGGCTCTCTTTGAAGTTTAGTGGATGGATTCTTTTTACCATTCTAACTTGACACCATCGGCACCGCGAGGGTTGGGTTTTGTGGGTTTTGGTTTTGAAGATGTATGCATAAGGAATGGATCATACATGTCTCTGGTTTCTACAACATAGAGAGTAGTGTGGGTAGTGGAGGGAAATGCAAAAAAATGTAACAAAATGCATAAGCAATTCCCCTACTTTTGCTAGAAAACCAAATAATATATATAAGCAATTCTGTTACTTGTGCTAGGGAGATATCATACAATAGACTATACAGGAAAAACAACCTCTTAATAAGACCAATCTTGAAGCAAGAATTACATGAAGGATTGTTTAACAGAACCAATCTTGAAGCAAGAATTACATGAGGCAAACCCAAAACAGAAACCAAAGTAGAGTAGAAGCAGGACGAACAACAAAAAAGGGAGATACCTGCAGCAACCTAAGCTCCCAAAAGCACTTGGAAAAGAGAGAATCAACTGTCAGATCTGCATTGCAATTTGCAAATCACCAAGAAGAATTCGAGAGCCACAAGAAAATGAGGAGAAATTTGTCACCTCTTGCCCAGCCATTGCCATATTTGCGCAGGCTAGAGTACTTGAAAAAATACGAGCCAAAAGGTCCCTAGCATTATCAATAATCATGAGTTCAATGTATGGAACACAAATCTGATCTAGATCAGCTAAATCATCTTAAATCATAAATGAAATTGAAAAAGTATAGGTAAGATATAATAAATCCTATCGAATTGCTCATGATGATGTGAATATGCTAATTAAAGAAAAAATGGAAATGTGAAGACAGTGCACAACAAATTAATTGAAATATTATTGCTTTTCTTTTTTTGTACGACACAAAACAATGACTCCTTAAGGGAATTAGGAACCATGAAGTAACCTGACTGAAAATTGGAGATATTTGTGATAAGTGCAGGTCAAATTCTCGTTATATATATTTGAGAATAGTGGCCTACCTAAAGAGGTCAAAAAAATAGCTCTAAATTTTAGCACCTCACATTAAAAAAAAAATTGTTTTCTATCTACTTTTTACACCAAATAAGAAAAGAAAAAAGAAAAGTATGTTTGCCTCTCAACAAGTGTAGCACTGAGATTGACCCAATATTCCCAAGTGCTAAAGCTATGAGGGTAAGTGCTAATCTTGACAAACCATTTTGGGATCAAGCTTTGTTGTGTGCCAATTTCTTGTGTAATAGGTGGCCGAGTGCTATTTTGGATGGAAGGACACCTTTTGAGATGCTATTCAAGAGGAGGCCGATTGTCAACTTTCTAAGAACCTTTGGATGCACATGCTATGTCAACATTACTCTTGATGATAGGACCAAGGAGGATCCATCTTCAAGAAGAGGTATTTTTGTTGGATATAGTGAGGTGAGTAAAGCCTACAAGGTTTACATTCCTTCTACTAACAAAGTGATTGTTGGTAGAGATGTCATTTTTGATGAGGGGAACATTCCAAATGTGTCTTCAAGCATGATTGATGGTAAAGTGCATGGATCTAACATTCTTGATGTTGATGAGAAGGATCTTACTTTGGATGGTGGTGATGATGGACCTTCATGAAGTCAAAAGCCAAGGTGAACATCAAGAGAAAGACAAGTACCTTCAAGGCTCACATATGATCAAAAGGGTAAGCAAGTAGTTTCTGGAAATTATGTTGCTTTCCTAACCTCTTTGGATGAGCCTAAAAATTTATATCGATTAAGGAAAGAAGAGGAGTGGATCCAAGCAATGGATCTCGAGTATCAATCTCTTATGAAGACTGGAACATCTTTTGGAGGATCTTCTTGTGTACATGGAGCTATGCAAGTGGATGGATGTTATCTTGCTGTAAAATCAGGTATTGTATCTGGAAAACAAAGTTTGTTCAATTACTTTGATGATCAAGTTGATGATCAAGAGATTGATCTCAAAGCGCTTCAACTAGTCAAAAGGGAAGTTGGCAATTTGGAGCTAGTCAAGAGCATCAAAGGAGAGGTAATAAGCAAAGGTATTATGGATCTATTTTTACAGCATATAGAAAACTCAAGCAGGGTCAAAGGATCAGCAAGGAAGTTTTGTTCAAGTTTACTTTACTTGTTCTATCTCATGTTTGAGCAATTTCTTGTGGATGTGTGCAAATTGTCAAGATAAGGTAAAACTAGCTACATTGGTGAGCATTGTTTTGATGTTGGGTTTGTACTAGCATTCTTGACTGGTTTTGCTGATGGAAATGAAGCTATTGGAGGCTCATTATGTCAACTTTCATAGTTTAGGGACTGAAATTGATCTACAAATGATCACAAAGAGTGATTGGTAGCTTGGGATCTTGATCTATATCAAGACTAGCTTCCAAATCTAGCTTCTACTTGACAATCTTTGTGTTTCCAAGCAAGAACAATAAAAAAAGATGATCCACGGCTTCACACGTGTGAAGTACAGCTACTGTGCGGCTTGATAACCAAGAAATAATTTACTTATCATCTACAAAGCATTCATCCACTAAGAAAGTGCTTAAGAGAGTCAAAACACAATGATAGCTTCACAAACCAAGATTTCTCATCATTAGCTCAATAATGGATCCATCATGGATCAAGTAAAAATTCACCATAATCTCTCTCTAAGCTTCATCCAGCACGTGTAGGACAAGTCATTGTACTTATCCATATCCACTTTGGATAAGATCTATCAAGTTTGCCACCTCATCCATTGGTAGTTTGTATTGACCTTCTAGATTCCTACAATCTAGGACCTAACTCCTATAATTTAGGAGATGTCATATTAGACTCAAATGAAAGCTAATCAAAACAGATCTTAATATTAAAAGTGTCATTTCACATGTGTGGACAGGTCCTCACACATGTGGATCCACATAGATGTCTAATATTCATCAAAAACCATGTGAAAATCGCTAAATTCTAACACTCCTCAATTTTTACATGATACAACTATAGTACATCTATTTACAACACATGAGGCTGATCCTAACTTGATAAATGAAGCCTTTGGCAAGGCTTTAGTGAGTAGATCAGCAAGGCAATCTGAAGAAGACACATGATGTAGCTTGATCTCCTTTGCTTGAATCTTTTCCCTCACAAAATGGTGAACAATCTCTATGTGCTTGCTCCTTGCATGGAATGTGGGATTGGTTGCTAATGCTTGGCTTGATTGGTTGTCACAAAATATTGTTGGCTGCTCCTCGGCCTCCACGACTTGTAATTCCACCAAAAGCCTTTTCAACCATAGAATCTCCTTTGTTGTGGATGTTAGTGCCTTGTATTCCAATTCGGTTGAAGATAGAGAGATAGTATCTTGCTTTTTGGAAAGCCAAGACACTATGCCATTGCAAAGAAAGGTAACAAAATCACTTGTGGACCTCCTATCCACTTTATCACCTGCAAAATCAGCATCCGAATATGCCCTTAAGGCTAGATTAGATCCATCATATAAAATGCCAAAGTTCTTGGTGGCCGAGATGTACCTCAACACCCTTTTTGCATTTTTCCAATAACAAACCAATGGATTTTGCATAGATTGGCTTAGTTTGCCTACACTATAACTTAGATCAGGTCTAGTTATAGTAAGATAGATCAAAGAGCCTACAAGTCTCCTATATAGTGTGATGTCCTCAAATGATGCTTCATCATCACTATTGGAAACTTTTACATTTTGCTCCATAGGAGATTCTACTCCTTTACAATCTTTCATTTCAAACTTTTCTAAGATAGAAGAAGCATATTTGGATTGACAAATAAAACTCAAATCCTGCCTCTTGAAACTTCTATTCCTAATATGAAATGAAAATTACCAAGATCTACCATCTTAAACTCCTTAAACAATGCTACTTTCACTTCTTGTATACCATCAAGATCATTTCCACTAAGGATAATGTCATCAACATACAAAATGAGAATGATGATTTTAACATTATTAAATCTTAAGTACAAAGAAGGATCATAAGCACTTACAACAAACTTAATAGAGTTTAAGAAGGTATTTAACCTAGAGTACCAAGCTCTAGGTGCTTGCTTAAGCCCATAAAGGCTTCTTAGCAACAAACACACTTTTTCCTCTTGATCTTATTTGATGAAGCCCTCGGGTTGCCTCATGAAAATATCCTCTTCCAAATATCCATTGAGAAAATCATTAGTCACATCAAGTTGAAATAGAGGCCAATTGAAAGTAGTTGCAAGAGAAATAATCAACCTTATGGAAACTAGCTTAGCAACAGGAGCAAAAGTTTCATTGAAATCTACTCCCTTGGTTTGCAAGAACCCCTTTGCCACTAGCCTTGCCTTGTGTTTGTTGATGCTCCCATCTTGATTGTACTTCAATCTATAGATCCATTTGCACTCAAGTGGCTTTCTTCCTTGAGGAAGATCCACAAGATTCCATGTATGATTCTCCATAAGAGCATCATACTCCTTTTGCATGGCAGCCCTCCATTCTTGTGACTCCATAGCTTCTTCAAATCAACTTGGCTCATCAAACATAGAATTTAGAAAAGTGTAAGAGGTAAGTGAATGTATATCTTCCCTTTGTTCACCTTTGTCAACATAGGTGAGCCTTGAGGGCTCGGCCTTCCTTCTTGTAGATCTCCTTGGAGTCCTTGGATCTTGAGTTGGATCTTCAAGATCTTGATCACATGTAGGCTCCTCCTCAAACCTTACAAGATCCTTGACATAAGATGGATTAGAAGCTTTTTCATTCAACTTGAAGTAGTTACCTTCATCAAAAGTAACATCTCTACTCACTAAAATCTTCTTAGTGACAGGATTATAGACTCTATATCCTTTGCTATTTTCGTGCAAAGATCCCTTTAATAGAAGTAGGATCATCCTTTTTTCTTGTATCTCATGCTTGAAAAGCATAGCAAGTAGATCCAAAAATTCATAGATCTTTAAGATTCGGCTGCTTACAAAACAGAGCCTCATAAGATGTTATGCCTCCAATGGGCTTACATGGCAATCTATTACACAAATAAGTTGCACAAATAATAGCCTCTCCCCAAAAGGACTTAGGTAGAGATGCATCTAACCTTAAAGCCTTAGCACACTCACATAGTGTTCTATTCATCCTCTCGGCTATTCCATTTTGTTGAGGACTATAAGTACATGTAAGTTCTCTCTTAATGCCATTGGATTTACAAAAGTCTATCATCTTGGTGGAAATATACTCTCCACCATTATCACTCAATACTTTAATTCTAGCATCAACTTGATTTTCAACTAGGGTTTTGAACTTAACAAAAGCTTCAAACACTTTACTTTTGGAATCCAAAAGTTCAATCCAAGTGTATCTAGAGTAATCATTAATAAAAGATACATACATAGATGCACCTCCATTAGATTCTTGAGAAAAAGAGTGCACATCACTATGAATAAGATCTAATGCTTTTGTAGATCTAGTGGAAGAGATATCAAAAGGTAGCTTGTGTGCCTTTAAGAGGCTACAAGCTTCACAACTCTTTCCACAATTTGAGAGTGTCTTTGAAAGGCCGAGAGCAAGATCCTTGGTGCATAGCATCTCCATAGATTTGAAGTTGGGGTGGCCCAACCTCTTATGCCAAAGCTCCACTTGATTGAGCTCCTCCTTCATCATATTAACACTTCCAAGAAAAACATTAGCATCAAGCTTAAAAAGCCTTCCTTGCTTGAATCTCTTTACAATGCAAGTATTATTCATCATTATGGAGCAAACTCCTTGCTTAAAATGGACATCTAAGCCATCATCCATCAATTGTCCTACACTTAACAAATTCTTAGTGAGTGTAGGAACATAGAGTACATTATCAAGATCTAGTCTTTTAGAGGATCCAAGACTTAAGAGAATAGTTCCCACTCCATCTATTCTACATTCTTGATCACTTGCGGTTAGAATAGACTTTTTACAGCCTACAAAAGGTACAAGAGTTGAGAAAAAATCCTTTTGGAATGTCATGTGGGAACTAGCCCCACTATCAATCCACCATGTGTCATTGGAGTAGCTCTTTGATGTTGATGTAGAATCCATCAAGGATGAATCCACTTCATCCTCATATTCCTCAAGAGTGAGGTTGCCTTGTTTGCTCTCTCCTTGTGCATTCTTCTTCTTGAAACACTCGGATGCAAAGTGCCCCTTCTTTCCACAAAAGAAGCACTTGAGTTTGGCTTTGTTATTCTTTCCACCTTTGGAGCTTGATCATCATTCTTGGTCTCCTTGTGTTGGATCTTCTTCTTTGACTTTGCCTTTCCCTTGCTTGAGAAGTTGGCCTTCTCATCACCATCATGCAACTTTAAGGATCCAATCCTTTGCTTGACATAAAGGATCCTACTCTCCTCAGCTACAAGCACACTATGAAGCTTGTCTATGGAAGGTAGTGCATCTTGAATAGCAAAGCTTTGTACAAGATTGGAGAACTCATCTCCAAGACCATTCAAGATGATTTGAACAAGTTCATCATCATGAACACCCTCACTAATGATGGAAAGTTCTTTGTTGAGAGATTTAATTCTCAAGACATACTCTTGAGCACTCTCATCACTCCCTCTAATGCTTTGAAGAACTTTATTTCTAATCATAAGCACTCTAGAGGTATTTTTGGATTCATAAATTCCTTTGAGGTAGTTCCATGCCTCCTTGGCCGAGGTACAAGATGCTACTTCTTTTAGAAGTTCATTACTAACATTCATTTTCAAGCAATGTATTGCTAGTCTAGCTCTCTTTTTGTACCTCACTTGATCTTGACCTCCTTGAGGTTCTTCTTCCTCTCCTATGACAAGATCAAACATATCTTGGAGCACTAGTAGTGACTCCATTCTTACTTTCCAAGCTGAATAATTATTAGAATCTAGCCTTTACTAGCTTCAAGAAGATAGGCTCCAATTGAACCCATTCTAACTAGTAACAAGTACAACAAATGTACTATTCAAAGGCTCTTCCTTCTTTCTTTCTCAGAATTTAGCTAAATGCTACTTTCTTGAATCTCACTAGACTCAAGAAGCAAGATCTATAATGATCTTGAACTCAAAAAGATTTGGAAAAGGTATTCTACACAATCTATTCACTTAGAATCTTGGATTTGATTTTTGGAAGTGCCAATGCCTTCCTATGATGTTTAGAATTGGTTTTAGTTTCACTCCTGAACTAAAAACATAAGCCTCAAACTCTCTCACAAGGATTTGTAGGTTTAATAAGATTCTAACACCATTCACTCATCAAATCTATAATGGAAACAATGCTTTTTCATAAGCACATCACTAGTTTCACTCTACACAACTTGTTTGAAGCTCAAATATTGGTGAAAGTACAACTCCAACAGCCTCTCACACGTGTGAGAAGTACTTCTGAACTTTACACACTAATCTGAACCTCAACATCACAAGTAAACTATTAGAAAAGTTCGCCCTCCTTCAAAGTGACTCTAGCACCAATGCTTTCACCAAAATGAAGATTCTTGAATCATCAATCAAGCTCTTTGACTTGGCTCTGATACCATGTCAACTTTCAGAGTTTATGGACTGAAATTGATCTACAAATGATCACAAAGAGTTATTAGTAGCTTGGGATCTTGATCTATATCAAGATTAGCTTCCAAATCTAGCTTCTACTTGACAATCTTTGTGTTTCCAAGCAAGAACAATAAAAAAAGATGATCCACGGCTTCACACGTGTGAAGTACAGCTATTGTACGACCTGATAACAGAGAAATAATTTGCTTATCATTTACAAAGCATTAATCCACTAAGAAAGTGCTTAAGAGAGTCAAAACACAATGATAGCTTCACAAACCAAGATTTCTCATAATTAGCTCAATAATGGATCCATCATGGATCAAGTAGAAATTCACCATAATCTCTCTCTAAGCTGCATCCAACACGTGTAGGATAGCTCATTGTACTTATCCATATCCACTTTGGATAAGATCTATCAAGTTTGCCACATAATCCATTGGTGGTTTGTGTTGACCTTCTAGATTCCTACAATCTAGGACCTAACTCCTATAGTTTAGGAGATGTCATATTAGACTCAAATGAAAGCTAATCAAAATAGATTTGAATATTAAAAGTGTCATTTCACACGTGTGGACAGGTCCTCACACGTGTGGATCCACATATATGTCTAATATTCATCAAAAACCATGTGAAAATTGCTAAATTCTAACAATTATGTCACTCATTCATGGCCAAGTCATCAAGGCTTGATGGCATCTTTTGGCAAGATGGAGATGGAAGCTCATTCATGGAGTATCATGGTGGATACATGGCAACAAAGGAGGAGGAGACATGCAAGCAAATGTTGATCACTCACATTTATTGTTTGTTTGCTGTATTTTTTCAGAGAGTTCAGAGTTGGAAGCATGGTGGAATCATTTCATTTACATTCTATTTGATTCTTCATGTTCTAGTTACATCTTGATATGTAAAATTGATGTAAGAAATAGTGAAGCATCCCAAGTGGACACTATTCTCTATATCAATTATGATTGTTTCTATTTTGAGCATTACATGATCATTGAAAGGAGATTTATTCTTAGGAAGAAGATCATTGTTATGATGGATCAAAGTTCTATTGGCAAAAACTATGATAGGAGCAAGCATATTGAGATACAATATCATTTTGTGAGGGAGCGAGTCATTGCAAAGGAGGTGGAGCTTCAACATGTGTCTTCAAGGGAATGTGTAGCTGATATCTTCACCAAAGCTTTGGGAAAAGACTTGTTCATGAAGCATAGGACTTCACTTGGAGTATTATCAAAGTCTATGCTAAAACTAGTTGAAGAGGAAGTCTGAAAGATTCAACTAGTTTCATCACATTTTGCAATATTTCCATATTTGGCATATTGAGGCCAAAACTTGTTTTAGACTTAGAGGTTGACTTTTCAAAGTTCATTAGTCTAAATTTCATTTGAATAAACACTTTTTGAAAGTGTGGGAAAGATAGAATGTGAGTTTGAGTAGATTCAATTTGAATAGTTGGGTACATTGAATCTAGACCCAAAATTAGTAGAGTTAGCATTTTGGTGGGAAAGCCAAGTGGCCAAATAGGGTTCAGACCTACTATAAAAGGATGTAACTCGTAGAGAGAGCGATCTTCTCTCTTCTCTATCTCGTTTCATGCTTATACATGGTTCTCTTGGGTTTCACTATCCATTGGTGCACTATCTTGGTGATTTCTTGCAATTCTATGTGTAGAATGATCTATATTTGCTATTTTTGGATCCACACATGTGAAATACAGTAGCTTGCTGGTTTTGTACGGGAAGCAACAGTACATAATCATTTCATTCAAGTTTGATCAAGTTCTATCAGTGTTTGCATCTCAAATTGTGTGTAGATGCTGATTTTTCTACATTGGTGAGATTGGTAGTGTATTTCTCTTTCTAACCAAAGATCATTCAAGTAGATTGGATCTTAAGGATCTGAAATCTTTCACAGTTCGCTCAAGGTGGCTTCTTGTTTGTCTCCTTCGGCCTTCAAATCGCTCCAGAAATGTGTCATAGCTCGTAGAAAAATTGATTGATCTATGTACCTTGCCGCACTTGTGAGTGGAGGGCTTAGCTTGCAGTCGGTTCTGTTTTGAGGATTTATCGTTAATTCTTGTTTGGTTTTAGCATCATCTTATTCTTGGCACTTAATTTACAATGATATATCAATAGGTTTACTATAAATGCTTCTATGTATAGAACAAATGAATCACTGGAGCGACAAAGGGAGATACTATCAATAATTATTAGAGTATTATATTGCCAACCTGTTGATGATAAGAAAATAAATGTTAAAGTGAGCGTGGGCAACAAAGCCATGCCATCAAATATTCCTTTGTTAGAAGAGTTTGGTGCCCTGCAGCATTTGTGAGAGATAGAAATTTAATACTTTTGCCAGGGCCAACTTAGCTCTTTTTCGCACATGTTCTGGAAAACTCTGCTCAGTGCTCTCTATTCTGGTCCCTGGAGTCTACTTCATGCAAGAAGGTTTCGAGTGTGAAGAATAATTTTGTTTTGTTGTGTTGTTCTTCCCGGATTGTAAGTCTATCACACTCTCACGTCCTTCAAGCTTTCTTTGTCATCTTTCCCAGCCGAATCAATCACGCCATACTATTTTTTTCATTGAACATTCGTGGCTATTGACAGTGTGGGCACTTATTCTTTCACATCGTAAATCAAACATGCCATACTATTTTTTTCACTGAACGTTCGTGGCTATTGACAATGTGGGCACTTATTCTTTCACATCGTAAAGCCTTCTTTCGACATCTTTTGTGTTCAGTTGATTATATAGCCTTGCTTTGAGCGATTATTTCATCTTTTCCAGTCTCCATTGTAAGCATGAAGCTTCGTATCTAGCTCCCTTTGCTTATCTGTCTCCTTCTTGTCCTTGTTGTTAATTCATCTGCACCAAATATCACAGTGGTGCTGGAAAAGAACCAGAAGCTTACTATGTTCAATGCACTTTTATCGCAAATTCCAGTGGCAACGGAAATCAACGCCACACCATCACTTACAATACTTGCTGATGTTGACTCAGTTCTAAAACCAATGATAGATCGCTTTGGCGGAAATCTCCCAGATGGGCTAACGGGTGATATTTGCTGGTATCATGTGCTTTTGTCTTGAAAGTTGCTGCTGCCCACAAACCCGGTTAAATAATTGGTCGTGAAGCTCTTGCTGCAGGCTGCTGCTTCTTTTGAGAAGCTCATAGCCCTCTGCGATTTTCTACCATGTATGTGATGCCTCATCTTCTTCTTTCATAGCTCATTCCTCCTCTTCTTCCTCTCTTCCTGCTCATGCTCTTCCTTCCTTCCTTTTTTCTTTACATCATACTTGTTAATAAACCTGATTTATCTGGCCGAATTGCTTGCTAGGTTTAGTTGCTACAAGAGTTCACTTATCAAGTTGAGTTTCGTCAAGGAAAATATCATACTAATGTTGATTATCTTTCATGACTTAGCACGAGAAAGGTTGAAAAACCGTTAAATGACGGCTTTTCAGTGAAAATTTATTTGAGATATCTTCTACGAATTCTTTATATTATGATATTAATATTTATCTCAAAGATCAGATATATCCTGGTGGGTGTGACTTGGAGAAGAAGACATTATTTCAATATAAAGCTGCACCTTATACCATCATCAACAATATTCTGTATAAGCTTGGTGTAGATCATCGATTAAGAAGGTGTCTTGAAGCTGAAGATATTCCAAAGGTTATTCGAGCCTTACATTCCAAAGATGTCGATGGACATTTCGCCATGAAGAACACTGTTAAGAAGATTATGACCGCCAAATATTGGTGGCCTACCATGTTTAAGGATGTCTCTAATTATATTCAATCTTGTGATCCATGCCAAAGATATAATAAACCAACCAAATATTTGAATTGGCCGTTGACACCAATCATACCACTTGCACCATTTTGATTCTTTGCAAGCTGAGCTTAATAAGGTTAAGGTAGAAAAGACCACTCTGCAGACCACTTTGCACAATGAGAGCACCGAGCGAATAAAGACAAAAAATACCTTACAAATATGCAGCAGCTCTGGGTCAATCCAGATTGATCCTTTGAAGTTGTAGTCTCTTCAAGACCAGATGCTCAAGAATTTTTGAGTCGAATTTCTTCTTTCACTCAAAAATGACAGAGTATTAGTCGAAGAAGAACTTGCCGAGCTGAAGGAACTTTCCGTTGAGACAACAATATGTTCTGGGCTCGATGCACATGAGGAATATTTGCAGGCCCTAGAGAAGATTGAAGAATTGGCGAAGGAGCTTCAGGCAACTCACCAATTTTCAGGAGTTGCTGATCACCTAGAGTATGCTGAAGCCTACATCAAGATCTTTGACCTTTAGAAGGAGGTAGCAGATCTAAAGTAGCAGCTCGAAAACCATAAGCTCGTCACTACAGATATCCACAACCAGGACGTTGCTGAAGTGTTGCCTAAGGCAAAACGACCAAAGAGAAATCAGTCGAAGGTATGTGCATAACATTTTCAAGTATTCCTTGAATGATTTTGGAAGTGGAGTCCCTACCATCTTAGCATCGAATTGTAATGGCATGTCAATTATTTGATGCTACCAGGCTCAGTAGGCATGGCATTCGAGGACTGGTAGTCAGTATGCAAAAAAGAAGATTTTCTCTAGTTATGGGACCAACTTAGCATAGAACAAAAGTGTCTATGTTGGGCCATAATCCAAGGCAAATTTAAAGTTTCGTCATTCAGGTCAATTGAATTATATATAGGCTCAACCTTCATGTATGCTCATACATCCGAATAAAGGAGTACCAATTTTTGAAGCATAGTGATACAAAACGAAAATTTTGGAGGTGACATGCAGAGTTCAAGCTATACTTACCAGAAGGCCATGCAAATATTGAGGAATTCGACGACGCATGTCTTCTGTTAAATATTAATATGGCATATCCAGAGCTATATAGTATATACACCGACTAGGAGAAAAAGTTTTTAAGTTATTTTGCATATTTCAAGCATAGTCTACATGATAGAGTCAAATCTTGTGAATATAAAGCCTTATGCACATATACTTACTAGTAGTTCAACACTTTTGCAGCTAAAATATTATTTTTTGTTCAGAACTTATTAGTAAAATGTAAGTTTGTTCAATTTTGATTTACTTTGTTTGAACAAATTACACTTAGGAGAAATTCTAAAGAAGACTTCCAATTAGTACAAGAATTATTTGATGGGACTCTACTTCCTGTAAGGTTGTCACCATACGACAATTTACCTATTGGAAGATACACCAAAGCAAAAGAAGACTCGAGTGTCAAAAAGACTTGGAAATGGCACAAAATTTACACGATGATCTCAATACATGAAATCTTTTCCAAATTCTTCTTGTATATGACGTTGCTAATTATGTGATGATGTTCAAAGATAATTCAATGCTTGATGTCTGCTGAAATCTATTTTGAATCAACATTTAATTATGAAATACCAAGTAAAGGTCATATATTCAACGATTGAAAAACTATCTTTACATTTGACCTAACGAAGATTTAAAAGGAGAATTATTCAACGACATGAAAGTATTCTTTTCTAAGGAATGAATAATTCTCGAAACAAAGATTATCTGTTCACGAGGACGTTTCACATTTGAGGAGGGGGATATGTGATGCCACATATTTGCTAAATAATGAATATCTACTCAAATATGGCAACTTATACTTGAAGATGAATATATGTGCTGGACAATGGTATAATATGAAAAGGCCTATATCATTTTTTCGGGATATAAATGCCAAAGACTTGTTTTGCACTAAAAGACAAAACCTCCAGAATTGAAACGATGTCTGGAACAGCCTTAGTCCAATCAATCATATGAATCGACTAGATGCGTATCGCCACCTTAAACTAGAGTAGATTAAACTCGTACTTGAATGTACTTTCAATGGTATAATTTACATGTACTTATAGCTCATATATTAACTAGAGTTAATCAATGGAGCATCGCACCTGGAATTTCTAGAGGTGTGTTTGCTCGCCCATAGTTAATGTATATGAAGACACTCTTCATTCTCACACCACCGAGAGAGAGAGAGAGAGAGAGAGAGAGAGAGAGAGAGAGAGAGAGAGAGAGAGAGAGAGAGAGAGAGAGAGAGAGAGAGAGAGAGAGAGAGAGAGAGAGAGAGAGAGAGAGAGAGAGAGAGAGAGAGAGAGAGAGAGAGAGAGAGTTCTTGTATTTGTGAGATTGAAGAAGTAAATAGAGCAACGAAGACTATCTTTTCTGATCTCTGTTCTCCACAATGTTAAGTGTGAGTGATCTTGAGTCTATTAGCAATCTCGAATGCACTACTTAAATCACTCTTTGGTCAGACAATTACAATAGCTCATTATAGTCGTTTGTTGTGTTTTCGTAAAGTTGATCTAAAGAACTGTCTTAAAACTAACTGACTCATCTATGCAAATACTTTGTATTCGGCACCCAAGTAACGTATCACTTTGGTACAGTGTTCCACCGTCACTGATAGAGAAGTATGTATACATGTGAAATGCTAGTCCCTGCCTGAGGAATTGAGTTATTGATCTGTGTTCATGTTTGTAACGAAGATATATGTTTCTAACATATTCGCGAACTATTTGAGTTCTTTAACTATGACTGGACTTCAGTTGTTGAGGACGTCTGTCTAGGATACATCAGTTCAAGAATAAGATTAACTATTTGTCTGTTTGTACATGTCTGCATCGAACATAACACAAATTCTTGCTGACAACTTAATCAGCCAGAGTGTAGTTCATTCGTGCTACTTTGATAACATTTCAATTATAGGACGCTTTTCATTCGGTTTGATAGAGGAAGATTGTTGTTCTGAATTTGTCATCATCACACGCCCACAACAAAAGTAATACTGGTTACTTATTAAATATCTATTGACAACCAGATTAACACACGACTCCATTTCATTCAAACTAATTTAGGATTGTACAAATTAAATAGTTTTTAAGTGCTATCTCCTTGGGGAACGACATAAATACTACACAAATCAAGCAATTCTATGTTGGTATATTACGACAATGGTGGCATTGTTTTCACTAATCTTTGTGGAAATTCAAGATCAAGCATTGATGAGATCTTGTTGGATCTAGATCATATGTTTGAGAGAGAGTATTTCCAGAGGCTCTGGTCTGAAGATATTCATATCTTTGATATCTTTGATGATCAAGAGAAAGGTAAGCAAGTGGATGTGACACAATTTTCTTTACTCACACATTTTGGAGAATCTTCTTTTGTAGATGATGCTATGCAAGTGGATATTGGTTCTCATGGTTTTCATGCTAGAAAATCATTTAATGGATCTGGAAAATAGTTCTTAGTCAACGGATTTGATGGTCAAAAAGAAGATCAAGAGGTTGGTCTCAAAGGGTTTCAACAAACAAAAGGCAAGGTGGCAATTCGGAGCTAGTCAAGAGCATCAAAGGAGGGTCGTTTGGCAAAGATGTTATGGATCTGTTTTTGCAAGACTCTTCATACACAGGTTGTTGAAATTGAAAAATAATCTATCTTGACTTTAGGCTTGCTACAAACTTTGTACTATGCAAGTATGTTGTTTCATAAATGTAAATGCCAAATTTGACCTAGATAGAACTCGAGCTATATGGATTTGTCATATCTAGTTGGTTGAATATAACTTGCATATAAATTGTAGACTTAGAAATAGCATTAATATGCTTGTAGAAACTCATGGCATATCACATGCATTTATTGTAAGTGATCCATAGTGACATGCAAGGCATGCACAAAGTGAAATGGACACATGCATGATGATTTGTACAAATTTAGTTAGAACTAGGACACTTGGTAAAAGTTGGTAGAGATACATGCATGAGATGTGACAAATGTCACTTAGACTCTAGTTTCCACTTTAGATGTGTTTGAAAGGTGGATGGATGTGGTTCTACCTCAAGCTACCTCAAACTCCATAAATATGTGTAGCTATTCTCATAATTTTTCATGAAGAACCAAAGCTTTGTAGCTATTCCATGCCATTTTGGATCTATACCATATTTGCTTGAATATCTCTCTCTCTCTCTCTCTCTCTCTCTCTCTCTCTCTCTCTCTCTCTCTCTCTCTCTCTCTCTCTCTCTCTCTCTCTCTCTCTCTCTCTGTCTCTCTCTCTCTCTCTCATGTTGAGGCTAATGCTCATACACGAAATTCTTGTACTTTTGCTCATTTGTAATTCAATGCTATCATTCTCTGATTCTTAGCATGCTAGATTGTGGTTAAGCCATAAATTCTGTACTAGATCTTGCTATTCAATTTAGAATCAGGTTATTGTGCTAATCATAAAGCTTAATAAGATCAATCATACTTGTGGATCATTCTCACACATGTGAGAATTCTGGAAACTTTGTCATGGTATCAGAGCCAAATTGAGCTTTGCATGCTAACATCTCTGATTATACAAGAATTTGAGAGCTAATTCAAGCAAAAAGTAGTTATTTACTTTTCTTTACATTTTTCTAAAAAGTGTTTGGACCAAATTGGATTGAAACTGAATTTTTAGGTCTGAAAAGGATAGTACGAAATTTTGGAGTTCCAGACGTGTGAAAATCAGAAATTTTCAGTCCCTTCTATTTCCTTGCTTGTTGATCCAAAGATAGGGGTCTTATAGCTTGTGGAAAGCTTATGAAGTGTACTTTCCATAGAGATTGATACCAAATCAATCTGATGTGTCTATCAAGAGTTATAAGCTCTTAAAGAGGGTTGGGAGAGGTCCAAAATCTGAGTGACCACTTTTTGATTTGATTCAAACTTGCTTTGTTCTGAATCCATTGTTTTGAGTATCCTACACAAGAAACTGAAGATCAAGACTAAGTTTGATATTAATTGAACACCTTTGAGCCTTCTGAGTATCATTAGTATTTTCTTTTGAAGCATTTCACACATGCCAAAAGTAGGATTCAAACTTGTCTTAGTGCCTCAATCCATTTTCAGTGTCTGATCTAGATAATCTTGTTTTGTGAAATATTTGAGATCCATCTCAAATATAGTTGCAAGTTTTTCACATAGGAAGGTAGCACATCCTTGAAAATACCTATAGTGAAAGAGAGTAGCAATATTAAGTCTGATTGGAACAAGCTTAAACATATTATTGTCCAATAACTAAGAAGTCTTCACATAATGGCACCTGTGGGAGGATATCTTTTAGATGTAGGTGAAAGACTAAGTACTTCTAATTACTCAATTTGGAAGTTTAGAATGGAGTCTATTTTAATACTCCAAGATGTTATGGAATTGTGCTTGGTATTGAGGAGGAGCCTTAAGCACAACTTGAAATACCAAAGTACAAGAAGAGAGCTAGAATGGCTCTACATTTCATTAAGATGAATGTATCTAATGAAATTTTGAGAGAGATAGGACCTTGCACCACAACTAAAAATGCTTGGGATGCACTTAAGTCCATCTATGAAGCAAAGAATACTTCTAGAATACTCACTCTTAGGAATTAGATTTTCCAAATTTTTCAAAGAAGTGAGGAGAGTGCATCAAACTATTTCAAGCTCCACAAGAATAGCAATCAAAGAGTCATAAGTTATGGAAGTTGTTTGATGATCTTCCATAAGCCTATGAAGGCTCTTGAACTCCTCTAGGCCTCTCTCTTTAAGGCGACATATTCTTAGCCTATCGGGTGAAATACTGGCTATCGGATCGACGCGACAGTGATTTTTCACTTGGACTGTGCGCATCGAATCACTATTGTTGAAAAAGCAGATTTTGAAAAAAAATTGAAATTATTGGAGGGTATTTTGCATGATCAAAACTTAATTCGATAGACTCCTCATACTGTCCAAAGCAAAGCAGAATCTATCGAGTCAAGCTTTGATCATTCATATTATTTTCCAATATCGCTTCAACGAGCGAGAATAGCCTCTCTGGTTTTCACATGCAGTATATGCGCGTCAATTTGCTATTGGGTGAAATAATGGCCTTCAGAATCTTTTGAAATCATAATGATTGGATATAAAAAAGGTTAACCTTGTCAATTTCAGCAATAAATTGTAGATGTGACGATACTTTTGTAGCTTTAATTGTAGATGTGACCATACTTTAGATGAAATTAATTCTGGTTTATTCGATATCGACTAATCATTTTGATGATAGATGGATATTTAGTTTGATTTGATTGACAAGCCTCGGAGTAATCATCATTGTAATCCAAACCTCAAACATCCAACCCACCACGTTTGCAATCATTTCAGATTTTCTCTATATATACTGATGGACGACGCTGAATTTTTTTTGTTTAAAGTTCTTACAGTTCTCTACATCGATGCGATAGCTATTCAGCGCGCTCAAAACAAACTTCCTACGCTATTACTCACGTGCGCCCATCCGCTACCAGCTATCGGGTTGGTTGAGCTCAAGTATCGGTTCGACGTGCTCGACCTGACTTTTGATCATGGGTTCTCCTTCTTCGCGTGTTGATCCGATATTGGACATTAATGGCGCAAACCAAGCAAACAACACAAGGCCACTTTGGTGGAGTACCAATCTCAGAAGCGGGTCAGGGAAATCCACCACCACCACCTCGTCCACCACCACCTCCTCCTAGGCCAAGGGGCATAAGAAGAGACCCACCCTGGCTCAAGAATATTCAGAAGCTACAGAAGAGAAATAATCTTCTGATTCTGAAAGCTCACATACAGAGATCCATCAGAGACATTACAAGAAGTCTATCTGCAGATGTGAGATGGACGGTAATGGCAATTGAGGTGCTACACACTGCATATGAGGATTTTCAGGTGAAATTTATTTCAGATACTGTTGTTGCAGCTGTCCATGCCAAGAGGGTGACCATCATGCCCAAGGATTTCAACATTGTATTCAGGCTTCAGGACACATATGACAAATTTGCAGAATAATTTAGACCTGCTCCCTCCTCTCCTCCAAAACAAGATTCAGAGAGGAGAAAACGAAAGCAATCTCAACCATTTCAGTTTGTTATTCGTATACAAAACAGGAGTGTTTCAAAGCATAGGAGGTCTCTTCACCCTCCAAATAAAGCGAGGGATTTTTTCAAGCCATAAACTCTGGATGAGATTTTTTCTTCTAGGCATTCTCCTCCCAATTCTCCTCCTAAGTCTCCTTCTTCTCCCCCCAGAACTCCATCTTTACCTTCTCCTGCTAGATCTTCCTCTCCTAATAAATCTCCTCCTCCTACCCCCATAAATATTAGTTCCCCTCCTCCTGTTCTAGGAAATGATTTAGATGATTTTGTTAATGTAAAGGTAATTTTGAATGACAATTCTTTTTCTGAATTATCTGTATTACTTCTGTCACCCCCTGCACTTGCCTTTGTAAATACCTCTCAATATGTACAGTATGACCAATTGTTAAACATGTATCTTAAAGCTTGAGGTCATTGATATAGTTTTAGGATGTCGAAGACCAATGCTGGTCTCCCCCTTTCTAGTTTAGATACAGGTGAATTAAAAAGTACGGATAAAATACTAGGTGAAAATGTAGGAGGTGGGTCCATTCAATACTGGATGGAGTTTTTCCAGACCCCATTGTTTATAGATGTAGCATTGTTTCCCCTTCAATTCATGGCTGCATTTGATTTTCCTGATTTCAAAAGTCTGTATGATGATATGTTCCAATACGACAGACTGGGAACTTCAATTCTCGTGTTGCCATACATAACAAAGTAAGTGTCTTTTTTTCAGATTTTATTATGTTGAATTTTTTATATGAATTTTGATTTCACATTGATTCTCATAAATTTATTGTTTTCTGGTTGCAGTGATCATTGGAGGTTATATGTGTTGTCCTTATACGTCAATAATGAGGGTGTGTGTAATCCAGTCTATTACACACACACACACAAAATTGCCATGAGTCATATCCAAAAAATATTGGAACTCTTTCCAATACCAAATGCAAAAGCATATACAAAGCTAAAAATTGTTGATGCAGAGGTATTCAAACAATATTTTTTGGATATCGGTTCAACGCACGCTTGTTTCCATTGTAGATTTAATTATAACATCCTGCGCGTTGATCCGATATCTCATAATGTTAAAATTTGGATTCTGCAGTCCTCCCAGCAGGTTGATTCTATCAGTTGTGGGAGTTAAACTATTTTAAAAACATCATCTTTTTGAGGGCACCTTTGGCTTCTTGCAAAAAATGTGAAGAGAGAGAAAAAAAACCTCGAAGGTCATCTAAAATAAACAAGTAACACTCCAGCGACGTCCTTGTCCGCATCAACGATGTGAATTATTGACCGTATATACTGTTTGTGTACAGTTGTCACAAAAGGCATATACTTCCAAGTACAACGGCTTTCGTAATTAGGTGACAAGCATTCAATGTAATTAATACATGGATGACATCTATAAATAGATCATTCAAGCACACATTAGGGGTTGCTCCATCCATGAGACACATTATTTGAGCCTCCCAATTATGCCATCAATTTTGGTTGTGATTGCTATTTGACACTTTTTTAATTGGCTTTCACTACAAGATGGCCTTCCAAATCTGGAAGAGGTAATCTTCGATTAATAACTTTTAATTTTGGTTTTGTTTTTTTCATATTCAAATTTCTATTAACTAATCTTTGATTAATTATATTTAACTGTGTTTATGTTTTTTTTCAGTTTAAATGTCCGAAGGTCTCCCCAATGGAGATAATGCACTTCAGGCAGGTGTTGTGTCGTCGGTGTAGCATAGGGGTCTGTCGCTGGGAGTGACAACCCCGCCTTCACCTACATAGCAAGAAAAGAGAGGGAGAGGAGAGAGAGGAGAAAGAGAGTGGAGAGAGAGAGAGAGAGAGAGAGAGAGAGAGAGAGAGAGAGAGAGAGAGAGAGAGAGAGAGAGAGAGAACGCCTAGGTTGAGAAAGGCTTTGGGGGCTCGAGCGCCTACCCAAAGCTATTCTATCCCAACGTAGGGAGAGAGGGAGAAGAGAGAGAGAGAGGAGAGAGAGAGAGATGGAGATGGAGAAACCAAGAGAGTTTTATTAGAATGAGAATGGAAGATGATACAATACAAAGGAAATGACTCCCTCTTATAGATTTTAGAGGTGAGCCTTCTTTACTCTCATTGGCCACTTCATTGGGGCAAGGATTCTATTCCAAGCCTTTAAAATAAACACAACTTAAATCTATTGGTGCTAAGAAAGCACAAGGGCGCTCACATGATTCATGTGAGTTTTAAGTTGGGCCCTTTTAGCTTTTTTATTTGCAACTTGACTTAGGGCCTCTAATGTCATTTTAGAGTTTTAAGCCCCTAGTCTCTTATTCCTAGGAATTACAGCTTGCTACTTGTGCTCATTGGTGGCTGGGCTTATACACACAGGATGCCAATCTTGCACTTATTATTCTACTATACTATGGCGGGGCCCACTAGGCAAGGCTTGACCAACAGTATTTTAAGTGGTGGGACCCACTTATTTATTTGTATACATGAAATACCCACAACAGGGTCCACGGCCCAAAGTAGTGCCGGTCCCTCGGCCACTAGACTGCAATTGTCGTGAAGGGCGATGTTGTCAGTTCTTTTATTGTTGGGACATGGTGCTTCAGGAAAAGCCTGGATAGAATTCGCTTATGTAAAACCTGAGGCTTTATTAGATGATGGTGATAAGCAAGAACTTGTACTTGCCAGATTTTCAATAATACCCATAAGGGTCTGGTGGCCATTCTGGATAACCTTGTTCATCAACAAGTGGGTAGTTGAGACATTCCATCAGAGTATCCCAAGATAAAATTGGATTCTCATAGATTGGCGCAATTGGTCCCAATGTCATGGACTCCATCAAATCATAATGTGGATATGACATGCTTGCTTGACTCTCTTGTCTATCCAGGTATTCGTGGTATGCCATAACCTGACAACTTTCCTCAGCAGTCAATGTCAAAGATTTAGGACAAGGCTTTGTCATTGTAGGCACTGGTGCTTGCTGTACTGGAGGCCTATTTGGACTTGGATTCCCTGGATTTGGCCTTTGAATAATGGATATACCCCGAATTGGCGTTGATTTGGGGATCTGTTGAATTGTTGAACAATTAGACTTTGGTTGAATCTTGCTCGTTGAGGGGCAATCATCAACTTTAGTCTTCCCTTGGTCATTGCATTTCCCCGTTGAAGGCTGCGTGACTGCACTTTTCCTTGGATCTTGTGCTGAATTGTCTTCAAGTTGCTTTGTTGACGCTAGTCCCCTTTGTAATTCATCACTAAGAATTCTTTGTAGTGATTTTGCCAAGAGACTTGGTAAAATCTGTTGGACTTCGTCGGATGCCAATTTCTTGACTTCCTCAATTACCATTGGCATGATAGATTCTACCATCTCTGTCTTATGTGATGGTTTTACTTGTTTGCCCAAGGGTATCTTTACGTACTTTGGGACTTTTGCCAGATTGTCTTCATCACTCGCTTCATAGCCCGGCAGCACTAGGATTTTTCTTTTATAGTGTGTTCGAGGTGGAAGGGTCACCACAAGTGCATGGTGGTCTACATAAGCCAAATGCCTCCTCGCTATTTGTGGATATCTCAGGCAATCTCGGCATGGATGATTAACTCCGCATTGTGAACATGAGGGATCAAATGTTGATGGATCCCCTCGATGTGGACATTCAGCACGGCGGTGTTTCCCTCCGCATCCAAAGCATCTTACCGAGTGCAATACACCATCGCCTCTAAGCTGATAGGCATACACTGGTAATAGATTCCCCTTAAGATTTTCCACAAAGTATACTGGTAGACTGTTATGGTCCTCCATTAAATTCGGTGACATGCAAGAGGATATAACCAAAACTTCTACCTTGCCACTGTTTGTTGAAGAAACTCGTGATTTAGATGGATCAATCTGACATTCATCCTTCTGGTGAGCTCCTTGTTGGCTTGATTATGCTTCTGACCATTGAACCGCTAGATCTTGTGGTCGACAAGCATGTTGCTCTGTATTTTGTCCTTTTAACAAGCGCGGATTCTTGATTGGACACCTGGTACTTGGATGATCTCCAAAGTAGAAGGTACATTCGTCCTTTTCAAGAAACTTGATAGAGTGAGCATAAGCTTGTTGACAGCTTGAACTGCAAGGTTCTTGGTCTTCCGCTGCACTTGATCTGCTTGACCTTGCTGCACTTTGTTGCCTTGCATGGGTTTCATTCTTGTTGGATCATTGCTCGTTGTTGACCTTTGTTCCTCTGATTTCCCATCTGGATAGGGAAAATCCTTCTTCCCGAGTGAGATTTCCATCAAGGCAGCATCCTTACAAAGTTGTGCAAGCGACGCATAGGATGCTAACTCTTCCATACCAGATCTGATCCTTTTGGACAGTCCGGCATAGTATTTTGCCATGATGATCTGTTGGAAAATCGGGGGATCACAATCCTTCACTAGATGATAGATCCGATAGGTGTAGTCTCGGATTGTTTCAGCAGGGAACGTTTTTAATTTCGATAATCCTACAAGGGCAGTCTCCATAGTTCAACACTAGAATGTCGCAAAGTAGCTGGTTGGTGAATTGCTTCAATGTTTGCTCAATGACTCTGGTGCTCCAACCTTTTTTTTTTTTAAGTGGAGGAAGAAAAAGAAGAGGAGAAAAGAATCAAGAAAAGAGAGATCCGTATGGATGTGAACAAAAACAGAAATGGATTTAACAGATAACCGCAATGAAAGTTACACTATCAAGAGAATATGGAGATGGACAGAAGAGTGTGGACAGAAGAGTGATGAATGGTTGGTATGGATGGTGGTGGAAACTGATTTTTCTTGGTACTGATCAACTCGATCTGAGGTTCATTCACTTGGTTCAGTCCAGGGATCTTGGATCTTGATGGATATTGTGACTGCAACCTAGATTTGACAAGATCTGATCAGTTTCAGTTGGCTAATAGTGTGATTTTAGCCTCTTTTCTTGGTTCTGTGGTTTTTTTTTTTTTGTTGAGATTTCTTCAGATCTGAGTGAATATAACCTTCAACCTTCCTACAGTAGTTGTATATGGACCATTTCTAGACAATGTGAGTCTGCAAGAGTTCTTGATGGGCAGATTTGTCAGGATCTTGAAAAAACTCAGTTTTTTGGCACTTTTTCTCAGATATTTCTAAATATAACCATTGGATCTTCACAAAAATCTCACAGTAGCCAGATCTTGGTTAGATCTATTTCAAAAACTCTTTGAAAAGGCTACTTCCCAGCAGATTTTAAAAAATCATAGAAAAAGTGCATTTTTTGGGGGTCTTTTTGCAAAATTTTTAGATTTTCTCGAAAAAAACCCTTGCAGACTGATATGCACTTGTATCTTAGTCAGATTCAGTTGCTCAACAAGCTTCGAGAGCTACTTCCTAAGGAAACTCAAAAAATCTTGAAAAAAGTGCATTATTTTGTGGTTTTTTTGCAAACTTCCTATATCTTCTGAGAACAAACCCTTGCAGACTAGTATGCACTTGTATCTTAGTCAGATTCACCTGCTCACCAAGCTGCAAGGGTTACTTCGCAAGGAAACTAAAAACATCTTGAAAAAAGTGCATTTTTTTGTGGTTTTTTTGCAAAATCCTAAGATTTTTTGGGAACAAACCCTTGCAAACTGGTATGCACTTGTATCTTGGTCAGATTCACTTGCTCACCAAGTTGCAAGAGCTACTTCCCAAGGAAACTTAGAAAATCTTGAAAATAGTGCATTTCTTTGTGGTTGTTTTGCAAAATTTTAAGATATTCTAGGAAAAAACCCTTGCAGACTGGTATGCACTTGTATCTCAGTTAGATTCACCTACTCACCAAGCTGCAAGATTTACTTCCCAAGGAAACTCAAAAAAATCTTGAAAAAAGTGTATTTTTTTGTGGTGTTTTTGCAAAATTTTAAGATTTTCTAAGAAAAAACCCTCGCAGACTGGTATGCTCTTGTTTCTTATTCAGATTCACCTGCTGACCAAGCTGCAAGAGTTACTTCCCAAGGAAACTCAAAAATCTTGTAAAAAGTGCATTTTTTTGGGGTTTTTTTGCAAAATTTTAAGGTTTTCTGGGAACAAACCCTTGCAAACTTGTATGCACTTGTATCTCAGTTAGATTCAGATGCTCACCAAGCTGCAAGAGCTACTTCCCTAGAAAACTCAAACAATCTTGAGAAAACTACATTTTTTGTGTGGTTTTTTGGCCAAATTTTGAGATTTTATGGGAACTAATCTTCGCAGGCTGGTATGTGCTTGTATTTGAGTCAGATCCACTTGATTACCAAGCTACGAGAGTTACTTCCCAGAGAAACTCAAAAATTTGTTGTCTGAGAAGGTTCTAGGCCACTTTTTGCTCTTGGGAACCTTCACAGGGGCACTTTTTTTGGAATCTAACTCTTGCAGACTTCTCTGTGTCCTTGTCTCAGTGAGATGGAACTTCAGAGAGCTCTGCGAAGGTTACTTCCCAAGGAAACTCAAAAATTTGTTGTTTGAAAAGGTTCTAGGCCATTTTTTGCTCTTGGGAACCTTCACAAGGGCACTTTTTTTTGGGATCTAACTCTCGTAGACTTCTCTATGTCCTTGTCTCAGTGAGATGGAACTTCAGAGAGCTCTGCGAAGGTTAGTTTTGAGTTTTGAATTTCTTTTTTATTTTTACAAGAAATTTTTGAATTTTTATGGGATTTTCTTTGTTTTTTCAAAATCTATTGGGAAGTATCCTTCACAGGCTTCTATGTAGGTCTAGGACAGTACCCTGGAGCTGCTGCTAGTCATGCGAAGGTTAGTTCTTGCTAGTTTTTGAGAAATCAAAATCTGATGGGATTTTGGCTCTCTTTTTCTCTCCAAAAACAAATTTTGAGCTCTTTTTTTTTTCTAATTTTTATGGATTTTATGGATTAATGAAAGGATTGGGTGCTTGGATCTGATCCTCCCACCCCACAATATCTCCCTACAGTGCAAACAAACAAAAAAATCACGAAAAAATGGCAAAAACTAACACTACTCACACTATTCTACTCTTAAAATTTGATTTTTTTGATGAAAAAGAATGATGAGAGACAAGAAAGAGAGAGATAGAGGAAAAGAGAGAGAGAGTGAGAAAGCTATGTGGCGAAACGAGTGTGTGGCACTCCCCAACAACGGCGCCACTGTTGTGTCGTTGGTGTAGCATAGGGGTCCATTGCTGGGAGCGGCAACCTCGCCTTCACCTGCATAGCAAGAATAGAGAGGGAGAGGAGAGAGAGGAGAAGGAGAGTGGAGAGAGGGAGAGAGAGAACGCCTATGTTGAGAAAGACTTTGGGGGCTCGAGCGCCTATCCAAAGCTATTCTATCCCAATGTAGGGAGAGAGGGAAAAGAGAGAGAGAGAGAGAGAGAGAGAGAGAGAGAGAGAGAGAGAGAGAGAGAGAGAGAGAGAGAGAGAGAGAGAGAGAGAGAGAGAGAGAGAGAGATGTGGAGATGGAAAAACCAAGAGAGTTTTCTTAGAATGAGAATGGAAGATGATACAATACAAAGGAAATGACTCCCTCTTATAGATTTTAAAGGTGAGCCTCCTTTACTCTCATTGGCCACTTCATTGGGGCAAGGATTCTAGTCTAAGCCTTTAAAATAAACACAACTTAAATCTATTGGTTCTAAGAAAGCACAAGGGCACTCACATGATTCATGTGCGTTTTAAGCTGGGCCCTTTTAGCTTTTTTATTTGCAACTTGACTTAGGGCCTCTAATGTCATTTTAGAGTTTTAAGCCCCTAGTCTCTTATTCCTAGGAATTACAACTTGCTACTTGTGCTCATTGATGGTTGGGCTTATACACACAGGATGCCAATGCCTTGCACTTATTATTCTACTGTACTGTGGCGGGGCCCACTAGGCAAGGCTTGGCCAACAGTATTTTAAGTGGTGGGACCCACTTATTTATTTGTATACATGAAATACCCACAACAGCAAGAGACCATAAAGCTTCTGATCGAAAATTCATATCCAGTTGCAGTGGCCGAGTGTTCTCCACCCAAGGTACTTCCAACTGGACAAATGGATTTAGAGATCATAGATAGTTGATACTGATTAAATATTCATCTCACTTGATGTGGATGAGACACATGTACAGAAATTTTAATAGAAATATATTTATAGTTTTTCTATGATTGTTCTTACTTGTTTTTTTTTCTGTTATTAATTCAGGTTATGATTCATTCATCTTCAAATTCTACGGTTTTCTGACATGTTTGTTTTTCATAGCCTTGGTCTGCCTTGCCTTTACCATGGTTTTTTTTAGATAAGTTCAAAATGATGATCTGATCGAAGCTTTGCCACAACCAATCCAAACATGCGACATTAGTTCGCTTAGATTTATTGCAACAAAGCTTTGATCAGATCATCATCTAAACATATCCAAATATGCAAAGACACGGATAATACACCAAGGCAATGAAGACAAAAAATACAACCGATATATACGAGACTTCAACAAGGGCAAGCATTGATTCGATATCTGATTGTAGTGGTCACTAGAGTTCAAGTGATTGAAGATCTCCCCAATGGAGATAATGCATTTCCTGCAGGAGACAATGAATCTTGTTATCGAAAACTCATATTATCCAACTGCAATTACATTTTATTTTGCACCATGGAAATGGAGATCATAGAAATGAAAGAGCCTCATAGAAAAAGTGGTTCATATATTTTCAAAAATGATGTATACAAAAAATTGTATTACATAATACAAAATTCCATAGTTCATAATATATGGATCTTCAATGTCGATGGATGTTCCAATATCTTTGCATTTTATATGCTCTTCCTGGCTTACTCTTACCTGCACAAGAGAAATTGTTTTAGTTAATATATTTTATGAAACTGATTCACTTAGAAATACAAAAAAATGAATATTTTTATATGGCATAACGTACCTTTACACCATTCAATCGAAATTGATAGTATTGAGGTAGATCGAATTGCAACATGTCTAGTTCTGATCGAATGTGATTGAGACACCAATCTTCCTCGACCTCAACCATTGCAAGAATGTTGTCATTTCTTTTGATTGTTATCTGAAGTTGCTCTTGAGGGTTTATACCAAAATCTTGATCAAGTGGCTTCCAAACATTTTTGGATTTAATCCATCTTCTATAATACAGCAGCAAAGTGAGCATTTGTTTTTCGATGTGATATCTAAATGTCATGGATGAGTAACATACTCTGCACTCAACTTGCTGATTTTGTTTTGTATCCCAACCATCATCTAACAACTCGGCGATTATTTCAACACTCAAGTCCTTACAAATAAACATGTTTTTATTCTCCGAACATTGCATTTGGAGAAAAAATCAACAAAAATAATAAAAGGTCGATACCAACTTAATCTATTATTCTTTGATCTGGTGCTACATTTTAATATATTCTAAATATCAATATATAGCCTAGATCAAAAACTTTCTGAAATTGCTGCATCAGGAGAAATCCATTCCTCACTCAAAAAATTTGGTAGAGGATATGGCTCTAATCTACCAACTAAACCATTTTTATCAGGAAAATAGATGTGATCATAAAAGTGATTTTAGAGAACGACCTTTATATTGTAAGATGCCAATATCCAAATGTATGACATCAATTATTCTTGCAATCAATTGAACTGTTTGCCATTCAATGAAATTTGATGGATACAAATATGCAAAACCAACAAAAATATCACAAGAAAAATATAATTTAAAGAAAATGCTACCCTTAAAGAAATTAAATCTGAAAACTTACAATTGCATTTTCTTCTATCATTGGATTCAAATCATGAATGTTGAGCTCATTTTAAAGATAAGCATGCTGAACTAAAACTTTTGTGATAGATTGACCGATAGGTGATACTTTGAAATCCATTATCCTGCCTTTTCAAGAGCTTCTATATATGTTATTTGATCTTTTTCTTTTTCGAAATGAGCCTTTTGCAGAGGGATGCATAAAGATCCATTGATATTTTCAATATATTCTTGGTATCCATTGATCTTCTGCATTTTTTTCATTGCAAATATTAATTGCATCAATTGATCATCTTGGTCTCCCATTATGTGTAGCCATTAGTTGTAAATATGAGCACGCAAGCTGAGAACGGAGAGAATGTAGAGATTGCAAGGTAAACCTAAGAATGACAATCCAAAATAAGAGATAGAATGAAGAAAATGAGAGGTATACCTATGAATGACAAGAAGTTCCTAAATTACAAGGATTAGTTAACTATAGTTTATGACTATTGAAGTCAAATCAACCTCAAGTGTACAATGATGGGCAACATAAGGGTATTCGGGCAGTAATTGTGGTCCAATCACAATTGTTTGTACTGCCCGGCAGGATATTTGAAAATCACAAAAATTTGGCCGGGAAAGTTAAATACAATTTCTGTCCGCCAACCACTGTTACAATTCATCACAGATGGACACCATTCATTAGGACACATAAGCATTGAAAGCGTGCGAAGTCAAAAATAGCATCTTGACAAAGGGCCCATTTTGAGTTCTGATATCCCCTAATAAAGCACCAAGACTTCAAATATCAAAACCTTGTACTCAAGCGGTACTCTTGACTACTGAAGAAAGTCTTCAAGTTCAGGCATATCATGAACATGTGGATCAATTAAGCAGTCAATCAACCCTATCCTATCTGTCATACCAATTGAGCGAACCTTCGACAATACCACCGATAACATTTGCACCATTCTATGAAGATCCATGCCAACAAGTGTTATCTTGGGACCCGGTTTTCAATGATGATAGTTATCCATTTGTCGAGGAACAAGGCTATCAAGAATGGCCACCAGACTTTTATTGAGAATTGGGCAAGTTTGGGTTCTTGCGACACCATACATCAATAAAGCATCAGATTTTATGTAAGCGAACATTTGTCTACGCTTTTCCTATGGCAACACAAAAATATATATCTATGCTCTCTACAATTGTGATAATGCCATGGACTCATCAACAACAAATGCTACCATCCCAAAGATCCGTCACAAGCAGTGCCATGGGACTGGCACCTATTTGGTCATGGGAGAATGTTGTCCAATTTTGGGAATGACATGGAATATTCTAAAAGTCGGCAAAAGGCTCCTACAGTAAACCCAAATCCTACATGAATGTGGTACAGAGTCGGAGGTATTAGGATCAGACAACTAGTTGGCATTCTGTGCATATAAGTCCAACATTGGGCCTTTAGGCCAGAAAGTGCCATGTGCACTAATATTTTAAAAAAAAAATTAACTTAGCTTTTGCAAGTTCCTAAGTTTGGATGATTGTAACTTTGTGTGTGATTGAGCTCTTGCCTAGATTCAAAGTGTGTTAAATAGCTCTTTTAAATCCGAACTAATCCATCTATCTTTGATAGATGTGAAATCTCACATGCATGTAGGTCGTGGCAGATCATTGCAAGAATATGTTCATTTTTTACATATTTGAGGTGTTTATTGATCATGATTCTTTGAGATACTTTTGTAAGCATCACCCGTGTAGATCTAGATGTAGATCTAATATAAAGTAGTCTATGTGACTTTGACAAAGCACAAGACTCACAAACATGATTGATGCTAGTTAAGGAACTTGGAAGGCCAATCACAACTTGCTTCCTAGCCATCACCTCCAATGCTTTAAAGTTGAGATGCCCATCCTCTTATGCCAAACCACTTGCATGGATATTTTCTCACTTGCCACACATCTAACTTGGTCAGCAATAACACAAGCATCTAGTTTGAATAACTTCCCTTGCCTTTTACCTTTTGCAATCAAGACATCATTCTTTTTTATCATACTAGCATCTCCATCAAACCGTCCACTTTTAGACCTTTGCTTAGCAATTGACTCGCACTAAGTAGGTTCTTAGTAACAAATGGAATGAACAAAACATCCTTCAAATGAACATTCCTATTTGTAGAGAGAGAAATGAGAATTGTGCCAATCCCTTTGATTGCACACTCACCATAATTGGTTGTGTTTATCACCCTCTTGTCATCTTCATATGCCAATAAAGAAGTGAAATACTCCTTGTGAAAAGTCATGTGTGATCTTGCTCCGCTATCAATCCACCATGGATCAATATCTCCAACAATAGAACTTAAACATGAAGACATGACAAAAGCATCATCATTTGTGTTTTGAGCATCAACACCATCCTCATCAAGAGTTAGATTACCTTTGCTTGTCTCCTTGATCTCTCTTCTTTTTGTAGCAATCACTTAAAAAATTCCCCTTGATGCCACAATAGAAACACTTCAATTTAGACCTATCTTTCTTCTTATCAAAAGAAGAAGACTCGCCATGATCATTTCCTTTAGACCAGTTCCCCTTACCTTTGCCCTTGAACTTGCCTTTAATGAACATGGCCTCCTCATCTTGAGTTGTCGATGTAGATCCACCTCTTGCTTGAAGCCTACATTCTTCATTGATCAAGATCTCTTGAAGATCCACTAAACTTGGAAAAGTATTCTGAATAGTAAGGCTTTGTACAATGTTAGCATGATCATCCAACAAACCATTAAGAATAACTTGAACAAGCTCTCCTTCTTTAATGCTCTCATCAATGAAGCTAACTCATCACCTAAAGTTTTTTGAATAGTAAGACTTTTTACAATGTTAGCATGAGCATCCAACAAACTATTAAGAATAACTTGAACAAGCTCTCCTTCCTTGATGCTCTCATCAATGCAAGCTAACTCATCACTTAAAGCCTTCACTCTCGAACAAAAGTATTAGGACACTCTTCTTTGTTTTGTATGCTTTGAAAGATTTGTCTTCTTAGAGTCAACACTCTAAAAGTAGACTTGGATTCATAAAGCTTCGTCAAATCTTTCCAAGCCTCTCGAGATGAACTGCTCTTACAATCTCCTTGAGTAACTCATTGGTAGCATTCATCTTTGTTGGGGGTATTCCCAACATATTGTAAATAAATAATATCGGCTAATCAAATATGTTGCAAGGACGTGGCATATTGCACGTATAAGCCCATGGCCCAATGAGCAGACAAGTTGAGTTGTAAATAGAATAGTAGGCATGGGCCTTTTTGTAATTAAAATAAAACTAAAGGCCACAAAGTCAAGTTTAGAACTTAGTGTTCAACTTTTTTGAGTTGGGTCCAATACTTGGCTAAGATCTTTGTACAACAAGCTACAAAAGCTAGAAATGGCAAAGCATCCTAATGCTACCTTTGATACACATGAACTTGACAAAGCATTCAAGAGACAAAAGAAACTAATAAAAGGTACTGATGGCAGCCAAAAACAACAGCATACCAGCCCTACAACAACAGCTTACCACTTTTGGAAACCTCTTAAGATCATACACAAAAGCTTGAAGACAATACACAAAGCAATGCTCTCAATGGAGGAAGAAACTGTGACAATGATCTATTGATCTCTCTCAACAATACAATAAGTTTCTCCAACCTATTCTCCACAAATTTCAGCCTAATGTAGGTGAGAGAGATGACTCTCTCTCCTCTCTCTAGAACTTAGGACCCAATTTTAGGGCACCAATAGCCTTAAATAGCCAATTTTGGCCTATATGTCCAAATAACATGATTTTGGTGTCATTTTGAAGGTCCTGAAGTTTGAGACTTTTTCAATATGAAATATATACTAAAATAAAAGTATCTAGGACTCTTTCACACGTGTGAAATGTTAGATCCAAAACTATGTACAAAAATTGCCAATTTAGGCCTCAAACTAGCTAGGAAATGTTGACAATTTTCACACTCCCTCTTCAACATAACTTGCTAGTTTTACAACACTACTTTGCTCCAACTTAAGAATGATCTCCATCATGATAATAGATCTCTTCTCAAGTGTTCTAATATGTACAATATGAAGTACAACATAATTGATATAGATAATAGTGTCCATATAGGATGCTTCACAATTTCTTACATCAATTTTACATAGAATGGTGAACAAGGTACATGTAAAAGAACATAGAATCATAATGAAAGTATTCCTCCATATGACTTTCTTGGACTCATCACATAAAGATGAAAAAGAAACTTTTTCTTCAAACATGCTCAAAGCACCATCTTTTTCCAAATGAGTAAATGAGTCATTAGCAACAACCATTTCCAAAGAAAAGTTTTCATCACCTCCATTGATGAAGTTAGATCTCTTCTTACCTTTTCCATTTTTGCACTTGCCATGTAGCTCCATTGAAGAGCCACCAAGACTTGGAAATCTATGAGTAGAAGAGTTCAGACATGATACTAATTTAGCACCACATGACTCCATTTGACTAGTAGGTAGCACTAGTCCATCTTCAAGATCCAATGGATCCAAAACATTGATCATACATTCACCAAAAGCTGCCAAGTTAGCACAACAATAACTATCTTCAAGAAGCTCATTAGATCTCAACCTAGATCTAGCATAAGGAAGCTCTTTAGACTTTGCATAAGATCTACCAATCTTATTGATGCCAGGAATTGACTTTTGAAAGTTGAGAGAACCACCAACATCCCTTTCATTCCTCTTGTTATACATAACAAATGCATCAAGCTTGTAAAGTCTACCTTGTCTATTGCCCCTAGTAATCAAGACATCTCCTTTAGTAATGAAGCAAACATCCCCAACAAACTTTGTCTTGTACCCTTTTCTTAACATTTGACCAACACTTAGCAAATTCCTTGAAAGTGAAGGAATGTAACGAACACCATCAAGCCTTGCATTCCTATTAGTAGAAAGGCAAATAGGAATTGAGCCAATACCTTTGATCATACACTCACCACCATTTGGCATGTGAACCACTTTCTTGGTTCCAACATAAGAGATCAAAGAAGTAAAGAACTCCTTGTGACTAGTCATGTGTGAACTAGATCCACTATCTATCCACCATGAATCCTTGTCACTTCTACTTGACATTAGACTTAAAGAACACATTATGAGAGAATCACAAGAATCTAGATCCTCATTAGAAGTACAAAAGTTGTTTTGCTTGCCACCTTCATTACTTTGCTTCTTATGACATTCATTTGCAAAATGACTTTTTACCCCACAATAAAAGCACTTGAACTTTGACTTATCTTTCTTTCTAAAAGAAGTAGAAGAGGAGGAACAATGATCATCATGATCTGAGTTACCACTTTTGGATTTTCCTTTGCCTTTACCTTTGCCTTTGACTTTGCCTTTTGTAAAGAAAGCCTCTTCACCCCCACCTTGCAAGGATGCACCATCAAGCTTTGATTGCAACCTATGTTCTTCTACCAGTAAGATTTCTTGCAAGTCAACCACACTTGGCAAGACCCTTTGAATGGCAAAAATTTGCACAAGGTTAGCATGTTCATCTAGCAAACCATTCAACATAACCTGGACTATTTCACCATCTTTTATGCTTTTATTAATGCATGCTAGATCATCACTTAAGGACTTAACCCTCAAGACAAATGCATGAGCACTTTCTCCATCTCTTTGTCTACTAGAAAATATTTGCCTCCTTAGGGTCAATACCCTAGATGTGGACTTTTATTCAAAGAGCTTCTTCAAGGCATTCCATGCCTCACTTGCACTTTGACTTTTACCAACTTCCTTGAGAAGTTCATTGGTAGCATTCATTTTAATGATATGAAGAGCCCTTTTAGCCTTCTTATCAAACCTTTGTTGCTCTTGAACTGTGGGTGGTCTCTCTTCAGTTCCTGCAACTATGTCCATGAGTTCATTCAACTCAAGTAAGGATTCCATTCTCACTTTCCAGGTAGAGTAGTTTGATGAACTCAACCTATCAATAGTTTCTAACATGATCCCACCATTGGAAGCCATGCATATAATGATTCTTCAACTTTTAGGCTCTGTCCTAATGCACCTAGCAATCACTTTTCTCTCAACAAATGATGGATAAGGAGATCTCAGAAGATCTAGGACCCTAATACACTTCTATCTTGAACTTGGCTGGTTTCCAAGCATAGAAAGGAAGATTGAGACACATGCAATACTTTGCACACACTAAGAATGGATTACAAACTCAAACCAAACTGAAAACACTCTTGCTCAAGCTCTCAAACTTTCCAGTAAGTGACTAAATCAGGTTATGGTGTGAAGAGTTACTTGCATTCTTAGAGAATACACAAGACTAGGCTGCCAAGAATACCTAGAATTGAACAAACTTGATCAACATATGATCAACACACTAAGATATTGATTCAACATCTAAAACCAAATGTAAACCACACTTCTAAAAGTTTATAAACTCTAGCAAGTGTTCTACATCCCTACAATCTTGATTATGTGTAGAGCTTTCGTTGCTCTCTTGTCATACCTCACTTGATCTTGTTGAACCAAGGGTATCTCTTCAAACCCTACAACAATATCCATCAACTCATGCATTTCAATAAGTGAGTCCATTCTCACCTTCCATGTAGAGTAGTTGGATGAGGTAAGCTTGTCATTGCCTTCCAACATGAATGCACTCATTTGTCATGAATCCACTCTTTTGAACAACAACAAATTTTTCCAAAAAGAAATCACAAAGATATGGAACCTCTCAATTCTCTTCTAGCACTTATCACTAGAAAATCAACACATAGAATGAAGAAATCTTGATCGACAACCTATGATCTACTAACAATCTAATGAATCTTTGGAATCCCACTTCCTAAGATTGAAATACACTCTATTGAAGTATAGCAACCTCAAAACATAGAGATCCAATCAAAATTAGAGCTTTGAAAAAATCACAAAAAAATGAATCTTCCAATTTCTACATGCAATTGCAACAAACTTGATATTGAATCTTGTAGCCTCCAATGGAGCCTTCCTAATGCATCAAAAATTGGCCAAATCCACCTACAAAAGATCACCTCTTATGCTTGAAGATGAGAAACTTGACATCATGAGTGAAACTTCATGAGAGCTCTCCTCTTCCTCTTGGCCTAGGTTTGATTGACTTTGAGATTGCTTCTTATTGAAGCACTCCAAGGCATAGTGCCCCATCTTGCCACAAAAGTAGCATTTGATCTTCGACTTATCCTTCTTTGGCTTGCTCGAGCTTGGACTTGAAGATCCTTCTTGATCTTCACCTTTGACTTGGTTCTTCTTGAATGTACCACCCTTGCCTTTGGATGCTCTTGCTCTTGGTGAAAAGAGCCTTGTCATCTCCATCATTGAGAGAGAGCTTTTCCATCCTTGACTTGATGTGAGTTCTCCCACTCTCCTCGGCCATGAGGACTCCTTGGAGACCTTCAAGTGAGGGCAACTTGCCCATAATTGCATAGCCTTGCACTAGGTTAGCAAAATCCAAACTCAAACCATCCAAGATTAGTTGAACAAGTTCAATTCCCTTAATGGAATCTCCTATGTAAGCAAGCTCCTTGTTTAAGTCCTTAACTCTTAACACATATGAATGTCCACTATCTCCTTTACCTTGAAAACTTTGAAGGATTTGATTCTTCAAGGATAGCAACCTTGAAGTATTCTTGGATTCATATATCCTTTGAAGAGCTTCCCATGCTTCTTGAGCTGAGGTGCAAGCACCTACCTCTTTAACAAGCTCATTAGCTACATTCACTTTTATACAATGGAGAGCAACCTTGCACCTCCTTTTGTATTTTGTAGCTTTTTGAGGGTGAATAGGCTTATCCTCTTCACCACTCACTATATCCATTAGATCTTGTAAAATAAGAATTGATTCCATTCTTAGCTTACAAATTGAATAATTAGAAGCATTCAATCTATCATGTGAATCCAAAAGATATGCATTCATTGAAGCCATCTATCTTTAAACAAGATCTTGATCACAAGAATAGATGCAAAATAGAAATGAATGAAAGACTAGCTATCCCACTACCTAGGGACTTGAGAAAGCTCAAAACTTGGCCTCTCAATAAAATCCTACTTTATCTTAAGCCAAATCAAATCTACTAATGTCAACAAGAATGAAAACTAGCTTGAATTTGCATAAAAATTGGATCTAGAATTGCCTCCTTCTCGATCTCGACTTTACAAGGATACAAAATTCACCTAACCTAAACCAAAAGGAATCATATGCACATAAATGCCTCTTCAAATCATTCCTACAAGATCAGGTTGAATCATCATGCAATAATCAATCCAAAATATATCACAAATCAAGCAAAATTGAACACAATCTTGACTAAAATTGCATTCCCTTGATGAGCATTTATCAAAGTCTTTGGGTTGACCCCAAAAATGAATTTCTAAGATCTCAATAAGTCTAAGAACGACCTATTACATTACCAAATATAAGAATCTACCTTCCTTTTGATTGATTGAAAACTGTTCCTTGTGATAGACTCCACAAATCCAGTAGCATCAATATGAGAAAAGTGCAAAATACTTGCTATATTGATCCAATTGATAAGAGATGACCACAACTCAGATAATGAAGCTAAAAATCCTGTAAATAAAAAACCATAAGGCCCCTCTTCACTCAACAAAAGCCATTCAATATTAGTTGTACAAGTTCATCTTCATTTATAGACTCTCCTATAAGGCAAATTCTTTGCTCAACTCCTTTACTCTCAAAACATATGAATGAGCACTCTCCCCCTTCTTTTGGCAACATTGAAAGATTTGATTCTTTAAGGCAAGAAATCTTGTAGTGTTCTTTGGCTCATAAAATTTTTGAAGAGACTCCCAAACCTCTTGGGCAAAGGTACATTCTCCTACTTCTTTTAGGAGTTCATTGGCTACATCCATTTTAATACAATAAAGGGCTAGTTTGTACCTCTTCTTGTATCTAGTGGATACTTGAGCGTGTATAGGCTCCTCCTCATTCCCACTCACTATATCCAATGTAGAAAATTGACCCAAATTGACTCCTCCTTGATCTAAACTTCACAAGTTTTTTAAATATACAATCAACCTAAGAAAAGATGATGTAATTGCATATCAATGCCATTCTAAATCACTCTTATAAAATCAGGTTGAACCTTTATGCAAGAATCAAAACAATCTACTTTCCAAGCACAAGTTAAAAAGATCACAATTTTGACAGAAAATTAATCTTAATGATGAGTAAGTACAAAATGCTTTGGACTAAACTTAAATGACTCTTAGGAGGTCTCTCATACATTGGAGAACGACCTAAATCAGCTCCAAAACTTTTGAAACATCTACCTCTCCAATGCTTGAATGCTACTCCTCAAAGTTGTCTCAAAACTCGCTTTGAATCAAATGTAAGGAAGCAAGCAAAACTTGCTAACTTGATCTTGTAGATAAGAAATGACTTGAACCTGAAGCCTAAACGCCTGTGGATCAGATCCTACAAGAGTCCTCCTCACTTAATTTGTTCAATAATGGAGATACAAATCATAGATAATCACAAAAAATCAATTAAGCAATTCCCTTCACACATGTGAGTATATGGCTTGCCACAAGTAGAGGACACATTACCTCAACTCTCTAATCAATCCCACAAATGCAAAGAACCAAATCCAAATGGCAAATATCAAGCATAGAGATCACCAACAACAATGATAGAAGGAAAACCAAATTTTTACTCATGCATTGATGGAGAAACCATCACATATTTATATATAAGTAGCTCGGATCTGAGCATTTTAGGGCTTCTCTGAACTCACCATGACCTAACCCTAACACTCAACCTAATAGGTCACTTGATCCACCCTAATTGGGGTGTCAAGATCTTGAGATCCAAAAACAATGTAAAAAATGTTATTTTTGGCAGCTCCTACTTTTTCTCTAGCCTATCTATGTACATTTTGGCCTTATTTCAAAGGTGCCATCACAATGTAGGATGAAGAATAAAGTTCTTGAAAAGCATACTATGTTATTTGGCATGTGTGACATCCACAACATGTCCATCTTACCATTTACAAGTCATATGACCAAAATTGGTCCAAACTAGCTTGAATGGAGCCATTGAGGCTCACATACCAAGACAAGGGGAAGCAAGCCGAGAGTAATCCATCTTCATCCTTTGCACTCATTTCAAGTTTTGATGAACCTTCATGTGTAGAAGATGCATTGAGTTCCAAGGAATGGTTTCAAGTTAAAGTTAAAAATCAATATGGATGGAAGTGTAAGCAAACACAAGGAAAGGTTAGTTGCCAAAGGACATGCTCAAGCAAAGGGCATAGATATTGAAAAAACTTTTGCACCCGTGGCCAAGATGGTCACAATAAAATTACTTCTTGCACTTGCTTCACATTTTGGTTAGATGATTCAAATGGATGTTTCTAATCCATTCTTAAATGGTTATTTGGAAGAAGACATCTTCATGGAGCAGCCCCAAGGCTTCATCAAGCTCGGGATGGAAGGTACATTTTCAAAGGATCTCATATGGTTTGAAGCAAGCATCAAGGTCCTGGAATTCAAGACTTCATGATTTCTTAGTTTCTATTGGATTCACTCAAAGTGAATGTGATCCAACTTTGTACATAATGTATGATGTAAATGGCATTGTACTTTTATTGATTTATGTAGATGACATCATCCTTAGTGGTGATAGCATTGATGGTATTGAGAAAACCAAGAAAAATCTATCACTAGAATCTAAGATGGTAGATCTTGGTCAACTTCACTTTATATTGGGCATAGAAGTACTTAGAGGCTCAAATTTCATCTTTATTAAGCTAACTAAGTATGCTCAAAGTTTTGCTCAATAGATTCAAGATGCAAGATTGCAAGCATGTAGAGACACCAATGGAGCAAGATGTAAAAGTGCTCAAGAAAAGTGATGAAGCATCCTTTATGGACATCACTCTTTATAAGTAGCTTATAGGCTCCTTAATGTGGATCACCAGAACTAGGCCTAATCTATGCTTTAGTGTGTGTAGGCTAAGTCAATATATGCAAGATCCATTAGTGATACATTGGAAAAATGCTAAAAGGATCTTGAGATACATCTCGGTTACTCTAGATCATGGAATTCTCTATAGAGGAGATGTCATTGATTTGCATGCCTTTAGTGAGTTGGATGTTGCAGGTGACAAAAGGGATATGAAGTCCACAAGTGCCTATGCAACATTCATTGGTGGAGGAGTAGTTTCTTGGTTGTCAAAGAAACAAGAAACCATCTCACTTTCTTCAACCGAAGCCGAGTATAAAGCTCTCACCACTACAACAAAGGAGCTATTATGGATCAAAAGGCTACTAATGGAGTTGAAAGTCATGAGTTTAGATGTTGTTTCAACTCTCTACAATGACAACATTTCATCCCAACACCTTGCAACCAATCCAATCTTCCATGCAAGGTCAACACATATTGAGATCTCTCATCATTTTGTGAGAGAGAAGGTGCAATCAAAGGAGATATCTTTGGAGCATGTGGCAAGTAGTGAATGTATTGCTGATATCCTCACTAAACCACTTCAAAGAGCTGAATTTGTAAAGTTAAGATCAGCCCTAGGTTTGATAAGCAAGTCTATGTTATCTTCAAACTAGTTGTGAGGAGGAGTGTTAAATTTACACAAGCTAGTTTGCACAATTATCACTTGTAAATGACTTTGAGGCCATGTTGTGGGATGTCACACATGACAAAAGCATAAAATACCTTATTCTAAGTCAAATCATTAACCTAGCTTTGGAATGGTACCTTTGGGATATGTCCAAAGAGTGCATAGATAGGGTAGAAAAAAAGTAGGAGCTTAAAATAGCATTTTTCTCATTATTTTTGGATCTCAAGGTACTGACCCTAAATAGGGTGGATCAAGTGGATATTTAGGTTAGATGTTAGGGTTAGGTTATGATGAATACGTAGAAGCCCTAATATGCTCAGATCCGAGCTCTACATGTATAAATATGTGATGGGATTTCCATCCAATTATGAGAAAAATTGAGATTTTCCTTCTTGACTAGTTTGAGTCTATGATTTGATTGATGAATGCTATTGGCATATGATTTTTTGTGATGATTGAATGATTTTGGAGTTGCAAGTATGGTACACAAGCAACAACATGCTGTACTTTAACACATGTGAAGAGTTTTGGAGCTAATTCATGGAGTTCAAGCCAAGGTAAGCTAGGAATCAATGCATTGATTAGTAATCTAGCTTCTAGATCTTGTTTGGATCTTAAGTAGGTGCTTTATTCATAATTTCTAGGACCAAATGGGTTTATTTTGCTGCATTTTTATCAGATAGGCTCTATATCCATGATGGATATGATCAAGCACTCTTCACCAAAGGCAAGGGCAAAACCAACAGTGAGGGAGCCACATTCAAGAAGGGTCAAGCAAAGATTGAAAGTCAACATGGATCTTCAACTCCAACTCCAATCAAGACCAAGGGGACAAGTCCAAGATCAAATGAGCAAGATGGGGCACTGTACCTCGGAATGCTTCAAGAGGAAGCAAGCACAAGGACAAGCAAACATCAACCAAGAGGAGGAAGAGAGTCCACATGAGGACTCACTAATGATGTCAAGCTTTTTTTTTCATCAAGCTTCAAGGGGAAGATCCATGGTGGGTAGATAGTGGAGAAAGTTCCCACATGACAAGTAAAAGGGAGTACTTTTCAACTCTTTTGTCTTATGAAGGACCTATCAAGTCTATCATTTATAGTGAATGATGATGTTTGTAAGACAGAAGGTGTAGGTTCTATCCCCTTGTGCTTAGGATATTCAAGAAAGGTCAATGTTGAAGGAGTCTTGTACATTCGTAGCATCACTAAGAATCTACTTCATGTTGGACATGTGGTTGGGACAGATGGTTGATAATGGTTTTTTTGTGGAATTCACTTCTAATGATTGTTACATAAAGAAGGAAAAATGTATTGCTAAGGGAACTAGACTTGGAAAACTTGTCGAGGATAATCCATCTACTTCTTTTGTTCTTATGTCAAGTTTTGATGGGCCTTCAAACGTAGAAGATGCTTTGAGTTCAAAAGAATAATACCAAGATATGCTAGATGAATATAATGCTTTGATAGATAATGGTACTTGGATCCTTGTTGATAGACCTTCTAAGAATGTGATAGGATGTAAGTAGGTGTTCAAACTCTCAAGTTAAATTCATATGGAAATAAGCAAGCACAAGGCAAGGCTAGTTGCCAAGGGATATGCCCAAGAGAAGGGCATAGAGTATGAGGAGAATTTTGCACCCATGGCCAAGATAGTCACAATAAGATTGATACTTGCTCTTGCCTCTCATTTTGTATGGATGTTTTGTCAAATGGATGTGTCAAATGCATTTCTTAATGGATTCTTGGAAGAAGACATCTTCATGGAGCAGCTCCAAAGATTCATCAAGCTCGGGTTGGAGAACAAAGTTTGTCATCTATCAAGGAGCATCTATGGCATGAAGCAAGCTTCTAGGTATTGGAATTCAAGACTACATCATTATCTTATTTCACATGGTTTCTCTCAAAGTGAATATGATCCTATCTTGTACCTTAAGAGTTAGAAATCAGAGTTAATCTGATATACATTTCATGTAAGCTCTAAATGTGATATTGTAATTAGTGTACAGTTAATTAGATTTGTTGTATTTAGTTGTGTTGGGGACGTGACCCACTAGGATATATTGATCGGGCACTGATCCCGTCTACGGCTACTTGGGTTAGCCAAGTAGCCACACATAGGAAGAAATTAGCTTGTACAGTGTATTTTTGAGTTCATTATGCTATACTAAGGGGCATGTCCTGGGTATAGCATAATGAACTCAACAAGTGCATATGCAACCTTCATAGGTGATAGAGTAGTTTCTTGGCTATCAAAGAAGCAAGAAATAATCTCACTCTCTTCAATCGAGGCTAAGTACAAGGCACTTACTACAACAACCAAGGAGGTGCTTTGGATCAAGAGACTACTAGTGGAGCTAAAGATTATGGATCCAAAGGATGCACCAATCATCTATAATGACAACATCTCAGCCCAACATCTTGCATCAAATCCAATTTTCCATGCAAGGTCCAAACGCATAGAGATTTGTCATCACTTTGTGAGGGAAAAGATGCAAGCAAAGGAGATCTCTTTGGAGCATGTATCAAGTAGTGAGCATGTGGCTGATATAAGTAGTGAGCGTGTGGCTGATATACTCACTAAACCTCTTCAAAGAGTAGCATTCATAAAGTTAAGAACATCTCTTGGAGTGATTAGTGGATCTATGTTAGATCCAAACTAGTTGTGAGGAGGAGTGCTAAAAATCCACAAGCTAGTTTGGACCAATTTTGGTAATATGACTTGTAATTGGTAAGATGGCCATGTTGTGGGATGTCACACGTGCCAAATAGCATAGGATGCTTTTCAAAAACTTTACCCTTCATCCTACATTGTGAAATAAGGCACTTTTGAAATAAGGCCAAAATGTACATATATAGGCTAGAGAAAAAGGAGCCAAAAATAGCATTTTTTACATTGTTTTTGGATCTCAAAATCTTGACCCCCAATTAAGGAGGATTAAGTGACCTATTAGGTTGGATGTTAGAGTTAGGTCATGATGAGTTCAGAGAAGCTCTAAAATGTTCAGATCTGAGCTACTTATGTATAAATATGTGATGGTTTCTCCATCAGTGTATGAGTAAAAATTTGGTTTTCCTTCTATCATTGTTGTTGGTGATCTCTATGCTTGATATTTGTCATTTGGATTTGGTTCTTTGCATTTGTGGGATTGATTAGAGAGTTAAGGTACTGTCCTCTGCCTATGACAGGCCATACATTCACACATGTGAAGGGAATTGCAAGAATTGGAGCCTTATAGTGGAGATAAAGCCAAGGAAAAGCTAGTAAACACTAAATTGGATGGTGTTTTTGGTATTGGATCTCAATTGGATCTATTCAAGGTGCTTCCTCCATCATTTCACAAGTTTATTGGAGTCTTTTTGCTGCATTTTTAACAAAAGACACGACTTTATTATGAGAGGCCTTCTCATCTGAGTAGTGGTGACGAGGGCCATTTTTCATGTGATAAGTCATACTTTCTAAGCTGAATTTGATTTTGATGACATTCAAATTTTAAATTTTGTATTTTTATATTATTTATTTTAGAGATTCTAATTATTATTTTATCAGTTCATGCAAAAACTGGTGGTACATCAGCCTCCCTCCAAGTACTTCTGTATGCTTATCACAAGAATATGCAGTCCCTTTTCGACTAACTTAAAGAGACAAGGAGTTGAACTCAATTGGAATGATGCATGTGGTCAAAAATTTTAAAACAAAGTTTAATTTTATATTCATTCAATCTCTCTCTCTCTCTCTCTCTCTCTCTCTCTCTCTCTCTCTCTCTCTCTCTCTCTCTCTCTCTCTCTCTCTCTCTCATAAACCAAGGATAGCTAATTAAATTTTTTCTTTGCTTTCACAAACAAGAAGTCTCAATATTTTCTTTAGAAATTGCTCAAATTGTTGTAGTGACCAATATTGGCTATGGGTGGTTGTTGTAAAGATATAATCTACAAATGATTTAATTTACAATCAAATATGCTAGAGATATATTGAAAGTTGAAAATGATTTTATTTCATATGAGAAAATATATGGGGATTACCTTATGTGAAGAATTGCCAAAAATTGGCAAATCTAGCTTGATCAAAAATCATGTAGAGTAGTGTAAATTGTGTACACAAGTGAGTCCCACACATGTGAGGCCATGATGCCACATGGGAAACCCATCCTAATGTAGGTTAGGTCAAGTCAAGAGAGTTGGTCATCCCTACTTTATAGGACCTACACCTAAGTTTAAGGTGAAAATTTGACCAACTAGCTACCTACCAAGCATAACTCTAGGAAATAGACTAGGGTTTCATTTTAGGTCAAGGAGAGTGAGTTAACTTCCTTATTACATGCAGAAAATTTTTGGAGCTCATTGGCAATCTCAAGCTAGTTCACTATGTACATTGAGTTTTTGTGATCCAAATGAAACCAAATCAATTTCTACTTGTTTCTCAGGTTGAAGGCCGTACTACAGCCTGTAGTACACACGTGTGGGCTCAGATTTCAATGTTTATCAATGCTTTTGATTGTTAATGCTTGTTGTTTGTCAAATTGCCAATCTAGATCAACTTTTTTGTGTCTAGTTTTTTGATAGATTGTTAAGCAAGCATCCAATCACTCTTGTGGATCTTTTGTAGATCCATTTATGGTCCTAAAGTACAGTACTTTCACATGGTATCAGAGCCAAGTACAAGAGCATAAGCCATTGATCTAATGCAAATCCATTTTTAGCAAGTTTTGGTGCTAAAAGCTAGTATTGAGAGGGCAAGCTAGAATCTTGATTTTGGTGAGGAGATTTGATCCCAAACTTGGTAGGGGTCCAAATTCGTACTGTCCACATGTGTGGGCACCTCTGAACCTGCATTTAATGCATGGTATTCATTTGATCCAAAAAAATTCAATTTGTGAGCTATTGGTGTAATTTTTGGTGGAGATCCTAGGATAATTTACCAAGATCATTTGCCATTGATTAGATTTGAATTTGTTTCATGGAATCTAATTAATCTAGGCTGAGTTCAAGTCCTATTAAGGTTAAAAACAGGTCTTGAAAGTACACCAAGAAGGAAGAAAGAGATTAAGTCATTTTTTTGTCCAAAAATAGCCAAATTTGGCAAGATTTGATTGTAAGTAGATTTCACATCATCTTATCTTCATTCCAACTTTGTGAGGGAGTGCTAGAACTGAGATTATAAGTCCATTTGTTGGAGTAGAAATCTAATTTGAGTGAAAAACTACAAGAGAGAGACCTTAGTGAGTTTCTAGAGACAATCAAATCCATTTCTTGGCAAGATTTGTTTGAAAGTAGTTTTCACTTCATCTTATCTTCATTCCAGCTTTGTGAGGGAGTGATAGAACTGTGATTATAAGTCCATTTGTTGGATTAGAAATCAAATTTGAGTGAAACACTGCAAGTGTGAGACCTTTGTGAGTTTCAAGTCAATCAAATCTATTTCTTGTTTGTAGAAGTCACTAGTAAGATGGGATCTGCTGGAGCATACCTTCTAGAAGCTAGTGAGAGGTTGAATTCTACAAATTATGCTATTTGGAAGGTTAGAATGGAGTCACTCTTAGTGCTCCAAGACCTTTATGAGTTCTTGATTGAAGATGAAGATGAACCTCTAGGTGCACATGAGTTAGCTAGATACAAGAAGAGATCTAGGCTTGCACTTCATTGTGTGAAGATGAATGTGAGCAATGATTTGTTGAGAGAAGTATCAGCTTGTACTAATGCTAAAGAGGCTTGGGAGTCTTTAAAATCAATCTTTGAGTCTAGCAACACTTCTAGAGTTCTTATGCTTAGAAATCAAATTTTGCAAAGCATGAGGAGAAGTGAGGAGAGTGCACAGGATTATGTACTCATAATCAAGTCTCTAAATAGGGAGTTGGCTTCCATTGAAGAAAAGATTCATGATGGAGGACTTGTACAAATTGTCCTTAATGGTCTAGGAGATGACTTTGCAAATTTGGTCCAAAGTTTTGCCATCCAAGACACTTTGCCAACTATAGAAAAACTTCACAGTGTATTAGTGGCTGAAGAGTGTAGGATGCTCCATGCAAAATCTAGGATGAGTTCCTTGTCTTTGCAGGTTGGTGATGAGAAAGCCAATTTCTCATTCAAGGGCAAAAAGAAGACCAATGGAAAGAAGAAGCATCCAAAGGAGGCCAAAGAAGAGGATGATGCATCAAGTTCAAAGGACAAGTCAAAGCAAAAATGTTTCTTTTGTGGAAAGAAGGGGCATTATGCATCTGAATGCTAAAAGAGGCTAAGAGCACAAGTGGAGGAGGACAAACAAGGAAACCTTGCAAAGGAGGAGGAAGAGGATGAAGTAGATGTATTCTTGATGGCATCTACATCCTCACCAACAAGCAATAGCAATTCAAGAGACAATTGGTGGATCGACAGTGGGGCTAGCTCCCACATGTCTTGTGAAAAGGACTTTTTCTCAACCTTACACTCATTCAATGATGCTAAAAAGTTTGTGTTTACTGCAAATGATGAAGAGTGTAGGATAGATGGTGTTGGCACCATCTCTTTGTATCTAGAATCCTCAAAATGCATGGATCTAGAAAATGTCCTTTATGTACCATCAATCACCAAGAATATGCTTAGTGTTGGTCTACTCTTAGAGAGTGGTTTGGATGTCCACTTTAAGCATGGTGTTTGCTTCATCTTGAAGAATGATGTTTGCATTGCAAAGGGATTTAAACATGGAAGATTGTTTAAGTTGGAAGCTAGTGTTGCTTTTGAAAGAATGAGCTTGGCGAAGGAGGAGATCACTCAGGAGGAGATCTTGGCAAAGTGTGATCTTGCTTGCATTGAGAAGGAGCATCAAAAGGAGGAAGATCTTGAGGATCAGCCTCAAAGCATGAGAGTTCCAAGGGAGTCCTCAATGACAATGGCTGAGTCATCAAATTGCATGCAAATTGTCCATTCAAGTGTGCATCTTGCAAGGGTGGTGAGCATTGGAGAGTCTACTATCTTTGAATACTTTTTGGAAAGTATTAGTAGACATGAGGTGACTTGTTTCTTACCTTTAAGATCCATGGTGTTTATTACTTTGTATGACAAGACAATGAAATGGGATGCTTTGAAATCTACATTTGTTGTTGATAAAGCAATTTCACTGGATAACTATTTTTGTAATAGTTTGAATAGAGTCATAAAAGATGAAACATCATTTGCTTTGGAAATCTTTAGTTTTGAAGTGTACTACATGTATATAGACACATTCATGGAACATCTTGTAAGGGATTCTCTAAGAGGTGGTGAAAGATCCTTCATGGACATCATTCTCTATTGGAGTCTCAAAAGTTCCTTGTTTGTAGATGGATTTTTTAGACACTTCTAAAAGCTTTCATTCATCTATCAAGAGAGTTGTAAATAGATCAAGCTAAATTTGAGGAGGAGTGTGAAGAATTGCCAAAAATTGGCAAATCTAGCTTGATCAAAAACAATGTAGAATAGTGTAAATTGTGTACACAAGTGGGTCCCACACATGTGAGGCCATGATGCCACATGGGAAACCCATCCTAATGTAGGTTAGGTCAAGTCAAGAGAGTTGGTCATGTCTATTTGGTGGTCATCCCTACTTTATAGGACCTACACCTAAGTTTAAGGTGAAAATTTGACCAACTAGCTACCTACCAAGCATAACTCTAGGAAATAGACTAGGGTTTCATTTTAGGTCAAGGAGAGTGAGTTAACTTCCTTATTACATGCAAAAAAAATTTGGAGCTCATTGGCAATCTCAAGCTAGTTCACTATGTACATTGAGTTTTTGTGATCCAAATGAAACCAAATCAATTTTTACTTGTTTCTCAGGTTGAAGGCCGTACTACAGCCTGTAGTACACACGTGTGGGCTCGGATTTCAATGTTTATCAATGCTTTTGATTGTTAATGCTTGTTGTTTGTCAAATTGCCAATCTAGATCAACTTTTTTGTGTCTAGTTTTTTGATAGATTGTTAAGCAAGCATCCAATCACTCTTGTGGATCTTTTGTAGATCCATTTATGGTCCTAAAGTACAGTACTTTCACACCTTAATAGTGAAGAAATTATATCGCTCCATGGATATTTTAAGAGAAATAACCTTGGAAGCCTTTTGTGTCCATTAGGAGTGTCTATAATATTTTGGAAAGCCAACCGAACAAACTCTATATTCTAATATTTGAAGCTGTAAAAGTTCTTGTAGTCACCATGGAAAATTTGAGACACATAATTTCAATCCTCTTCAATGAGCAAATATGGCATTAGCATTGTAAATGTTAATCAATGAGGAAATTCACGTTTGGAAATAAAGTAATTTATTTTTGTGAGAGAGAATTTACATTGGGAAACTTAGTTTATTGGGTAGCATATTCAATATTGCCAAACTACTTGTACACAAATGACCAAAAGAATCTTTTTGCCAAATGGGATTTGGACTAGCATTGGAGCTACCAGATGAAACCATCATCCCTTATTATAGAGCAATGTATAAGGTAGCAACACCAAATGTATGGATAAGACCCCAAATAATAATAGAGGGCACAAAGGCCCACTATAAATAACTAAATTAATGCTACTGAGTTTGAATTCTCTCTAATGAGATTTGAGGGCTTCTCTTCTTGAGAGCTCTGGCTTTTGGTGTTATCGTGGATCATTTGCCAATTTCTTCACAAGAGAGCTTGATCATGCTCTAGTTATAGGCCCCTATGTAATGAATGATTCTATCTACCTTTGACATACTTGGTGAGGATTTCTACATTTTGTCTAGTTTCTTGATTTCTTGTTTTACCATGTCAATATGATGCTAATGAATGGATTAAATGTTGAGATGCTATGATTGGTAGATGTAACAGATGCATCACCTCCTTGTGGAGTACAAATGACAAATTATAGAAATTTCAAGGCTCGTCAAATCAATGAGAACCATACTTATAAGGGAGCTCAATGTGAATGAAAGCAACTAGATCACTACACATAAGGGATAAGTAATAGATTGGAAAAAGAACATGCTTCGATCACAAATGATAAAGGAATAACGGCAAGGGTTCCACGCACAAATTCCCATATTTTGTAGTCTAATTCATGTTTCCCTATGCTCAAGACAGGCTAACTATTCATTTTCAATTGGAGATGCTTCCTACATTTATAAGTAGTCATGTTTCTACACATTCCTAAGGTGCAAGAAGAATGTCAGAATGCTCAAGAAGATTAAGAATACTAAGCATATCTTACTATGGTAAAGATTCACAAGATCTTCAATTACTTGGATGCAAATTAGGGTTGTAATTTTGATATTTGGAGATGTACATCAAGTTATGTTTTACTTCTTGAAGATGGAGCTTCATATAGGTTAGTCTAGCAAAAGGAAGCAGGATCCTCTATCAATCTCAGCTACTAAAACAAATTTCATTAGCACACAAGCTACTAGAGAGATGTTATGGCTTCAAATTCCTTACATATTGGTTTCAATAAAGACATACATGATCCTACATCTGGAGAACCATATATGTCTATGACTATAAAATATTCATGTGAAGTCAAAAGAAGACAAAGCACAAGATATTAATATAATTTTGCTTGAAGTCCTAGCTTGGATTTGAAATAGAGCTTCTAATTTGAAATTTTGAGGATCTGTATATTAACTTTCTTACAAACCTGCTACAAGGTATTGACATCAAAAGTCTAATAGAAAGATTGGTTGAACATGAAGGACTCACAAAGTGGGTTCATAGGGAGCTTTAAATTTGCAAGACCTCAACTCATTTTTAGCATAATTATGCCTACTTCCTACATGACCCTGACTTGAGATGCAACTCATCCTGGATGTGGACCTTCGACTCTAAATTTGTTGAAAATTGAACCTGAGATCACAGCCACCTTAGTTGAGATGACTAGGGAAGATGGTGGGCACAATCAGGTAGATTGATTGAGAGAGCTCTTGGGCTATGAAGTTTTTGTACCAATAAATTACTTCCTGAAAAATGCAATCTTATCATATCTTCCTGACAAATTGTTTTTCTCATCTCTTCGCAAATCAAAGCTTGTTCTTTGCATCATTTTATATGGATTCAAATGGTAGTTATCAGATTCTTAACACTATGCCACCACAGCGTGCCATAACTATAAGTTCAGAAGCTCATTGATATTCAACAGTATCAGGGTACTTGCGGACTTTCTATGCTAGATTCAGCCTTGTTTGCAGTTTAGATACTCATGCATGAAATCGACCTCAGTAGAACCTGAATGCCACAACCAAATCTTCCAAGATAGAACAGTAGTGCATAAGCTTTTGAGAATGTAAGACTAAATGTCCATTGGTAAGGGAAGAGATGAGGAAGGACACACTATCTATATTAGGACTGAAAAGATAGAAAATTTACGGCATCAATTCGAAGACTAAAAAGTAAATCTCTGTCACTTAAAAGCGACGACTGAATCTGCAGCACAAGACATGTGTATGGATTGATCCACAGATGCTTTTCCTAGCTTGGATGGGATTCAACAAAAAAGACAACGCCTAAAAGCACTGTCAAGCCATTATGACGAACAACCTACCAGCATTCAGGTATTGCCAGAGGTAAAGGGAGAGGCACAGACCTCATTTCTCTCATGTAAGATTTCAAGCTCTCGTTGAAGATCGTTTGAGAAAAAATAGACCGATTTCTTAAGACAAAATAACCTATAGATTTGCAAAAAGAGAGATCACCAACGTAAGCATATCGCCTGCAAAAATACTCACACCTACTGCAGGATGTGTGTGTGTGTGTGTGTGTGTGTGTGAGAGAGAGAGAGAGAGAGAGAGAGAGAGAAAGGGGGAGGGAGAGTGAGAAAAGCGCCATAATGATCTTGGAACACTGCATGAATGAAGCCAATTCACCAATATATGTGGCATCTTGTCTTTTCAAGGATCCTGGAAAATTCTTACTAGTTGGCCTTAAAACAACAAAGAACTTTAGCGTACAGCAGTATCTGACAGGTGCCTGTATAACGGCTTCATGTACACTCTCAGTTAATGGAGTTATTATGAGAGGTGATCAAACACATTAAATATGATAGCTACACATAACTAAGTTAAGATTGAAGTGTGAGCAGTGATAGTTGTCTACATTACTAGGTAGAGTCTCTGTAGAGTGCCTTTCAGAGTGGTTCTATTGAGGGTGACGGATCTATACGATCCCTAATCAAACCTTAAATGTTCATCACATAAATTCTACTACTCTTAGTTACGATTATAAACTGATCGAAAACATGTTCAATCTGGAAACGAACTTAACAATATGGATATCACAGTTCGAAGACGTAACAGCAGCGTCAAATTTTCAACTTTCCTCTTTGTATCAATTTCATTACAGCAAGTGTTGCTCTTTAAATTTATGTAAATACGTCCAGCATTCAGCATCAATTGACTTACATATTCACAAGAAAAATGTATAGAATCTGATGCTTAGTCTTAACTTTTATATTTCTGAGGTTTTAATTTTGTGCCTTTCAGCTATCTAAAGAATAATCGGATGCAATCTCCGAGTTTATAATCAAGCGAACGAATAAGAATAAGTACTTTACAAGAGTCATACCTAGGACCGGAACCTGATCATCAAGAGGATGACACTTCTCAGCATCACACTGTCAAACGCCTTCCAATTGATCGGGGATTCTAAAATTCCCGTTCAATAGAATCATCTAGTCATGCCTAGGGTATACTACGTGGTAAGCACTGTTGCCAGCCGATGAGGAGCGCTTTAGTTGCTCTTCTATCTCGTCAAGGCCTCTTAGCCTTGCAGGAAGTCTTTGGTCAGATTGCAAAGTTTCTGAGTTTCTTAAACCAAGAACTCCATGATCATTATTCTGTAAGTCCGACGATGTTCTTGAGGATGGTGTTCGGTGAAACTGATTATTGCAGGGCTCAAATGCTGAAGAAGGTGCAAGCTGAGCTACACCGTTAGCCTGGGAATTTAGCAGAATGTCGCTAGTTTTCAAACCATACGAAGAGAGCTGAGCTTCCGAAAATCTTTGGAAGGATAGATAATCTAATAGGGCCCGCTCTTGATGTGATGCAGGCAGCTGCAGCTGCGTAGTGGGACGAAATGCTGACTGAGATGGATCCACGGATATTATGGAAGGAGTGGGGACACGATCGCTAGGCATGATTGCACCTGCAAAATTAGAAATAGGAACTCCGAGGACAGCAAACTGAGAAATTGCACTGGAACAGGAAACCGAGAGTGGAGAATTAGTATGACAGAAGGCCACATTGTTGTGGAAAAACGATGAGGGGCATATCGATCCACGTGAAGAACAGTGTAATCCATGAGAATATTCCGTTGTGGATTGAGACCAACTCTGTAAAGGAACCTGGTTCAAGAAGTTGGGAAGCATCTGTGATTTCTGATGAAACCCCTGAATCACTGCTTCTTGGAGGAGCGCTGTCGATGGGCTAAGTAGACTACTATTGGCAGCAGTCTGTCGTGGGACTTGCAGTGAAAGTATTTGCATCTGCTCTGGTGTTGCATTGTTAACAAAATTTCTTAATGCATCTTTAAACGAATTCTGCATCTGATTTTCAAGGGAAGGTTGGGGTTGAAATTCTTGGGTATGATCGTGTGGAGAGCTCTGTACAATATTCTTCTGATCAGCGCTTTCTGTAATTGAGGTATGCTGGGAGAGAGGATCATGCACGGCCGAGGAAGGAGGTAATGTACTACATGATGCTTTGGCAGGTTCTTTGACAGATTGTTTTTCTTTTGCCCTCTCCCTTGCTCTTTCCCTAGCTTTCGTTCGCAACTCGATTCTGGCTGACGGTGATCCAGCTTGTGCATCCATTGGCTTAGGAAATTCGCTAGTTGTGTAGATTCTGGCATTATCTGCTTGGTTCGAACTCGCTGTTCTCATAAAAAAAGAGGCGCTTCCCAATGTGCTTCGTTGTGTCGCTAATCGGCTTTCATTTCCTGGTTTTCCCACACCTGAAGTGGCTAGAAAAGATTTAAGCCCCGGAACTGATGCATCAGCCATAGCGGCTGTCTCAGAAACTCGACCCACAGACGTTAACAAAGGACCAGCAACGCCCTGCGCAGAAAGACGTACTGTGCTTGATCCAGAGGGGGATAGAACAGATGACATCGTGTGGTTTGAACAGTGAACAGCTTGTGTAGGTAGTGGTGGGAGCTCATCAATAGCTGTTTTGGCTTTCTTCATGAGCCACTCTACAGCTTTGCTGGGCTGATCATAGCCAAGTCTGTCCTGCACATCATAGAATTGAATGGCCGTGGAGACAGATAACCTTACTCTTCTATCTCTGGGACCTTTTGATGTATTCACCTTGCTGTGACGATCTTTTCCTCCCGTCGGGCGGATCGTTCTACTTACGTCGTTTTTCCTAACTGAGTCTGCAGATAGTTCAGAATCTTGCAATCTTGAACGAACTCTTCTGTCACTAAGAGCCGGTTCAAAGTCTCTTTTTGCTCCATCTTTCCGTTCAAGATCCGGGTTACATCTTCTTTTACTGCATTCAGATTCCAGTGTTGTTTCAGTTGTTGCACAATCATCTGCAGTACAGGTGAATCCGGGCATTATCTCCCCTTTCATTAAACGGTCATCCAGCGTTGCTTCTCCAATGCTCTACCTGTTCGCTTTATTCTTAGCATCCAGGCTGTTTTCTGAGCACCATTTCATGAAAGACTGATTCTCCACGTTGTGTGTTTTGCCTTCAACCAGCTGTCTTGAATCTTGATTCAGATACTCAGAGTCAAATGTCTACTTTTTAAGCCTACTGTCAATTTGTAACTGGGTTTAACTTCCTTAAAAGTGTGATTAAATCAAACTATGAAAGGCCCACATCAGCGCATGTGCATCAGAAACACGGCCGCAAACTATGAAAAGCCCACATCAGCGCATGGGCATCAGAAACACGGCCGCAGTAAATAATTTCTCTTTCATGCAGTCACTAAGTTGATCATCCCAATTTTAAAAATAGAGACACTTGATATAAGTCTTGGCTTGAAAAATAGCTCTTTTTAACCTATAGTTTGTTCAAGCGCATAGTCTTTTGATAGAAGTAGTATAGGTTTTCCTAGTGAACAAGTACATAAACTGTAGGTGCACATGAAAGAATAAGGCTGTAACTGAGTCGCAGAATGTCAATAAGAATTTCTAGCGCACAGGATCGTCTATCTTGACGTGTTGAGCTCAACTTCGTAAGATAGTGATCTTGACAGTCAGTTATCTTTGCAAATGATTATATTCATCATCTTGTTAAGAATCATCTCGTCATACCTCAGATGTGCTATTAATGCTGGCATGGTTGAAGTCTCTGAAAGTGCTAGCAAAGTGATCGCTCCAGTCCGTAATTCTCTCCTTTTTGTTTCACTCCGGCCTGGGGCATGTTTGACTTCTACCAAGGTTTGTTCCTGGTGTGACCATCTTACTACTTAGCAAAAGACTTATGTGAGCATTGCCGTGCATGTCACCGAAGAACAGCTCTTAAGCGTCATATACACTGGTCTGATTCCCAGTAGAGTTGTGAAGGTGCATGAAAGCTGGTTAATTTTATAGCATGCTCTCGATCGTTCCCTGCAGCCTCAAGAACGAACATCGTTAGTATGAAGTAATGCTGAATCCATTAAGTCTCTACTTGTCTCCACATTATATGTTATGGTAAAAAAGACTGGGTGCAACACTGAGGGTATCCGAATTGTGTTACTTATGCATAACTAGAATAGCACTCAGCATGCCGGAATCTGAATCCTGATGAGTTGTTGGAGCTTTTGAATGATCAATTGGCAGCATTACGGAGAAGAGAGATCTCAAAATTACGTATTCAGCTGAAAAATATTAAAGTAGCTTAGAAAATTAAGCCAAGTGCACGAGATATTTGAAAAAAAATGATCCACTTATACCAATGAAGAATTAACACTCTTAATCTAGTTTAAAAGGAATGCAACCTTACCCAGTTCCGACTATTGAAGACAGTAGTGCAGAATAATCTAGATTGGGTCATCTAGAATGCTAATGTTTTCAACACTAGAGATTCTATTGATGAAAATTTTTAGCGAAGCTAAGGGAACATAAAACGATAAAGCTCCTGACTTGCAACCACAAGTTGCAAATTGCAATCATCCTACGAAATATTTGGTTGGCATGGGAAACAAAGCAGACAATGAAAGTTGGTAACCGAGATCTACAGGACCAGCACGGGAAATAAAGATTGCAGAAAATTCACTGGCTTGAAGATAAGTAGTAAGTACACAGATCAGGCTCATCAGGCTTGGCTTACTCAAGTACAGAACTGATACTTGCAGTGGAGTGCAGGCTCATCTAAAGCACGATCACACTTACCACTTCACTGATCACCTAAAGGCCTTCAACAGCTTGCTGCAATCGACCGCAGACTCGTGGGATCTGTTGCACTGCGCAGCCACAGACGCTTGTGGAAGTGAAAATAATAATTCCGACTGAGGTTCCGGACCTAAGATGGGTCAGAACTCAACAGCGATAGGACAGAAACAGAAACATGACAGATAGATTAACAAAAACCCTCTTTAACCACAGTTTGGGGTAAAGCTCCGCAGCTTTGATGCATCAAAATCAAACCACAGAAGCTCAATATATTAACTCTAGATCATCACCATCATCTCTGAAAAGCTAGCTAGATGAAAGCTACAGCTTAATCAACCCTTTACTGAGTTAATCGTACCAAAGTTAGTTACTATTGCACCCCTTTTGAAGCTAGATAAAGATTAAACTACGGCTGCCGCTACTTTAATACAGCAAAACCAATCCACAGAAGCTCATTTTCATACAAAATCATCACCATGATCTCTCCAGCCTCAAACTATCAACTTAATCATCCGATCATAACAATAATCCTCACTGGGTTGTGGTAGGCTGGCGGATGGGCGAGCGAGGGAGCCTGGAGGGACTAGGAGGCGGGGTTTGGAGATGGATTGCCTCGGAACTTGAGCAAATCCTGCTGCTCCCCATCCATGTATGACATAAAGTTCAGGAAAAATAGTAGAAAAGTAGTTCTAGAAGTAGCTTGTGTACTTTTGGAGTTGTATGTGTTCGTGAGTGGGTGGGCCACCAATGCTGGTTGTGTCATATGACCGCATAAAGTAGAATTTTTTGGGGACCTTACTGTCCACTAGAAACATTGAGTGGTCAAAGGTTTATTTACCCTTGGCACAGAATAATGTATGTACATAGCAACCATCTTGTGTTGGGGGAAACCTTTTTTAACTTCAAAAAACTTACATCTTTTTAGCTTCTCGGTTTTTAAGGACTATTACTCATAAAATGGTCTATTTGTTTATATAAACTCGTCAAAGTTCTCATTATGTCGGTTTTTGAGAAAAGATGCCGATTCCATTCCTATACTTTGCCGACTTTCTCAAACACTGGTCTGAACCAGCCCTCATCCCAAAGTGTTCAAAAAATGTTCTCAGGCCAACCTTACAAAAACCCTAAAGCGCTTCAACAAAGTCCCATAAAGTCTAACCCACGCTGCTCGTTTATTAATCAACTCACTTACAACGTGGACAACCTTACAAAAACCCCAAAGAGCAAAGGTGGATAAATAGATTAATTAGCCAACCTTATAAAAACCCAAGATATAGCCTATGATTGCGAAACTTTTAACAAAAACTAATAAAAATTTAATTCAATGTCCTACAAAGCTTGATTCTAATAGTAAAATGCCGATTGGCGTAGGAAACTTTATTGATTTCTTGCAAGCACAAAGTACCTAGGAGATCAACGTATAGCTAAAGCTCATACAACTTATCCTTTTTTCGAGGGTGGAAGGACCTCCCCCCTGAGTGCGGCTGCTTGAGGGCATTGTTTCTACAAAAGGTGGAAGGCTTGAGAGATGCAAGGCCTATCACAACATATTGACAAGTGCAAATTTCCTTTTTTGGAATTTTTTGTAAAAAAAATATGGTCGTGGATAGCCAATGACATGATTCCACCACATGGCACATACACGATCCAACAAAATATGCATGTGCCATATGGTGATATTATGCCATTGACTATCCACCCATATCCTACCAAATTCTACATGTGTGTCAATTTCTCATTCGGTGATAACAAAAATTGTGGGTTCCCACTAGATACTGCACTACATGCGCATCCGACAATGCTATAATTTTTTTTGAAAAAAATTGTTGCAAAAATAAGTACATAACTATTCAATCCTCCATGCCCAAGGTTTAATGATTTTCCACCTTTATGATAACCAAAAATATACATAATATACCATGTGGTTAGTTTTTAATCTTCATAACATGCATAAATGTGAAAATCATGTAAATATCAACTTTACAAAATTGGCTACACTCGAAATTGGCCATTTTGATAAGGTAGAGTCCAAATCTAGCAAAGCACAACTTCATTTTTGTTGGTCCATGCTTCTAGAACATGGTGACCAAAAAAACAAACAACACCTAGAGCTTAATATTCTTTTTTTTATTTTTATTTTTTCTCCCAAAAGTGCCAAAATTTTGAATCCTTAATAAAAGCACATACTATTAAATCAAATAAGAATTTTATTCTATTAAGAACTACAAACATTATTGCAAAAAACTCATTCATTTTATTTAAGTATTCAAATTTGTCCCTATAGAAAAGATCTAACTGTGAAAAGACTATAAAATCAAGATTCTAAAAATAAAAGAATTAGCTTCATTTATTGAAATCTTAAAATTTTCATATTTAATTATATTTGAAATTGCAAAAACTACAACACAAACATTATCTCACATACTACCATTTCAAAAAATTATTATTATCATACATGCTAAATCTTAGAAATCCTCTAAAATTTGCAAATATAATATTTGAACTTTTTATTTTGCGTCAAACGATGGAATCATCTCAGTCACCAAATTTGTAAATTCATGACTGTATGTATCCACCAGGATCTTGCGCCCCTTCTTGCAATTCATAAACTTTTGATAATAATCTGTATAATCCGCTACTAGAAAGCTTTCTTAAAGACTACCATAAGTTCCTCCCATTTCACTAGTTTCAGAAAAGAAGACATACTCTTGAGAAACTAAACAACCACTTCTTGAGTTAGTGTGGGTAATGCATGGGCACATGCACAAGGCTCCTCTATGTCTAAGAGGAGAAAATTGCCTCCTTATGACTTTTTGTGATTCTAGTTGTATTCTCTCTCTCTCTCTCTCTCTCTCTCTCTCTCTCTCTCTCTCTCTCTCTCTCTCTCTCTCTCTCTCTCTCTCTCTCTCTCTCTCTCTCTCTCTCTCTCTCTCTCTCTCTCTCTCTCTCTCTCTCTCTCTCTCTCTCTCTCTCTCTCTCTCTCTCTCTCTCTTTGTGTTCATAGGTGATGTGCTTTGGGGTGCAGCTTATGTGACTGATCCTTTTCATCTACTTGGTTGGGTGGTTTGGCTTCATTATGCCTTTTGTGTCCTCAACGTCACTCGATCCAACATGAAGAGAAAGATAAAGTTGCCTTTATGACCAGGGTCAGAAATTTTCAGAATATTGATTCCTGGTACCTGGACTCTGGAGCAACTGAGCACATGACCCATCATCGGGACTGGTTCCAAAACTAAAAGCCTTTCACCCATTCTAGAGTTGTGCAACTTGGAGACAACTCAACTCACTCCATTGAAGGTGAAGGAACAATCAGGGTCGAATTTTAGAAAGGTGTTGTTAGGTCGTTTTCCAATGTCCTTTATATTCCGAACCTTACCAAGAATCTGCTTTCTATAAGCAGAATCACTGATTCTGGCGAATTCGATACAGAGGGCTGCACTATTCTTGACAACTCTAGGAAAGTCCTAACTATACGTTCTGATGGAGGGGGAGAATACATCTCCACCAAGTTCAAAGAATTCTGCAGGGCTTGTAGAATACATCAACAATACACCACTAGCTACTCCCCTCAGTCCAATGGAGTAGCAAAATGAAAGAATCGGACACTTATTGAGAGTGCTAAAAGCATGATGGCCCATGCTTCTCTTCCAAAGAGATTTTGGGCAGAAGCTGTCACCACAGCTGCCTACTTGCAAAATTGATCCAACACCAAGGCCCTGCAAGCAAAAGAGATCTCTCCCTCTCCCAATGGGCACCCTACTCCCCTTATATAGATGGCAATTGGTACCCTCCAATACGCTATGGAGTTCCATGCACATCCAATGAGAAAGAGAGAGGCCTAGAGGAGTTCAAGAGCCTTCATAGGCTTATGGAAGGTCATTAGACAACTTCCATATTTTATGACTCTTTGATTGGTATTCTTGTGGAACTTGAAACTCAATGGACTCTTTGGGCCCCTCCACCTGACTAAAAATTCCCGAAGCACTCTACTCCGTGATCAGGAATTTGTACTTCATGGTACTTGTTTGACCTTCCTGATCCTTTGGAGCATGAAGGTCAAAAGTGTCGCGAAGATTTTTGTGTCGCGAAGTTTGACCTCCTCCTTTTTTGTGTCGTCTGACTTTCTCATGTTGTGTCGCAAACATTTTCCTTTCACGAATATTTCACGTTTGTGCCTTTTCATGAGGTTGGGAGTTGAAAGCTAATAGAGCTATATACTCTGCTTTGCTAGATGACTGAGCCACAATGGTCTGCTTCTTGCTGACCCAGAGAATTGCTACTCTTGATGCGATGGTGCATCCTCCTGAGACACTTTTGCAGTCATCCTTGAGAGATGCCCACGTAGCATCAATGTGTGAAAGCATCTAAAACCCTGCATCACAAGAATAACACAATCCAAAATCCTTCATTAATTGAAGGTATTGCAAGATTCATTTCATGATCTTCCAATGAGTCAAGCCTAGATTTGTACTAGATTGACTCATCCTGAACATGGCATAAGCAATGTCAAAACGTGTGTTATCTACAAGATACATTAGTGATCCGATCAGCCTCCTGTAGGGGTATGTTGCATCAATTCTCTTTCCTCTTCAGTCTTCAAACAATCTTCATTCGTCATGACTGTTCCTGCAAGCATTGGAGTATTTGCTCCTTTGCACTTCATCATCCCGAAATCTTCTAAGATCTTCTGGGTATATCTGGACTGATGAGGGTACAATTTACCTCCCTCATAGTCCCTGTCAATCTGTAAGCCAAGATAACATCTGGCTTTTTCCAGGTCTGCAATTTCAAAATGTTTTGAGATGTCATACTTCACCTCAGCAATAAGTTCTTCACTTTTGTAGAGTATCAGAGTGTCGTCCACATATACAACTACAATGATGATCTTTCCATATGTAATTCTTACATAAACATTGGAATCAACTATTAGTGGCTTGAATCCTAAAGATTTCAGGGCTTGATCCTTTTTCTTATACCATTGTTGCATTGATTGCTTTAGACCGTAGATACTCCTGTGCATTCTACATGCATAGGTAGGAAGTGAATTTGAAATGTAGTCCAGAGATTGATCCATGTAGACTTCATCGTCTAGCTCACCATGCAAGAACGTTGTCTTTTTGTCACGATGTGAATCCTAAGACCATAAGCAACTGCATATGCAAACAGTAGACGTAGGGACGAATGTTTCATGACATGAGAGAAGGTCTCAGTATAGTCAATACCATATCTCTGAGAAAATTCCTTCGCTACAACAAGTCTGGCTTTATACTTTGAAATACTTCTATTTGGCCCATACTTCAGCTTGTATACCCACTTGCATTGTACAGTCTTTCGCTTATCTGGCAATGGCTGCAATGTCCATACCTCATTCTTCTTCATGAATTCCATCTCCTCATTCATGGATCCATTTGTCCTTCTCTGGACATTCAATTGCTTCCTCGAATGTTTGTGGTTCTCCACTGAATCCACAATACTCTTATGATGTGAAAGCTATGCTGCCTGGCTCAAATCTTGCTGGCGCTCTTCATTCTCTTTTGATTGATATAGTGCCATGGAATTCATATGGCATAGTCTCATGAGCCATATAATATCTGACAAATTATCATGGATCTGATGTATTTGATTTGCAGGTAGACGTACCTTCAAGTGATACAAGTTGCCTTTTCTTCTACCTTGAGTGATCAGTGTACTGGTGCCAGCATCAATAAAATTGCATGCCTCGTATGAGATCGTTAGACACATCCCTGCATCAGCTATTCTTGCCACTGATAGCAAGTCCTGCTGCAGTGTAGGCATGAACAAAATATCTTCGAGTCGTCTGTCTTTGCCATTTGTGTTGAGCCATAGTGAACCAATACCATTCACTTGATGCTTTGATCCATCTCCAAGAATGATAAATCTTGATAGATCTGCACTTCAAAAGTTATACATTATCCGTCTTGATGTAACGAAGTGCAAGGTAGCTCCTGAATCAAGGATTACCTCCTCTGTATCAGGTGTTGATACTGCACACATGTCTGCACAGATGTAGGCGGTCGAATTTCTGTGATTTGATCTTTCTTTGCCCATCTTCGAGCTCTTTGGCTCCTCGACATAGGACGAACTATTATTGTTCTCCTGTCTGCTTTGAGCTTGTTTGTTTTTTGGGTTTTGGCGACAGTCCATGGCTGCATGACCCTTCTTATGACAATGGATACACTCAATTTTTGGATTTAGCCAACACAAATTGACAGTATGTCCTTCGCGTTTGAATCTCACGCAAATCTTCTTGTCTCCACTCTGTTGTTTCGGCTTTTCTTTATTCTTCCATTTGCCTTTGTTGGCTCCTTTTGCTTGCTGATCTCGATCCTGCTTTCAATCTGACCGTCTTAGGATTGAATGGCTTCTTCATTTTATCCTTTTTGTTGTAGAGAGCTTGGTCAAAGGCATCCTTGTGATCAAGGTGCTCTCAAGCTTTGGCTTATTCTTGAATCCCAACCACTGCCTTTTCAAGTGTCATAGTAGGATCCTTTGCTAGCAGCATTATGGTTGTCTAGAAGGATCTTGGTAAAGCTCTCAACAAATAAGTAAGCTGCTTCTCTGCTGATACTACATTTTCTACTCCAGAGTTGTGTAATGAAAGAAATAGATCCTTCATCTTTCTGATAAAGGAAGTGAGGTCTTTGCCATCCCATTGCAGATTTGTCAACTGATCTTCGAGTAGCATGATCTGACTATGTGATTTCATCTGAAATCTTGTGAGTAAAGTATCCCACATCTCTTTTGCTTTAGAGAGTGTAGCCAGGTCAAGAATTAGGCTATCCTCAACGGATGATGATAACACAACTACTGCCTTGTCATTCTTCTCTCTCCATTCGCGTAGCTCCTTGCCTGTTGTTGTAGGCATCTCCTCGGTGCCATCTACCCAGGGAGATAATCCTTCTCCCTTTAGTATAAGCGAGGTCTTAACCTTCCATGCTAGGAAGTTAGATCCTTATGAGTCGAGGATTGTACAGATCTTTGATTGTATACTGTTTATTGAAGCCATTGTTGTGAATTGTGTTCTCACTTGTTAATGGTTCTTTGTCGTGCACGCTTAGCCTCCTAGATCTGATAGCTTTGTGGCTATGTCAGACTATAACAGGCCTTGATACCACTGATGCAAAAATATAAATCGCCAACGAAATCAATTTGGATGGATTGCGCATATGATTGCTGGTCATTGCCTATTATATCATTCCTATGATCCTCCAGAAAGTAGACAAACACTGCTGATCTACATTATAAAATTCAGCATTCAACAAAATTGAGCCAATGTGCAGAATGGATAAAACAAGTGAATGAGACACACGAGCAATAGCAGACAATAATTCATTCGAGATCAGACAAGATTTAGAATGATATGCGCATTACAACTACAACATCATCTATTGATCCTCTTTGTTTCAAGCACTGTGTGACAGACCCACACAGTGCATTGGCATGAGAGAAGCGGTGTTCTCCCACGAGTAGTGTCTTGCTTACTAGCGGACTTCTTGGATCTCTGTGGATCCTGCTACAAAATTGTCTCGCTCACAGGTGAACTTCTATTTTGTATATTGTCTATCTATTACTGTTTGATGCATCTAGCAACTGCATATATTCAAAGTAGCATATCTGATTAGATAGATTAAACAATCTATAACTAATCATGGATTACAAGAGTGGTGGGTTAGGCACATCGTAATGCTCTTCTGTTGATGTCATCATATCAGATAAATCAAAAATAAATCTAATAATAATGATTAATGAGAACAACAATTTTGAAATAAAGTGTGATTTCTCTAAGTTATTCAATCGTGGTGCGATTATTGTGCACAATTAAAATCTTGTAGGCATTTCAAGGGAGTTTGAGGTTTTTATTTGAGTAGTTGATAAGTGGAGGAATGCTCAAATAATGTGCACTAAGAGTTTTTTTTAATGTTGGCCAAATTATCTAAACCTGTTTTTTTCTCTATAATTCTTCAAACATAAATATGTATAATTGTCATCATGATTTGTAAAAATAATACATGTTGAGGTCTGATATAGGACCCGACAATTCTTGGTAAAGCAATAACTAGCAAATTGAGAGCCGTCGAGAATTATTTTTGTACGACATTATTTATAACTGCTAGGTGGAAAGGATTTAAATGTAGAACCCTGAATCAACAATTATTGGTATAAAAAAAAAATGTGCAATACCCTAAATCAACGAGTATCATAAATTTGTGAGAACCACCCAACACTGGTATAAACTATCATGAGCGTAGTACGTATCTTTTTTTAATATAGTCCAATCCCCTAACACATAAACAATGAGCATCGAATAAGTTGGTGGTTTCTAGAATTTATGCGTTGTTTTCCAGACCTAGTGATTCATGAAAACAATACGGTAGGGCCTAACTTTGATCAAGCAACAAGCTTAAGACATGTTCACACTTTCTACAATTTGTGCATTGTTTTTTGAGCCTAGAAGGACATACAAAAGATCCATGGCATGCATGCACACACCCACCCACCCACCCAATTACAACCGCTATGTTGGACTTGTCACACAACCATCTGAATCCCATCCAAGTCGCTTTTACCCCATACATTTTGTTTCATAAGAATTAATAAATTAAGGAAGTATGGAGGGCTAGGTGGCGTGCCAAAATCACTTGTTTTTATATAAATTCAATTGGCTTTTCGTACCAAAACTTGGCTTTATGAAAGACTGCATTATAATAAGCTGAACTATGGCCACGACACGCTTCATCTTCTGCATCTCCATCGTCCTTCTTCCAGGGCTGTAATCCTAACACTATAATCTCTTAAACATGGAACAACAAGGCGGATCTCAATAATTCTATTTTGATAAGATGCCGTGAAGTGGGGATCGGGATTGGTGTAAGTTTCTTCAAATAGCACTGCACTTTTGTGTTCTTTCCAAAATTAAACCTCAATGAGCTCTGGCTCTGAAACGGTGCGTTTCATCCTTTCAAGACTATAGATTCAGTGGTTCGTCTTGAGCTGCTTCGTGCATAAGTGATACAACAATAGAAAAAATGGTTTCTCTGGGCAAGTCCTGATTTAATAGTGCTGGGACTCGCAGTTTCCCAATGCAGGTATCGGATCGACGATGGCAGCTTGAAAAACTGATTGGGATGAGATAGGTACTGTGAAAAACGTATCACCACAAGTGGAGTGGATCAGGATGAGCTGAATAGCGGGTCCCATACCGGTCCGAGAAGGATATTGGACACAAGTGAGGTGATCAGGTGTCGTGCGATAGCTTCCATTTTATGTAGAAAACATAAAAACAAGTCATGAGATTCTTATAGCACGCGACGATGGCCGGTCAAGCGAGAAGAAGGCGGTGGAATTCCGATGAGCTGAGAGAAGAGAGGGTGAATTTTTTAGCATGAAGTCAGTCTAAATTGTGGATGAAGTTTTTTAGCATGGAAGGAGGTTTCATTTAGTAGTATTCATAGACAGATAGAAATCAGATATGTTTGTACTTTAATAAAAGTATACGTCTATGTTATGATGATACTAGCTCATTAAGAAGGGTGACTTTTTCTAGACAGCCCGGTAGCCCAGTGTTCCGTGGTCGGATGTGACATCTCTTTTGATAAAAGTAAAGGAATGGCTATAAGTCAGTAGAAAGAGCTGTGCAATGTGATGATGATAAGAATGATTGCGACCTGTCTGAGATACGAATGTAGATTGCAAGACAAGGATTGGAATACTGTACCTGAACTTTATGACACGAAGATGTTGTGCATAGTTACTAAATAGTGATTCCTATCGTTGTCAAGAAGCGGTACACCCACTATTCCAAGCTGATAAGATGATGAGACAGTGAGGCTATGTGGGAGGTAAGTGGTCACTCTTTTGTATCCGAGCAGGTGTGTGTCCCAAGGAGAACCACTGATGATAAGACTGTAGGGATTTTCAAGGAGCAAGGATAATCACAATTGATCAGGAATGGTGCTATATCAGGAGATATCGTGCATCTAGATATTGCCCATCAAGGAGCTACCACTGAAGAAGCAAATCTATTTAACTATGTTTCGCATCGATGGATAAGGCTGGATTAAATGCTGTGGGAGTTCTGTGTTCAATCATGGAAGAAGATGAACACTCACCTTCGAACATTGTCACAACGAGGACATTGATGAAGAAAGTAAGTATTGTACACATACCTATTGCTCAGGTTTGCTTTGTATTTTGGAGGCACCTCCCCAACACAATGTTCATGTGGAATTTAGAACCAAAATTTTAGATGATCATTCTTCCATAATCAGCCAATCAAATGTTGACACATAACACATGAGCATTCCGATGGAATGTGCATGTGGACAGCCAGTGAGGGGCTGCCACATAGCACATGAGCATTCACAGGAATGTGAATGTGGACAACCAATGAGGGGCTGCCACATAGCACATCATGTGCTATGTGACAGCCTCTCATTGGCTGATGTGCTATGTGGCATCCCCTCATGGCTGTCCACATGCACATTCCACCGGAAAAACAAAAAACATAAAAAAAAATTGCAATATAAAGTGAAAAAAAAAAAACACGTCCACGCATGGGGCCGTCGCACATTGGTATTACGTCATGGAAGGCCCGAAACCTCGGGCCTTCCTTGCAGGTCGGGGCCCTGCCCTCGGGCTCTCCCCCTCGGGCAAGGACCCTCCCTGCAAGGAAGGCCCTCGATCAGAGCCTTCCACCCCCCGTACTCTTGAAGTTGATCTCATTATCGATCATAATTATGCCATAAGCAAGTAATGGCCTTGAATTATCTTCATACGAGTGAGTTTTCACACTGAAATTTCATGGGTACTAGACCTTTTGGTGTCACAACCTAGAGTTGTTTGTTGTCATAGAAACCCAAGTGCCCAAAGGTATGGGGGAAACTCCAAAGAAAGACACGAGGTCAAGAGATGAGGCTTAAAGGTGTTTTGATTTTAGGCCCATAAACAAGTCATGGGCCTAAAATCACTCTCATTACAGGAGTAATTGCTACGTTTTAGTTTCTCATTGGACTAGGCCTCCTTTTGCGGAATGTAGAGAGGCATGTAGCTAGGAACCTAAGGATGGAATCAATACGTGCATGTGGCACATGTGGCATGTGGTGAGTGGGCCAAACCAATGTGTGGATCATAGGATAGATTTGATAGACAGTGTATTAGTGGCTTAATGCAGCTTCATTAGGTGCAGTAGGTTCTTCTTCAGCTCCACTCACAATATCCATTACATCTTGTAGAATCAATAATGATTCCATTCTGATCTTACACATTGCATAATTGGAAGATGTTAATCTCTCACTCTGCTCTAAGAAATATGAACCAGATGAAAACATCTTCTCTATGAGAAATTCTAGTAATGATAAAAAATGGAGTTGAAAGGATGTTGCTTGCTATCTCAATCAAGGATCTAACACATATGTTGATCCAACCTATGAAATCTAGCAACAGATGTGAGAACAAATTCTCAACACAAAAAATCAATCTATGTAGGGTCGAAGATCTCGCATAGTATAGCCCTCCCGCCTATCAACAAGGGTTAGATCACTGGATAGGTACCTAACTATGCATAGATGCTATTTTTAGCTAGTTTCCTACTTTCTCCCTTAACTCTATTCACCACTAACACTACCCTCCTTTAACTCTACTCCTCTACACTAACATTCATCATGCTTTTGGGTGAAGGGAAAGGATAGACAAGAAGAGGAAGAGAGAAGAGAAGAGAGAAAGAGAGAGAGATGAGATGGAGGTTAGCTCAAATGCTCAATGTCATTGCTTATGGAGAAACCTTAACTAATCACAAACAAAAAGCATGGAAGAAATGGAAATAACAAGCACACACAACAATAGCATAAGCAAGATTGATTAGCAAATGATGATGCTTGAGCTCTCAAAATAGTAGAGTCTCCTCCTCTCTATTAAGCATCCAAAAGTGTACAAATGGTGCCTTTTTATAAAATGAAGAAGGCCCTTGCCCCTCAATGCTATTGGCTAATATTCACATTGATCCTATCCATTCATCTTGGACCCAACTTGATCCAAGGGCCCATAAAAAGTACATTGAAAATCCATGTGAGTCCAAAATTGGACCCAAGTCTAAAAAGTAAACTCTAATGTAGAGACAGCGCCACGCATTCGTTTGCTGGCCGTTGTGTTAATAACTGCAGGTTGGGAGGAGGTGGATGTTTGGGATGGCAGATAAAGGTTAGTGTGTGACACTTGGGTGGACAAAAGGGATGAGCGTTGGAAACCGTGCACTTTCACCTCGAGAAGTGCACAGACAAAGTTACACAACAAGGAGCCTGCTGCGATATGCTCACGGTTGTTGGACTTGATGGAGTTGATTAGTTCACGAATAACGAAGCTATGCTAGTCATACGGTACAACTGAGGGGCCAGAGAATTCCAGAAAGGATTCCACTATCTGACTCAGCAGCTTAGACTGGATTCTGTCCTTGTGAAATGTTGAAATAACCAGAAAGTTATTCAACAGATGCGCAGCCGTCTGAATGATGGGTTCCGTGATAGCATCTATCAGGTAACCATTGTTAGTCTAGATTGGGATTTCTGGTGCGGTTTGGGTGATGAACGGTTTGATCATAGTTTTGGCATGGCGATGGGAGATGGGTTGACGATCACCGGACATAATGCCAATGGTGACCATCGAGTCTGAGTTTATCCTGACCTTGTACGTGGTACCTTGGTACACGAAGTGGAAGTGAGTCTTTTCCTCATCCCAGGTGGCGTAAGAGTGAAGGGCGAGGCCCATGTTAATCTCAAAATGGAAAAGCGCCAGGTAAAAAACCATTGCCTCTAGAAGTGGGCTGGCTGTCTGCAGCCATGGTTGGATCAGAACGTCAGAGGGTAAGGGCCAAATCTATGTGGCCTCAAGGATTTCACGCAGGATCACCTGTTTGGTGCCAGTGTCTTAAGAGGATGAGGAGGCCATGTTAGCAGTGATGATTAGAGGTCAAAAAAGTAGGAAAAACAATGGAAAAGATAAAAAGGTGTGGAAACAACAAAAACTGTGAATTACGAGTGTTGGATGACAAGTATTGTAGTTCAGAGCGTAGATCGGTGTTCACTATGAGCAGATGATAGTTGGTAGGAAGTTTGGTCGCAAATGGAGAACTTGGTAATTGCAGTGTAAATGTCGGTAGAGCTTCGCTAGCAAAGGTGACAAATGACTCGAATTCAGCCCTTATATAGTGGAATTTAGAGTGCGTATTAGGTGAAATCCACTTTCTCTTGTTCAGTTTCACCCAAACCTTGGCAGACACCTTCTTCACAAAATTCTAAGACCTCAGGGAAGTCTACGAGAGTTCAAAAGGTGATTTGACTGCTATGCGAAGGTTTTGCGAGGGTTCAGGCTATCTGCGAGGGTTCAACTCTTGCAGGAAGTGATCTCTCGCACAACTTGTTTCTGTGATTGAATTTTTAAGATTAGACCATGTAGGCAGGCTAATTTCATTGCTCTGATTCCATTTAGACACCTTGCAAGGGTTGGTAAGATGATCTTGATGCTCTACGAGGATTCTGAAAATTCAGCTTCTGGGAACCCTTGCACACACTAAAAAAATGGTGATTTCTCCATCAGGAACTCTCGTAGAGATTTTCATGGATGCATTTGGGTCAGATTTGGTGACTGTCCAAGTTTCAAGAGCTATCTCCCAGGGGATCTCAAAAAATCATGAAAAAAGTACTCTTTTAGAGTGTGTTTTGACGAGATCTTGAGATTTTCTGATTTTTAACTTTTGTAAACTAGTAATCAGCTTCATCCAGGCTTGATCTGACTGTTGGTAGTTCTCTGGAAGTTCTGATGGATACTTGGTAATAGATCCATCAGTCAATTTGATGATCTACTTCCTTCTTGATCCTATCTGGATCTGGATCCTCCTTGGATTCTGATGGATTTTTTCGATCTTGCCAGATCTGGCCGAATCTTGATGGATCTAGCTTGATTTGGCTTGATCTTCCTAGATCTAATGGTGATGGTTTAGCTAAATAGCTTTTCGTAATGTGCCATCACCAATCTGGATCTCTCTTACTGTGGTGGCCAGTACTTGGGCAACCGGCTACCGTTGATGGGCGTATCGAATGGTGTCCCATCTAGCTTTTCTAAATTCACGGCTCCATGATTAAGAATTTCCTTGATCCGATAAGGACCTTCGACTGTGAATTTTAACTTTCCCTTGATCGCCTTGGTTTTATACATCAAGACCAGATCTCTGGAGCAAAGATCCTTCTTTTGTAATCTGCGATCATGCCATCTTTGTGTCTTTCCTTTTCAGCTGCAATGATGCAGCTGGTTTGGTTCTGGTTGATGTGGCGTTACTGCTACAGCTCCCTGTAAGGCTTTCAGTTTATGGTCAAACTGCGTCGTAAGTTGCTCCATCTGTTGTTTGTGTAATTTTGTCATTTGCTCCAACAGTAGTTCTGTGGATAGAGCAGATGCGTTTGATGATGATGATGCTAACGAGGGAGTAGGGGTGTGGGTGGATGGATATTCGTCGTCAGATACCTCATCATCTTCCCTGATGTCATCTTCCATAGCTTCTTGTAGAGTAGCGTACTGCTCCCGTCGTTTCAGTTCTCTTCTGATGCTTCGTGGTAGTCCGTCTAGGAACCACATAGTCACCGTGTGATCAGGAGTTAGGGCTACACTGCACTCGGATCGTAAGTGTTTGACCCGCTCAATATAGTCTCTGACCCTTTCTCATTTTTCCATCTTGACTTTGCTCAGTAAGAGCCGCTTTAACCGCTTCCCAGGTTGATTTTTCTTCCTCTGACAGGTTGAAAAACCAATCCTGAACCACTGCCAATAAGGACATGGGGAACAACATCAGCTTCTCCATAGGTGTCCATTTGCCATAGATTTCACAAGCTTTCTCGTAGATCTGGAGGAATCGGATGAGATCTGATGATCCGTCATATTTTGGTATTTCCATCTGTAGTGCTCTCCGGACTGCTTGCAAGCGAGCGACAAATATGGATTGGCCCATTGGATCCATTGGTGCTGGTTCCGATTCTGCCTCTTGTTGCACAGTTGCTAATCTAGAAAGGTGTGGTGCTTGATTTTCTATCCTTCGTACTATTGATTGTCCTGATCTCAAATTCATCCGATGGTGGGTTCCAAAGCGATTGGATCTTAGTAAGATGCAGTCTGGATCTCAAAGATCTGATCGATCTGATTGGCCGGAAGTGAATTTTAGGCCTTTTATGGTGGTTTTTCCTTGATAACTTTTTACTCCTCGTACTGATTGACCTGAGATTTTGATAGTAGCTGGATTGATGCAGATCTTTCCACTAATCTGGTCTGCGAGGGTTCTCTTGTGCGAGGGTTGGTTGTGCGAGGGTTCTTTAGCTGTTTTTGCAGATAAAAAACATGATATCTCTCAGATCCTTGGGAAGTAACTCTGACAAGGCTCATAGTAGCTGGATCTAGGTTAGATCTCTGCTCACTGGAATCAAACTAACTCTCGCAAGCTCTTCTGTGTTCTAGTCTCACTGAGATGGAACTTCAGAATCCTCTGCGAGAGTTCTTGACCATTGGAACTGAAAATTTTGCTGTCTGCGAGGGTTCACTGGTCCTTTCCCGTCTTTTTTTCACTGGAAACTCTCACACAGGCACTTAGATATCAAACTAACTCTTGCAAGCTTCTTTGTGTCCTGGTCTCACTGAGATGAAACTTCAGAGGGCTCTGCGAGAGTTCTTATGAAGATTTGAATTTTTTTGGATTTTCTCAAGGGTTTTTTGAATTTTTTATGATTTTTCTCTAATTTTTACAATATGCTTGGAACTAACTCTCGCACGCTTCTATGCAGGTCTGGGACAGTACTCTGGAGCTGCTGCCAATCGTGCAAGGGTCAATTCACACTGGTTCTGGAGATATAAAAATTTGATGAGATTTTAGGCTCTTTTTCCCTCCAAAAATGCAAATTGGTGTGTTTTTTTTTGGGTTTTTTGGCTGGTTGGTTTGGGTTTCAAGCTCTTAGACGCTGTTCAAGGCCTCCTCTACCCTCTCACACCTCTTCCGCTAGCTGTGAACAGTCCAAACACAAAAAAAATACAGAATACTAACTCTAAACACCCAAAAATCTACCTAAAACTACTCTAAAAAGCAAGAAAATAGCTAAAATACAGCTAAACTAGTTAGTGGAAACCTATCCCCAGCAACGGCGCCACTGTAGGGTCGAAGATCTCGCGTAGTATAGCCCTCCCGCCTGTCAACAAGGGTATCACTAGATAGGTACCAAACTATGCATAGATGTTATTTTTAGCTAGTTTCCTACTTTCTCCCTTAACTCTATTCACCACTAACACTACCCTCCTTTAACTCTGCTCCTCTGCACTAACATTCATCATGCTTTTGAGTGAAGGGAAAGGATAGACAAGAAGAGGAAGAGAGAAGAGAAGAGAGGAAGAGAGAGAGAGATGAGATGGAGGTTAGCTCAAATGCTCAATGTCATTGCTTATGGAGAAACCTTAACTAATCACAAACAAAAAGCATGGAAGAAATGGAAATAACAAGCAAACACAACAATAGCATAAGCAAGATTGATTAGCAAATGAGGATGCTTGAGCTCTCAAAATAGTAGAGTCTCCTCCTCTCTATTAAGCATCCAAATAGTGTACAAAAGGTGTCTTTTTATAAAATGGGGAAGGCCCTTGCCCCTCAATCCTATTGGCTAATATTCACATTGATCCTATCTATTCATCTTGGACCCAACTTGATCCAAGGGTTCACAAAAAGTACTTTGGAAATCACAAGATTCATGTGAGTCCAAAATTGGACCCAAGTCTAAAAAGTAAACTCTAAGTTTAAAATTGACTTTGGGCCTCAAATTTTATTTTAACTACAAAGGCCCAAGTCTATTTTATTTTATTTACACTTTGGCTTGCGTGTTCATTGGGCCATGGGCTTATACACGCAGGATGCCATGCCCGCGCAACACATTTTATTGGACGATTTTATTTCTTTACACTTTTTTGGGAATACCCCCAACAATCTATCTTGAATTTGGGTCTTGCTTCAGTCACAAAGAAGAAGCACATGCAAGTAAGAATCTATCTCTCCCACGAGTTTCAAAGTACTAAAAAACTCCCTAGGGACTTACTTTTAACTCAAACACAGTAAGATGTGTGAAATGAAAAGTCTAAGACCTCAGAACACTCACTTCTATCCAAGTCTTATTGATTGACAGTGAAAAATGATGAAATGGGTGAAAAAGACTGATGTGTGCTCACTTTGGCATATCCCACGATTTTAGTACCCTCTCAAACTCTCTGATTGCCTAAAACTCTTTTAAAAACAAATCAAATTGATTTAGAAACAAGAGCAACACATTTCACTCTTCAATACCTATCTAACAAGCTATAGAACATCAAATTTGGATCAAATCTTGAGAAGTAGCACTCATTAATGAGGGCTGACTTCACACGTGTGAGCTCTATGTTCGTACAAGGTTCCGCTGGAGCTGATCAGGCTCTTATTGATCCACTTATGGTCCTCAGATGGCTTGTCTCTCAGCGAGTTTGAATCCTTCTCCCAAATCTGAGTTCTTGCAAGCAAAAGCACTGTAGATCTGATGTATACACCCTCACCTCTTCAAAGCATGAAGCTCTAATACCATGTGAAGTTTTTATCACGTGTGAACTTCACCACACACCCTACAGGATCTTTACTGAGGTGTTGTGATTGCACAAGATTGATCAAAGAACAGTATGCTTGAAAAATCTAAGACAAGAATGGCATACATCTGATGAAAAAATCTAACTCCTCACTATGAGAAATGAATGTCAGAAATAATTCTAATTGCTCAATATGGGAAAAAGAGGCTGCTCTCAGGTAGAGAGAGAAAATTAATCATAGAAAACTCGGGTAGAGAGAGAGAATGAGTCCAAAACACCAAAATCTCAATATTCACAATATGGCAAAACATGCCAAGATTTTCCTACATGAGAGAGACTCGAATTCCTACAGTGGAGTTGCATGGAATGTCCACTTAACTGAACTAATTCACCTACTAGTGATTCACATGTGTAGTTGCATGCATGGATATTGCATGTACTGCATGTCAACTCATAAATTTGCCTAGACATGTGTAGATCACAGAAACCACTTTGCATGTTGCATGCACTAATTGCATGTGGCTTGCATGCATACAATATGACTTTGTATGCTATCTAAACATCTGCATTGTTAGAAATCCATAAATCATAATATGGATGGACAGACTAGGATTCAAACCCAGGACCTCCCTCATACTGGATGGCTGAGCTATCCGCCCTGTTTGATAGTTCTCTCTAGAGTGTGGATTGATATTCCAACACCCCTCCTCAAGCCACACTTGGTTGGGGTCCTAGTTGTCACCTGCCCCACAACTTGGGTCACCTAACCATGGCTTTGACACCATGAACTGTTAGGTCTAACTTGGCTCTGATACCATGTTAGAAATCCATAAATCATAATATGGATGGACAGACTAGGATTCGAAACCAGGACCTCTCTCATACCGGATGGGATGCTTTACCACTAAGCTATCCGCGCTGTTTGATAGTTCCCTCTAGAGTGTGGATTGATATTCCAACATGCATGTCATCAAAATTGAACCTATCTAACTCAAATCTGAGCTATACTAGAAGGTTATGTGCTCAATTCACATACCTTTTATGTACAACATGAAATTTAGTGGACATCACCATGGACATGGCCCCCAACTCGAGATAGGAATATAATATTTTAATAATCTTCACAAAATACTCTCTTGTTGGAGACAAGTACCGAAATGGCATCCGCTTATCGAAGAGGTCCAACTTGTCGAGTAAGGCCAACTTGTCGGGGAAACCCCCTGACTTGACCGACTTATCGGGGGAGTCCCACTTGTCGACTCAACCGACTATCGTCGAGGACCATCAAACGACTATCCCAACTTTATCAACAATCGGTAGTGGCATGCTCAACTCCAAATGGTTGAAGCCTTCTCACACCCACTTCTTGTATTGTGCAACTACTTGGACAATGACAACAGCTGGCACGATCTACTTCAGAAGGCACAACGGCTCCACGCCACCTTCTTGTACATACATCAACACAATTGTGAATGGTATATAGATTGCTATTGTAATCTAATCAATATGTTGAATTAGAGACAGACATTGTAGATGCTTTCACGCATCAATTTTTTCTTTCAGACTGATTTTCATTAATAAGATCATAGCTTTTACAAAGCAGAGTTAGCTTCTTGAGCACACAATTTCATCCACTATTGTCTTGTGCTCATGGCATCAAACCGACGTGTATTTCTATACATTAATCTAAATCAATCACTATTTTCTAATTGCGTTTAGAGTTCTTGTCAATATTGTATGCATCGTTATTCCGTTTATTGTCTGGCTATCTTAGTGCTCTGTCTGATTGTCTGCTCATTTCGCTTCTGCAAACGACCACACAATTAAGCTATGTTTTGTGTTCGCCTATTGATGTTGTAGTGTAAGCACCGAGGGAATCAGTCGACCACCACTTTCGTGCAGTAGTAGGATCGTTCCGATCTGATTGTTCGACCCATTCATATTATTATTGTTCTTTTTCCGACATGGTATCAGAGCCTATCTGATTCCTTAATCTAGTACCTACATTATCAGGTATATTGTTAAAGCTCGATAAGCTTCAACAATCTCCCAATGGAGGCTGTCGAAAGAAGTCTGGGACATCTTGAGCACATTGTACCATGTGTGCAATGTAGTTTCCAAGCTACACCTCAGAAGGAGATTCTTCTCCCTCACGATGACAAATGGTGACTCACTACAGAAGCACATCAACCAGTTCAAGAACCTACTGAAGCAAATGGCCACTGTCGAATCAATCGTAGACGATCAAGATGCAGTAATGACGTTGCTTTCAAGCTTGCCAAGTTAATACGATAGCTCGGTGATGATCATCACGACACACCCAAAATTGACTCTATCAAGAGTCATCGAATTACATGCCTATCAAGACTATTTAGTCGGTAAATAGACCAGGAAACCATTTGGATCAAGCCATAAATATGTTGCTAACATATTTGAAGGGCACGCATTGGTTGCTGTTGACATGCTTATTCAAATTCAATTCGAAGCTATTAAACTTTCTGAAGGGCACCTATCAAAGATCAAACATCCTCCAAACAAAGGCACTAAGGCTCTTCTTGTCGCGACATTCTCTCTTTTTATTCGAAGCCATGCAAACAACATTCAATGTTTCTCCAGAGACAACCTTCAAAGCTTATCTAGTGATGGTTTTCTGCATTTATCTACAGTTATCATTTGAAGCCAAGTCGGCAGCCATAACCATGTGTTCTTCAGTGATAGCGAGAGAAAGCAGATTGGCATCTTCCCCCAGACACGAGATTTGAAGTGAGCATTTCTTCTTCGAGCCAGTTCAAAGACAGTTTAGATGTTCTCTCCTTTCTTGTTCGAGCCAGTTTGAAGCGAACATTTTTTATTCAAGCTCTCTCACTCTCTTCGAAGGCAACCAGCATATTCTCCAACATAGCTATGAAGGATGTAAAAGGAGCTGTGGGAGATCGTGACAGGTGAAGAGACAAGGTCAGTGATTGAAGAAGATCAGCGGGCATTTGGTAGGAGAAAACGGAAAGCCCAGAATGTCATCAACTTATCAGTTAGAGATGCAATTATTCCCTATATTTCAGATTTAGAAGGACCAAAAGAAGCGTGGGATACATTGAAGGCATTTTTTGAAACGACAAATACATCTCGAATATTGTTTTTGAAGACGAAATTGCATGATGCAACTACTACCGATCACATGCTGAAGATCAAAGAGATCCGTGACCAATTAGCAGCAGTTGGAGAGTGAGTACAAGATCGTGAGATCGTGCAATTGACATTGAATAGTCTGAGTGAGTTACATTACATGTTTGTGACAAGAGAAAATCTTCCAACCTATGAAGAACTAGGTGGATTGCTTTTGCAAGAAGAGCAACGTCAAGAGAACTTGAATCATCGTAACAGGAGCTATGATCAAGCTCTTGCAGTTAGAGGACGAGATGAAAGATTTGGCCGTGGAAGGTATCAATCGAGAGGAGGAAACTCAAGCCGGGGATCATTTCAACAATTTCATGAGCAAGTCAATGATAGTCCGAATCGAGACAATTGGAATCAAGGCCGAGGTCAAGGACACGACTATTCAAGACAAAATAAACCTGAAAATTGTAGGTACTGCAACAAACCTGGCCACTGGGATGTGAATGCTTCAAGAAACAGAAGGAGATGGAACAAAGAAAAGACAAATGGCAAGCGGGAAATTATGCTGATCAACATCAATTTGATGACTGTTATTATGAAGACAATTATACTGATCAACATCAATACGATGATGATCAATATGAAGATGATACTGGTGAGAGTTCAAAATTGTTCATTACAGCATTAATGACAAGTGATGAAGCCAAGGATACATGGTACATTGATAGTGGTGCATCCAAGCACATGACTTCAAGGAAAGAGTGGTTTTCAGAACTCAAGGAAACTCACAATGGTGATGAAGTTGGACAAGCTGATGGCAAATTGCTATCTCTTAAAGCAATTGGAGTGGTACCAGTGAAGTTAGCCAGTGGGAAGATAAAGCAGATAAGCAATGTGCAATATGTACCTGGCTTAGCTAGCAATCTACTATCTGTTGGGATGATGGCTGATCAACAACTCAAGGTTGAGTTTGACAGTGACAAATGTCTTGTCAAGGACATCAAGAATCACTACAAAGTGATTGCTACAGGAGCTAGAGTCAACGAGAATCGACTCTACAAATTGAATGCGAGATCTTTTACTCAAGCTATGGTAAGCACTGTAAAAAATGGTGAACTCCTGCAACTTTGTTGAAGCACGAACAAGACACGAAGGTTGAACGAGAATGATTCGCTGTAGTCAACGTGTCTTTGACTCAAAGCACGAACAATTCGTGGATCATTTGCGAATCGAAAACACACCTCCAGGATCACAAACCGAAAAAAGGGACGCAAAACAAAAACTACGAAAAGAATGAAAGCAAACGGCAGATTACGAATCAAACGAAGAAAAATCTTTCGAGTTGACAGCTGGTAGCTCAACGAGCTTCACGCCCAGCTGAAATGAGTAGCAATGACAGAGGCTAACTAACTAGTTGATTAGCATTAACTACTCATGTGATTCGACGTTTAGCTATCTTGTAAACTCCACATAGTGGAGGTATAAACGATCCTCTCTAGATCATAACAAGATATATGTGAATACAGAGATCTATACGAGACAGAGAAAAACGTAGCAAATAGAGTAAGAAAGTAAAGACACTATAGCTGTGAATGAAAGTCTGCCAATGAGCAGAACACAATGTAAGAGCAGAGTGTCAATCCGCCAACGAGCAAGACACTGATAATCTCGCTCCAAAACCAAACTGACAATATAGTCGCTCTCTTTGTCTTGTGCTGCGTGTCTTGATTTCTAGAATAAAATATGTTTTGTGATGCATAGTCGAGTGTCTGGGATCCTGTAAGGGCTTCCGCATGAAAAGAAAATTCAAAAAGAAAGAAAATTGTTCATGAAGAGAGAAGGAGAAGACGAACACGAAACGATCTGGCCTTCTGTGACATGGTATCAGAGTAGCCAGGTTATCACTACTGATATCCCAGCAATGATTCTTCCAGACAACACAATATGGCTACGACAATCCAGACTAGAGTAGCAATCAGTCTTGATGGTGCAAATTACAGAATCTGAAAATTCAAAATCAAAACACTCCTGAATGGCGAAGGCATCTGGTCGGTGACCAAGCTCTCGAAGGTGCAGCCTTCAGAGGGAGACCCGAAGAGAGCTGAATGGATCAGAAACGATGAGCGTGCAATGGCGATCATCGTTTCGTCCATAAATGAAGATCTACTCATGCAGATTGAAGACTGCGAAAGTAGCCATGCAGCATGAGAAAGATTAAAGCAGAAGTATGAAGCGAGGACTGCAGCTTCAGTCATGTACCTTCACAATCAGCTGCAATCAATACGGTGGGATGACAACCAGTTGGATCAGCACGTTGAAGATCAAAACGATCTTTGCTCAACTTGCTGCATCAAGACAGGAGCACCAAGTCCCAGCACCACAACAACTGATGTACTTCATGAAATCTCTACCGACATCCTATCAGCCACTGAGAATGCTCATACTGAGTCTACCAGATATGACATTCGACAAAGTAGTCAGTCTTGTCGTTGATGAGAGACTGATGAAAGACGAAGGAGAGAGAAGCAGTGATCAAGAGAAGGATCTCTTCACAAAAGGAAAGAAGAAGAACAAAAACAAGCCAAGATTCGAGAAGACGAAGTCCTCAAATCAACAATATTCTTCCTGTGATCACTGCCACAAACCAGGCCATACGACCAACAAATACTGGTTCAATCCAACAATACCTTGCATGCACTACAAGAAGAAAGGGCATTCTGCATACGACTGCAGATTCAACCCAAAAAGAAAAAACAAAGGTGAAAAGGCAAACATTGCAGAGTCATCAAAGGATGCTGAAAGAGGTGACGAAGCTTTCACGATACTCGACGAAGCTTCGACAAGCTACTCTGAACATGACTACGATGTAGTCATTGATTTAGGAGCAACATCTCACATAATTTGCAACAAGAAGATCTTGATCAACTTTCGCGAACTCGAAAATGACAGAGTAGTGATTTTAGGTGATGGAAGCAAACACGATGTCAAAGGCATTGGCTCTCTACAGCTATGAACAATGTCAGGCCAAGCAGATCTGCCATTTGTTTCACGGCAACACTTGTCGTATGATCAAGAAGATGACAAACTAGTTGTTGACGATCGGATGCAGAGAAGAAAATCTCTACCAGGCTAAAATAATCAACAACTCTGAAAGCATATTAAGTGCTTCAGAAAACCAAGATCAGCTTTGACATAGGAGAATGTATCATATGAACATGCGGAGCTTGTACGACATGAACACAAAGGACATTGTCACAGGTCTCAAAATATCAAGGCTTCAGTTCTGCAAAGCTTGTTAGAAAGACAAGCAACATCAAAATCTGTTCACGCATGAGGGAAGGAGAGCCAAGGAAGTCCTTAAGCTCGTCCACTCTGATTTCTATGGACCGATGAAAACATATTCGCTCTCAAGTTTGAGATATTTTCTAATGTTCATAGATGTTTATAGCCGAATGACCACGATCTACTACTTAAAGAAGAAATCCGATGTATTTGATTATTTCAAGAAGTTCGTGGCATTCGCAGAGCGACACACCTCAAAAAGGATATAGATCCTTAGATCTGACAATGGAGGTGAATTCAAAAGCACAGAATTCTCAAGATTGTGCGAAGAACAGGGATCGAACACCAGTTCACTCCTGCATACACACCAGAATACAACGGTGTGGCAGAAAGAAAAAATAGAACGCCAGTCGAAGGAGCCAGATGCATGATAGCACAGGCTCAATTTCCAGGCCAATTCTGGGCCGAGGCAATAGCTGCAGCTGTACACCTGTAGAACAAATCTACAATGACAGTGCTAGAGAACAAAACACCATACGAAATGTGGACAGGCAGAAAGCCTGATCTGTCATACGTACGAGTGTTTGGATGTGCAGCATACAAGCACATTCCAAAGGAAAAGAGAAACAAGCTCAATGACAAATTCGAGCAAACAATCATGGTTGGCTACTCGAACGGAACACATGTGTACAGACTCTACAATCCAACCACGAAGAAGGTTGTTTCGAATAGAGATGTGAAGTTCGACGAGTCCACATTCCCTGGACTGAAAGACGAAAGAGGCCATGAGATCTTCACACTGCTGCCTATTCAAGAGGAAGATCGAGGACATACATCAAATTAGAATGCAGTTCTCCAAACTCCAGAGTAGCAGGGAGCAGAGGATTGACCCCACGAACAAGAAAGTTCGAGCAGCGATGAAATGAATCTTGAAGGTCAACAAGACAAAGAAGACCTCCAGACCGCTCTTCTGACAATCTTCAATGGAGCGAAGACACACAGTTCGAGTATTGCAGCTTCACAAAAGAGCCAACAACATACCAAGAAGCTATCCAGAGTCCAGAGGGAGAACTCTGAAAATAGGCAATGTTAGAAGAAATTGAGTCGATGAGGCAAAATGAGGCATGGACATTAGAGCCACTACCAGAAAACAGAAAAGTAGTCGACTGCAAGTGGGTGTACAAGAAAAAGTTGAAATTAGATGGCACGATTGGCCGCTACAAAGCAAGGCTTGTTGCGAAGGGCTACAGGCAGAGATATGGTGTCGACTATTTTGACACATATTCGCTCATGGTCAAAATGACAAGCATAAGGCTGCTCCTTGCATACGCCACATAGTACAATCCAGAAATTCACCAGATTGACGTGAAAATAGCCTTTCTCCACGGAGATCTAGAGGAGGAAATTTTTGTGAAGCAACCTGAAGGCTATGAAGGCCCCGACAACAGACAATATGTCTGTCGATTGTAGAGATGCATCTACGGTCTAAAATAGGCATCAGAGTCTGGTACAAAAAGCTTGATGGTCTTCTGAAGTCTCTAGACTTCAATCCTACTCAACCAGACTGTAATGTCTATATCAAAAGAGTAGGAAAGGATTTTGTGATACTAACCATTTTCGTGGATGATTCGCTGATGATAGGAAATTCCTTAATGTTGATCAAAGACACGAAGAGTCAGATTTCTGAAAACTACAAAATCACAGATCTTGGAGAAGCAACAAAATGCCTAGGACTGGAGATCAGAAGAGATCAAAAAAATGGTGAAATGTACTTGAGTCAGTCAGAATACGCCAGAAAAGTGCTGAAGCAATACCACATGATGGACTGTAAAGAGAAAGCCACACCAATGATAGTTGGAGCCAAGCTCATGAAACATGATTGCCCAAAAACAGAAGAGGAAGAACAGAAGATGGCAGGTATACCCTACCAGAACTTAATCGGTAGTCTGATGTACTTAACAATTTGTACTAGACCCGATCCGGCCTTCTCTGTTTACGCATTGAGCCAATTTTGTTCCAATCAAGGTCTAGCACATTGGAAAATGGCCAAACGAATCCTATAGTATCTGAAGGGTACCCAGAATGTTGGGTTAACCTACAGAGCCAGAAACGAAGAGAAAGGATTCGAGCTGCATCACTATAGTGATGCAAGCTGGGCGAGCTGCAAATATGACAACAAGTCCATTACTAGAGGATGTACAATAGCGTGCGGAGATGCAATCAGCTGGATATGCAAAAAGCAAACCCTGGTAGCTCAATCCTCTTGTGAGGCTGAGTATGTCGCAGCCTCAAAAGTGGCGAATGAGGTAGTGTGGCTACAAATGATGTTGGAGGCAATCGGGATACCACAAGAGGGGCCAAGCACGATGATGATGGACTCCCAGAGTGCCATCTATCTGTCCCAGGATCCTATCTTCCCTCACTCTGATATTTGAGCCAACATTCTTATCTATCAACCATTCTTCATTCGAATCAATTGCCTAATTGTTGTGTATGACAACAAGCTAACTTCTGAAGCACCATCAATGGTTATCTGGCAATTGCATGATGGCTAGCATTGTCATTAGCTTTTATGACTCATTCAGCCTTCTGAACGAAATGTTTGAGCATTTGTTGTCCTAGCAACACCTATCATTCAAGTCTACCCATTGGTTATAGCTGAATGTCAATGTACTCATTGCTGGCATTCATTCTTTTCTCTATTTTGTCTACTCCACAGTGTTATTTCTATAATCTGGCGAGGGTAAAAATCAAGATTTTTTGTAATCTGATCAAGAAGAAGAATCTTCGTCGAACTCAATATTGGCTTCTGTGGTGTGTGTTTGCCAGACACACAGTTAGTATTATTGCCAGGAGTGCATTGTAGACTATTGTACCGGTAGATGGCAGTAATTCTAGAGCAGTTATAAGCAATACATGCTTCTGGCTCAGTCACACATCGCCTCTTGCAAATTGTTACCTAGATCCGCATAACACTTGTTCTCAGAAGCGGTTTATAGTCGGCTACCAGAAACTTATAGATTCGGATGTCAGACAAATAGATGTCCGACCATCGAAGAATGCTACACAAATAAATTTGAGGATCAGATAAATGTTCAACCATCAGACAAATATCTGTTCTGTAGAAGAAATATTTGAGTTGACTAGTCAACATTTACTCCGATGAACGTGGTAGGAGATTGGCCACATGTCACCTCCTTGTGGTTTACACCAGGCTAGATATAGACCAAAACATACGTATTGCATCTACCATTGAAGTTTGAAGCCTGTTTTAAAGCTATTGAAAGGTAGTTGGCAGTTAGGTGTCTTCGGAATTTCATATTTGAAGTATTGAAGGCTACGTTTACACATTTAAAGACACCTTTCAATAACTCATTACTCTCAACATTTGTGAAAAAAGTGGATTTTGAATGGATCCAAACTTCCAAAATGCTTGGCTAAGATCTTTGCACAACAAGCTACAAAAGCTAGAAATGGCAAAGCATCCTAATGCTACCTTTGATACACATGAACTTGACAGAGCATTCAAGAGAAAAAAGAAACTAATAAAAGGTACTGATGGCAGCCAAAAACAACAGCATACCAGCCCTATAACAATAGCCTACCACTTTTGGAAACCTCTTAACGTCATACACAAAAGCTTGAAGACAATAAACAAAGCAATGCTCTCAATGGAGGAAGAAACTGTGACAATGGTTTATTGATCTCTCTCTACAATAAGTTTCTCCAACCTGTTCTCCACGAATTTCAGCCTAATGTAGGTGAGAGAGATGACTCTCTCTCCTCTCTCTAGAGCTTAGGACCCAATTTTAGGGCACCAGTAGCGTAAAATAGCCAATTTTGACCTATATGTCCAAATAACATGATTTTGGTGTCATTTCGAAGGTCCTAAAGTTTGAGACCTCTTCAATATAAAATATATACTAAAATAAAAGTATCTAGGTCTCTTTCACACGCGTGAAAGGTTAGATCCAAAACTATGTACAAAAATTGCCAATTTAGGCCTCAAACTAGCTAGGAAATGTTGACAATTTTCACACTCCCTCTTCAACTTAACTTGCTAGTTTTACAACACTACTTTGCTCCAACCTAAGAATGATCTCCATCATGATAATAGATCTCTTCTCAAGTGTTCTAATATGTACAAGATGAAGTACAACATAATTGGTATAGATAATAGTGTCCATATAGGATGCTTCACTATTTTTTACATCAATTTTACATAGAATGGTGAACAAGATACATGTAAAAGAACATAGAATCATAATGAAAGGATTCCTCCATGTATCCACCTATGAATTCTCTATGAAACAGCAGCAAACAAGCTGTAAGTGAAAGTAACCAACAAGTGTTTGCATGCCTCTTCCACATTCCACTATGCCCATAGTGAATGCACCATGTATCTCCATGAATGAACCTCCATCACCACCTTGCCTTTGTAGATCTCCAATCCATGAAAGCCCTTGATTGAATGAATGCCAAAATGATGTGTTCTCTGCTCCATTTAAATGAGCAAAACCTAAACTTGAAATACTTGAAGTATCTCCACAAGATTTGCATACAACCCTTGATCCTACATTGTCAACAATTTGCCAATTTGCCAACACTAGGATGCTAGATCTTGAACTTTGCTCAAAAGTAAATAGATTGACCACTTCAATATCTTTCAAGATTTGAATGAATGCATGTACTTGATCATAAAATCCAGCAATGATAATTATTCCATCTCCAAGATCCAAAGAATGCAAAACTATTGAACTAGTTTCATTGAATTTTGACAATTCCAACACATTGACATGATAATGTTCATACAACTTCCTTGCTCCAAAAACCATACTTGAACCTTCAAGAACCTGTAAAAATAGATCCAAAATGCTTTGCCCATGTGGCTCCCCTTTGATGCTTTTGACTAGCTTCCAATTGCTACTTGCCTCTTGGTGTTGATGAAGCAATTCAAGATCAACATCTTGATCTTCCAATAAAACACCAAGGACTTTGCATTTATAAACATCTTCGGATTTGAACCTCTGAAGATACTCCCTCTCAAACACATGATTAAAATCCCACAAGATATCATCATTGCTTGATTCCAACCTTTCACTATAGTTAGTGAAAACAATGTCACCATCATAAACCAAAAGATAGATATCTACAATTCTATCCAACATGAAATAGAGTAGATGAAGTTGAGTATCAAACCTAATCAAACCAGCTCATTTGAGTTCAAACCAAACCTCAATGAGCTCACCAATGAGATCTTCCTTGCCTTGAAGAAATTGCCACTTGAGTTGTTCCATGTAGTCTTCTTCATCCAACATTTTGCCATCTTGATCATGCATGAACACTCCACCTGTATCCTGTAGTCCGTAACTCTCCCTGGCTATAAATAACATTGCCCCCAATGTAGGCAAAATAAGATAAGAACCAGTGCCAGAGAAAAATATTGCATCAAGATATCCCATCTGAGAAAGGAACATCAAGAGAAGCCAGAGCATCCCGAGAAGCAATGGTAGCTGCAAGTGATCGAGCCTGATCAGCCAGGATAGGGGTATGATAAAAAACATCAATGGGCTCCCAAGTAGCCTCCTCAATAGGACGACCATTCCACTGGACCAAAAACTGAACCTGTCGATGGCGACGACTATGCAATAAGCGCACCTATAAAATAGCAGCTGGCAGGAATGGAAAAAGATCTGGATCTGTAGGAAATGAGGAATCTCGAGGAGCATCATCCTCAATAGCAGCACGTAATAAACTGACATGAAAGATATCACAAGCCCGAGTAGCAGCAGGTAACTCAAGACGATATGTAACTTGACTGAGGCACTCAAGAATCTAAAAAGACCCATAATAGCGCGGCGCAAGCTTCTCAGTAGAAACAAGACATTGTACAAAACGATGGCAAGCAAAGCGTAACCGGAGAAAAATTGTATCTCCCTCTGCAAACTCAACATGGCACCGATGACGATCAACAATGGTCCTGTACCACTGCTGAATATGATGTAAATGAGTAGCATCTTTAGTAATAATCTCCCGAGCACTCGAAAGATAAGATGAAATAGTAACAGTGCATCATCTGGAGGAGCGGGTATACTTGGTAGAACTGGTGAGTATCCATGAGCAAGCAGAAAAGGAGAAACACCTGTGCTGGAACTAACAGAACTGCTATAACTATACTCAGCCAAACATAAATGCTGATCCCAATCACGACCAGAAGGAGAAACATAATGTCGTAAATAATCCTCCAATACCCGGTTAATAACCTCAGACTGACCATCTGCAGAAGAATGATAAGCAGTGCCCATAAGTATCCTAACATCCAAGATACGCATAAGCTCTGTCCAAAAACCTGATGTAAACTTGGTATCCTGATCAGTAGGTATAGATCGTGGGAGACCATGTAAGTGGAAAATCTCAGAAATAAATATACGAACACTCTGCTCTGCTGTAATAGTACGTCTGACTGGTATGAAATGAGCTTGTTTAGAAAACCTATCAACTACCACCAAACAAGAGTCATGACCACGCTGAGTACGGGGAAGACCTAAAATGAAGTCCATAGATATATCAGTCCACTGGCGGGAAGGAATAGGCCAACTTTGAAGGAGACCGCCAGGTTTTTCACGGGAATACTTGTTACGAAGGCAAAAATCACAACTATGAATAAGGTGGGAAAGCTCACGCTTCATGGAAGGCCAATAAAAATGCTCTTTCAAACGGAACAAGGACTTCTAAAAACCAAAATGGCCACCAATAGGAGAGGAATGGGCATCAAGAAGGAGCTGTGGACATATGTCAAGAGTGCTGGGAATACATAACGAACCATAGTGAAACGATGATTAACAATGGAATAAACCTGGTGAGGGTGAGAGGAAGGACGAGAGGCAAACAACATAACATCACGAAAGTCTGGACATGTGGCATAAGCCTGAGGAAGATCATCATACCAAGACTGGGGAGACATAACAAGACTGTAAGTAAGAGCAGGTAAACAAGACAAAGCATCAGTAGCAGCGTTACTTTTACCAGACTTATAATGAATATCAAAATGAAAGGACTATAAAAACTGAAGCCAACAGTACTGACGATTACTAAGATCCTTTTGTGTATACAAATAACGAAGTGACTGGTGATCAGTAAAAATATCAAACAGAACATGATACAGATAATGACGCCACTTCTTTAAAGCAAAAATGATAGCAAACAACTCTTTTTCATAAGTGGAATAGCGCTGCTCATACGAACGAAGACGACGAGATTCGTATGCAATAACACACTGATGCTGACGTAACAAAGCACCTAATCCTGTGGAACTAGCATCAGTCTCAATAGCAAAACGCTGGGAAAAATCTGGAAGACATAAAACAGGGGTAAGCTTAACCTTCAAAGTATGAAAAGCTGACTGACATGCGGGAGTCCAAGCAAACGAAGTTTCCTTTTTCAACAGAGCATGCAAAGGAGATGCAAGAGTGGCAAAATGAGCAACTGGTTTACGAAGATGGATAGCAAGACCAAGAAACATATGAACATCATGAACATCAGCAGGCACAGGCCATGAAAGAATAGAACGGACCTTATGAGGGTCGAGACGAACAGTACCATTAGTAATAAAGAAGCCCAAAAGCTCGATTTGTACAACAACAAAAGAACATTTAGAACGTTTAGCATACAGATGATGAGTAATTAACAAAACAAAAACTGAACGAACGTGCTGAACATGAAGAGAGAGAGAGAGAGAGTGGTGCTATAAATGAGGATATCGTTAAAATAAACAATGACACACTTTCCAAGCAGAGGATGAAAGATGTTATTCATGACATTCTGAAAAGTGGGCGGGCCATTGGTAGCACTAAAAAGAAGGACACGAAGCTCATACAGACCAAAGTGGGTATTTGGTCTGTATGGAAAGCTGTCTTGTGCTCATCAGGAGGATGCATACGATAACCGGAACGGAGGTCAAGTTTAGAAAAGATCTTGGCTTGGCCTAACTGGTCAAACAGGTCATCCATATGAGGGATAGAGTACTGATTACGGATAGTAAGTTTATTTAAAGCACAATAATCTATACATAGATGTTTAGTATCATCCTTCTTATCAACAAGTAAAACAGGAGCAGCAAAAGGACTATGGCTAGGAACAATAAGGCCTTGACATAATAAATCAGACACCTGACGCTGGACTTCCTCGCGCTCAACAATAGACATATGAAAAGGAGGACGAGAAGGAGGTGATGCAGAGGAAACAAGGTCTATATGGTGGTTGACATCTCGTAAAGGTGGTAACTGAGTCAGCTCTCTAAAAACATGCTCAAATTCACGCAACAGTTCAAAAAATACCTGTGGCAAAGGTGATGCATCTACAATAGGCTGAACTGGCTGAACAGAAAGAATAACCGCACAGTGGGCCTTCGGGAGGCTCCGTATGAACTGCTTTCCGAAAATAAGCTGATAGTCCTGTCAAGAATCAATACCGAAAAATATATGCTGAGTACCATCATGAGATAATGTCAATGTCTGCTGCTAGAAGTCTACTATAACCGCACTAAGGGATGCAAACTTATCAGCACTGAGGATAAGATCGTACCGTGTAAGTGGAATAATATGAGAATCTGCCTGACCAAGGAAGTCTCCAATCCGATATGAAAGCTGCTGATACATCTGCGTGCTAGGAAAAGAGTGAATTTTTTTTTTCCGGCCGCCAAATTTAGCGAAAGTACTTTCGCTAACTATCTACTAAAGCTCCGCCAAGGAAAATGCTCTGATGGGAGTTGGTCCTCCAAACTGTACCAAATGTTACTGAAGCAAAGAGACGAAAGCCCTTAGCAAAGAGAGAAAAATTAGCGAAGGAAAATGGGCACCCAATCAAAAAATCAGATTTGAAATTCAGCAATCAGGAAAGTGCTCTGATACCAAGTTATGATCAAAATCTTAGGTGTTGAATCAATGAAGCATAAAAGACAGCAATAGACTAAAGCCTTGCAAGCAATAGACAAGACAATAGGTTCTCCCACGAAGAGCCCAAGCAATATCAATCAATAATCTGAAAAGTGAGTGTACAAATGCCCCTATAAATACCCTACCAATGAACCCTAAAATAGGAATTCAAAAGTAAAGGGAGGCAAAATGTGGAGGGAAAATAGTGCGCCCTCCTACGGGCCCCCACTCCACATATAACCATATAATAAGGGCCCAAGGCCAGTCAATGTCATAAAAAAGGACCCAGTGCTGGTCATAAGCACATAAAAAGGCTCTGGGGCCTGTACATGACTAATATAAAATGCGTAACTAGAAATATACATAACCAACAGGAAATGTAAAGAGGCCTGAGGAATATATGCAGAGTAGCCCAGCAGGCCTGTATCTTGTAGTCCGTAGCTCCACCACAATCATAGCATCCTTTGAGTTGATGAAGAGATGTAAGATCCCTACCTTGGATCTTCCCAAGAGTCACTCTTCCTTTTCCCTTTCCTTCACAAGACTCCCTCTTAATGATCACACCACAAAAGTTAGCAATCTCCCTCTTGATAGTTGCATCATAAGAAATGGAAGCCATGAAAAGAATACATAGTACCTTCAACATAAGAATGATTGAAGTACTTTTTTTTGTCAGGCCTAGACTTCTAATCAATGATATAGGTAAAGATAATGAACCCTCACTATCATTCACAAAAGCATCATTCAAAGTACATCCTACTTTGAACACTTCACATTCATCTCTCCCTTTTGACTTGAGATCTTTATAGAACCTTTTGATCTACTTTCTTTATGAATACATGTGACACCACTTGTTGCACAAATGACTTTCTTGGACTCATCACATAAATATACAAAAGAAACTTTTTCTTCAATCATGCTCAAAGCACCATCTTTTTCCAAATGAGTAAATAAGTCATTTGCAACAACCATTTCCAAAGAAGAGTTTTCATCACCTCCATTGATGAAGTTAGATCTCTTCTTACCTTTTTATTTTTGCACTTGCCATGAAGTTCCATTGAAGAGCCACCAAGACTTGGAAATCTATGAGTAGAAGAGTTTAGACATGATACTAATTTAGCACCACATGACTCCATTTGACTAGTAGGTAGCACTAGTCCATCTTCAAGATCCAATGGATCCAAAACATTGATCATAGATTCACCAAAAGTTGCCAAGTTAGCAAAACAATAACTATCTCCAAGAAGCTCATTAGATCTCAACCTAGATCTAGCACAAGGAAGCTCTTTATACTTTGCATAAGATCTACCAATTTTATTGATGCTAGGAATTGACTTTTGAAAGTTGAGAGAACCACCAACATCCATTTCATTCCTCTTGTTAGACATAGCAAATGCATCAAGCTTGTAAAGTCTACCTTGTCTATTGCCCCTAGCAATCAAGACATCGCCCTTAGTAATGAAGCAAACATCCCCAACAAACTTTGTCTTGTACCATTTCTTTAACATTTGACCAACACTTAGCAAATTCCTTGAAAGTGAAGAAATGTAAAGAATACTGTCAAGCCTTGCATTCCTATTAGTAGAAAGGAAAATAGGAATTGAGCCAATGCCTTTGATCATACACTCACCACCATTTGGCATGTGAACCTCTTTCCTGGATCCAACATAAGAGGTCAAAGAAGTAAAGAACTCCTTGTGACTAGTCATGTGTGAACTAGATCCACTATCTATCCACCATAAATCCTTGTCACTTCCACTTGACATTAGACTTGAAGAACACATCATGAGAGAATCACAAGAATCTAGATCCTCATTAGAAGTACAAAAGTTGTTTTGCTTGCTACCTTCAATACTTTGCTTCTTATGACATTCATTTGCAAAATGACCTTTTATCCCACAATAAAAGCACTTGAACTTTGACTTATCTTTCTTTCTAACAGAAGTAGAAGAGTAGGAGGCTCATCATGATCCGAGTAACCACCTTTGGACCATTTCCCTTTGCCTTTACCTTTGCCTTTGACTTTGCCTTTTGTGAAGAAAGCCTCTTCACCTCCACCTTGCAAGGATGCAACCTATGTTCTTCAGCCAATAAGATTTCTTGCAAGTCAGCCACACTTGGCAAGACTCTTTGAATGGCAAAACTTAGCACAAGTTAGCATGTTCATCTAGAAAACCATTCAACATAACCTGGACTATTTCACCATCTTTTATGCTTTCATCAATGCATGCTAGATCATCACTGAAGGACTTAACCCTCAAGACAAATGCATGAGCACTTTCTCCCTCTCTTTTTCTACTAGAAAATATTCGCCTCCTTAGATGTGGACTTTGATTCAAAGGGCTCTTTCAAGGCATTCCATGCCTCACTTGCACTTTGACTTTTACCAACTTCCTTGAGAAGCTTATTGGTAACATTCATTTTAATGATATGAAGAGCCTTTTTAGCCTTCTTATCAAACCTTTGTTGCTCTTGAACTGTGGGTGGTCTCTCTTTAGTTCCTATAGCTATGCCCATGAGTTCATTCAACTCAGGTAAGGACTCCATCCTCACTTTCCAGGTAGAGTAGTTTGATGAACTCAACCTATCATTAGTTTCTAACATGATACCACCATTGGAAGCCATGAATATAATGATTATTCAACTTTTAGGCTCTGTCCTAATGCACCTAGCACTCACTTTCCTCTCAAGAAATGATGGATAAGGAGATCTCAGAAGATCTAGGACGCTAAAACACTTCTATCTTGAACCTGGCTGGTTTCCAAGCATAGAAAGGAAGATTGAAACACATGCAATACTTTGCACACACTAAGAATGGATTACAAACTCAAACCAAACTGAAAACACTCCTGCTCAAGCTCTCAAACTTTCTAGCAAGTGACCAAATCAAGTTATGGTGTGAAGAGTTACTTGCATTCCTTGAAAATACACAAGACTAGGGTGCCAAGAATACCTAGAATTGAACAAACTTGATCAACACACTAAGATATTGATTCAACCTGTAAAACCACATGTAAACCACACTTCTAAAAGTTTATAAGTGAATCACAAGACTAGCTTCACTAGCTTGTCAAATCTTGGTGTTTAGATGTAGATCTAAGATCACTTCACATGAGAATGTTCCTCAACCTATTAAGAACCTGAAAACACATTTTCATAATGGTTAAAACCTTCCACCAAATTCTCCAATCAAATTACATAAGGAGAGTTACTTACATGCTCAACAAAGTACACCAAAATTTATGCAGAAGATTGTTGATAATCTGTTCACCCAAAAGGGGATCTTTCATCCAAGTGGGATCTTTGCTCAGCCTTTTGGAGAAATACAAAATCACTCAAAGAGTATTTGTTGTCCACTTAAGGAGAAGGTTCATCCACTTAAAGGAGAGTGTTCATCCACAAAGGAGAGTGTTCATCCATCCAGCATGTAATAAGGAAATTAACTCACTCTTCTTGCCCTAAAATGAAACCCTAGCCTAGATCCTAGAGTTATGCTTGGTAGGTAGCTAGTTGGTCAAATTTTCACCTTAAAGTTAGGTGTAGGCCCTATAAAGCAGGGATGACCACCAAATAGACATGACCAAATCTCTTGACTTGACCCAACCTACATTAGGAGTGGGTTGCCATGTGGCATCTTGGCATACATGTATGGAACCCAATTATGTACAAAATTTACACTATTCTTCATGGCTTTTTATCAAGCTAGATTTGCCAATTTTTGGCAATTCTTCACACTCATCCTCAAATTTGGCTTGATCTATTTACAACTCTCTTGCCAGATGAATGAATGCTTTTAGAAGTGTCTAAAAAACCAGCTACAAACAAGGAACTTTTGAGACTCCAATAGAGAATGATGTCCATGAAGGATCTTTCACCACCTCTTAAAGGATCCCTTACAAGATGTTCCATAAATGTGTCTATATCCATGTAGCACACTTCAAAACTAAACACCATGCCAAGCCATGGATTTCAAGGCATTTTGTGCACTTGAAGATACATCAATTAAACTATTAAGTGCATACATAATGTTGCCAAAGACAACTTGCCTTGCTTGATCCATATGATTGAGCCTAGATGGCTCCATCTTGATACTCAAGGTTCTTCTTGGAGTCCTCGGGTCTTGAGCTTGATCCTCCACTTGACTTGACTCCAAAACATCAATGAATTGAATAAGTTGTTGATCCAAAGGTGCATCTTCAAGTTTACAATCTTCCACTCTTGAAAAATCACATTTCCACCATTGACAAATTCTTTGGTGGAAAATAAGTAGATTCTACAATCTCTACTTGAAGAGCAAAATACTACCATTATTCCTATCATTGAAATAGGATAATCTTTGGTCCTTACATTGGAGTGATCATGCACAAAGCATGTGGACACAAATATTTTCAAAGAAAATGATGTTTCATCTTTTATGACTCTATTCAAACTATTACAAAAATAGTTATCCAATGAAATTGCTTTATCAACAACAAATGTAGATTTCAAAGCATCCCATTTCATTGTCTTGTCATACAAAGTAATAAACACCATGAATCCTAAAGAAAAAAATCACCTCATGTATACTGATACTTTCCATAAAGTATTCATAGATAGTAGACTCTCCAATGCTCACCACCCTTGCAAGATGCACACTTGAATGGACAATTTGCATGCAATTTGATGACTCGGCCATTGTCATTGAGGACTCCCTTGGAACTCTCATGCTTTGAGGCCAACCCTCAAGATCTCCCTCCTTTTGATGCTCCTCCTCAATGCAAGCAAGATCACACTTTGCCAAGATCTCCTCTTGAGTGATCTCCTCCTTTTCCAAGCTCACACTCTCAAAAGAAACACTAGCTTCCAACTTAAACAATCTTCCATGTTTGAATCCTTTTGCAATGCAAACATCATTCTTCAAGATGAAACAAACACCATGCTTAAAGTGGACATCCAAGCCACTTTCTAACAAAAGAACCAGAATTGCCCTTCATTTCATAAAAATGAATGTAACCAATGAAGTGTTAAGAGAGATCAGTACATGCGCCAAGGAAGCTTGGGATACTCTAAAAACAATCTATGAAATCAAGAATACTTCTAGATTGCTTACACTTAGAAACCAAATATTTCTAAGTTATCAGAGCGTAGATGAGAGTGCTTCACATATGTCATGAGAGTTAAGGATCTTCATCAAGAGTTAGCTGGTATTGGAGATGCTCTTAAGAACACTGAACTTGTTTAAGTAGTCGTTAATGGACTCAGAGATGAGTATGACAATATTGTGCAGACTTATGCTGTCAGGGAGGATCTTCCATCCTTGGAGACACTGCAAGGTGTTCTCATTGCTGAAGAAAGCAAGCAAGAGAACAAGATGCTGAGGATCAACAGACTTTCATTGAAAGACAGTGGAGATGACAAAGCACTCTTCATTAGAGACAAGTCAAGAGGCAAGGGCAAAGGACAACAACACTTCAAAAAGGACAAAGCCAAAGAAGGTGGTGAGGATCAGTCCTCACAAGCTGCAACATCAAGTGGCAAGAAAAAGCTGTCAAAGATCAAGTGTTTTTTCTATGGTAAGGAAGGACACTATGCATCATACTGCAGTTCTCGTAGTTGTTTTTTAATTAGTGTTTGTCATCTACAAGTATGGTATTTGATGCGTCAAACTCTGGCCATAATTTTCATACCACTTGCAGGTTCTTCAAAAATACTAGCACCCCCAGTTTATCCTCGCTGATGTAAGGAATTTTTTTGAAGTCTTCACGCCAAAACTCACACTTATTTTGGAAAAAAATATCTACAAAATCAAAAGGTAAATATCAGACATTACCAAAAACTACCCTCACGGTTTTGATGGAGCATATAAACAGTACCAAATATTGGTACATAGTACCAAAACGGAGACAATAGGTACCAAACATTAAGAATTGATATCCAAAATAATTCGAAATAGTTTCAAATTTGTGCTAAAATAGTACCAAAATGTATCAAAATTTAGGCAATTGGTAATAACAGCACAAAATAACTAGTAGAAAGTACCACAAAAGTATTGATAATCTATTTTGTGGGTATTGCTGAATATATTGTTGTTAGTTAATTGAGCTCATATGCTTTAAAAATCCTGAGATGACAAGCACTCCCGCTTCGGCTAGTTTTTTCAAATATATCTTAGCCCCGGGCCTCAGAAAACAGTAGCAATGTTCATGCACTCGAATTACTTTTCTTTTGAATCAATTTACAAAAGGGCCATCCGAAAATATTTGGTAAGTCTTTAATTTCCAAATCAAGTAGTTTGAACCTCCTAGGTCCAAGATTGTAGTAATATTAAATTGAATATTGGTGATCAACAACATCTTTTAATTCTGAATAACCTCCAAACAGTGGCTTACTAATGGATGTATGAAGAATGTTGTGAGAGATTCGAAAATAACATTGTATCAACTTTTGATTCCGTATGCTCTGATACCACTGTAGGAAAAATATTAATTATTCTTTCACAGAGAACATGATGCAAGTTCGAATAAATGAAACTAATATCAGTGTCTTCAATCGTGATTTTATCTGATCTATGTACTAATAGAACAGTATTTATTCTGATTGAATATGCGTGCAGAAAATATATGCGAAAGTATGAGACAACTTAAGACAATTTAGACAATAAGAAACTATTGATCAAAAATGAATTTTTATAACTCTGAATCAGATTCATCAATATACATTTCTTGTTATCTTATTTTGATGTTGTGTTTCTAATTGAGGTAATTTTAACGAGTAGTGCAAATGTATTTATATTGCTGCAAGACAGGTCTTTTGGCCTTTTAATATTGTAACAGTAGAAATCTAACCATTTATGACGGTTGATATTCAAATAGACGCTCCGTTTCCAAGCTTGCATAAATATTGTTCGCGAATATTTTGCGACAGTCTGTCTCTTTGTCTCAGCTTCATGTTTTGCGAATTGTTCGTGACACTTGTCTCTTCGCGACATTTTCGTCTTTCACGAATTGTTCGCAACAGATGACAATTCTTGAGTTTGAAAGATGCTAGAATATTTCGCGAACTGTTTGAGATAGTTTCGTGACATCTGAGGCTTGAACAAGACACTGTTTTGGAAATCTTTTGAGTTGGTCACGAATAGAAAAGTTTTGAGTTCACGTCCGTTTCTTTTTCATCCTTTGTCAAGTAAACTGCGCGTTTTGTTGGTAGAATCAAAATTTATCTGATCAATTGTTCTACAATGTCTTGTTTCCCTTTTAATAATAACAACTGTCTTCTTAACATATCAGATAGCGGTGACATTGATCACTCGGTGAATTTGGTCACACTTCATAACACAATCGGTAGCATTATTCTACCTTTAGTGGAATAGAGTGTGCACGAATTAACTTCTAGGTCACTAGTCAACTTGACTAAAAACTAGTCATATCATATTCACACTTGACTTGATTGATACAAAATCAAAGTAGATATTTACAAATATGAAAAGTACTTTCTTTCACATGTGGGAATAGGATCCACACATGTGAAATCAGATCATGAACATTGTACTCATGATTGCTCTATATTTACAATAAAAAATGACAAGTGAGAAGTGACAATTTTCAACAAAGTATATCTTCCCTCTACTGACAAGAATGTTGTTAGTAGAAATGTGATCTTTTATGAAGATCAGAAGTTTAACTTGGATGAAGCACAGATCAACGAGTCTCATGCAAGATCTACAATCATCAATCTTGATGCTGCTCAAGAAGTGGTGAGGCCGAGGCTTGAGGAGGAGCAACTTTAAGCACCTACACCAAGAAGATCTAGAAGAGAAAGATCTGAGCCAAGAAGGCTCACATATGATGAGGAAGGAAGGCAAGTGGAAGGTGAAACTTCCTATCATGCTCTTTTCATATCAGATGAAGAGCCTAAAGATGTCTAAGAAGCACTTCAATACAAGATGTGGGTTGAAGCAATGACCCAAGAGTTTGAAGCCTTGATGTCAAACAACACACGGGAGCTTGTGGAGCCACCAAACAACATGCATGTGATCGGATGTAAGTGGGTTTTCAGAATCAAGTATAATAATGATGGATCTATCAATAAATATAAAGCAAGACTTTGTGCCAAAGGCTACTCTCAAATCAAAAGTCTTAACTTGAAGACACCTTTGCACCAGTTGCAAAAATGGTAACAATCAAAATACTCATATCTCTTGCATGTTTTCACAGTTGGAGAATGTTTCAGCTTGATGTTTCTAATGCCTTTTTCAATGGTTACCTTGAGGAGGAGATTTACATGGAGCAACCTCTTGGTTTTGTGAAAGAAGGTAAAGAATCAAAAGTTTGTCTTTTGTTCAAAAGTCTCTATGGACTAAAACAAGCACCAAGGTCTTGGTATGCAAGGCTCAACTCCTATCTCATATCACTCAGATTTTGTCTTAGTGAATATGACCCCTCTCTGTATTTTAAGTTTGTAAGTAACTTTGTAGTTATTCTCATCTATGTAGATGATATCATTCTTTGTGGAAATAATGAGAAGCTAGTTGAAGAAACCAAGCATGCACTTGGTAGCGAGTTTAAGATGCAGGACTTAGGAGTTCTTCACTATATTTTAGGCCTTGAAAAAGATTTTTGGAAAGGTCAAGCCTTTATAAGTCAAAGTAGATATGCAATTTCCATGCTCAAGAAATTCCAAATGAAAAACTGTGAAGGCATAGATACACCTATGGAGCACATTGTAAAAGTTCCTATGAAAGATGATGAAAAATCCTTCATGGACATCACTCTTTATAGGAGTCTTATTGGCTCACTTATATGGTTAACAGTGACTAGGCCTGATCTAAGCTTTAGTGTGCATAAGCTAAGTCAACACATGTAGGATCCAAAGATATATCACTGGAAGTTGGCTAAAAGAGTCTTGAGGTATATATCTTCTACCTTAGACTATGGATTAATCTACGAAGGAGAAGATCTGACTTTGGTTGCTTTTTCAGATTCAAATTTTGCAGGAGACAGGTTGGATAGAAAATCCACAAGTGCTTACACAATTTTTCTTGGAGGGAACTTAGTTTCTTGGCTATCAAAGAAGCAAGCAACTATATCCTTATCATCCTGTGAAGCTGAGTACAAATCTCTTACAGCCACAACAAAGGAGGTTTTATGGATCAAAAGGCTACTTTTGGAGCTAAAGTGTTATGGAGATGAAACCCTTCCAATTATCAAGAATGATCACATTTCAGCTCAAGCTCTTGCAAATAATCATGTGTTTCATGCGAGGAGCAAACACATCGAGGTACCTCATCATTTTGTAAGAGAAAAAGTCATTGGGAGAGAGATCTTATAGGAGCATGTTGGATCTTCAAATTGTGTTGCAGATCTTCTCACCAAGCCATTGCTCAAGAATGTCTTTATCAAGATGAGGTCTAATCTTGTCATAATTTCAAAGTCTATGTTGGATAGGAACATGTATTTTAAGGAGGAGTGTCAAGATTAGTAAAATCATTTTGAGTCTGTCTTTCTCGACTGCTCGCACGGATTCCGGCCCCACAGATCTCGAGTTTTGGGGCCATGACCATTTTATTTCCATTTGTAAACTTTATTGTACATAAAGGTATGTGAATTGAGCACATAACCTTCTAGAATAGGTCGATTTTGAGTTAGGTAGATTCAAATTTGATGTCGTGCAAAAGTTTAGATAACATGCAATGTCATTCAGTGTGCATGCAAGCCACATGCAATCAGTGCATGCAACATGCAAAGTGGTTTTTATGATCTACACATGTCTAGGCAATTTTGAGAGTTGACATGCAGTACATGCAATATCCATGCATGCAGTTACACATGTGGATCCTTGGTAGTTAGAGTTAACTGAGTTAAGTGGACTTTCCATGCAACTCCACTGTAGGAACTCGAGCCACTTTGATGTAGGAAAACCTTGGCATGTTTTTCCATATTGGGAATAATGAGATTTTGGTGTTTTGGACTCATTCTCTCTCTACCCGAGTTTTCTAGTGTTGATTTTCTCTCTCTACTCGAGAGCAGCCTGTTTTTCTCATACTGAACACTTATAATTATTTCTGACATTCATTTCTCATAGTGAGAAGCTAGTTTTTTCAATCAGATGTATGCCATTGTGCTCTTGCCATAGATTTTTCAAGTAATCTGTCCGCTGATCAATCTTGTGCTTGCCAAAAAGTCCTAAAAGGAGAAAGGCCCACAATGCCCTTACGGTAGGGAGCGAGGACAACCGCTTCCAACCCTGGTGGCTAGCTCGATCGCTTCGTGCTCCTCCAGCCAATGGAAGTTTTCAAGCTTACATAAGTATGGTAGGAAGTGTTAAAATTGAATAACAATCCATATTGATTTCTTGGCTTGCTACAAATGTTGTACCATGCAAGTATGTAGCTCATTAATGCAAAATGCCAAGTTTGGCCTACATAGAATTCGAGCTACATGGTTATGTATTGTCTAGTTTTATGAATGCAACTTGCATATAGTTTGTAGACATAGAATTAGCGTGATTATGCTTGTAGAAACTCATGGAAACTCACATGCATTAATTGTAAGTGATCCATAGTGACATGCAAGGCATGCACAAAGTTTATTGGACACATGCATGATGATTTGGACATTTCTAGTTAGAACTAGTACACTTGTAAAAAGTTGGTAGAATTTCATGCATGACAAGTGACAAATGTCACATAGACTCTAGATGTCACTTTAGATGTCATTTTGGAATGGATAGATATGGTTCTACCTCGAGCTACCTCAATCTTCATAAATATGTGTAGCTCTCCACACAATCAATGATGAAGAACCAAAGTTTTGTAGCTATCTCATGTCATTTTGGATCTAAACAAATATTGCTTGTTATCTCTCTAGCTCTCTCTCTCTCTCTAACTCGTGTTGAGGCTAATGCTCATACATTGAAATCTTGTATTTTTTCATTCTTTGATCATTGCTATTATATTCTGTTGATTAGCATGCTAGATTTTGGATTAGCCATTTCTCCTGAACTAGATTTTGTTGATCAATCTAGAATCAGGTTATAGTGTCAGTCACAAAGCTTAATTAAGATCATTCACTCTTGTGGACGTTCCCCACACATGTGAATTCTGGAAATTTTGTCATGGTATCAGAGCCACATTAAGCTTTGCATGCTAACAACTCTAATTGTACAAAAAACTGAGAGCTAAGTCGAGCAAAAAATATAAGAAGAGAGCTAGAATGGCTCTACATTTCATTAAGATGAATGTATCTAATGAAATTTTGAGAGAGATAGGATCTTGCACTACAACCAAAAAGGCCTGGGATGCACTAAAGACCATCTATGAAGCAAAGAATACTTCTAGAATACTCACTCTTAGGAATCAGATTTTCCAAAGTTTCCAAAGAAGTGAAGAGAATGCATCTAACTATGTTCTGAGAGTTAAATATTTACATAGAGAGCTTTCCTGTGTTGGTGTTACCATTAACCAAGTTGAGCTAGTTCAAGTCATATTGAATGGCTTGAGAGATGACTATGATAATCTTGTTCAGTCTTTTGCTATTAAGGAGGAATTACCTAATCTAGAAACTCTCCAAGAAATTCTTATTTTTGAAGAATCTAGACAAAGCTATAAACTCTCCAGGATAAACAAACTTGAACATGGTGGAAGTGACAAAGCCCTCTTTGTCAAAGGCAAGCAGAAAGGAAGGAGTAAGAACCAATTCTCTCAAGCATACAACAAAGACAAAGCCAAAGATCGAGATCAAGATGGTGAAGAGGATGATACATCTCATCCCTCTAACTCAAAAACCAAGAAGAAGAAAGTGAAGTACTTCTTCTATGGCAAAAAGGGGCACTATGCCTCTAATTGCTTTAAGAAGAAAAACCAACTCAAGCAGGCTAATCTCTCCAAAGAGATTGAAGAAGATTCTGTTGCAAGAGATGGAAAAGGATCACTTATGGTGTCCAGTTTTTCTTCATCACCTTTCAAGAAAGATGGAGCTTGGTACATAGACAGTGGAGCCTCTTCACATATGTGCTGTTCAAAGGAGTCATTTGACTCAATCTTATCTTTCAAAGGACTCAAGAGATCTATTTACAACTAATGATCATGAGTGTCCAATAGAAGGAATTGGCAACATTCCATTGAAACTTGCTTCTTCAAAAGTTCTTACACTTTCTAATGTTCTTTTCATTCCAAAACTTACAAAGAACTTAATTAGTGTGGGAAAGTTGCTTGATAATGGTTGTGATGTAAAGTTCAACTCCAATACTTGTTTTATCAAGAGAAAAGATGAGATCCTTGCTGATGGAACTAGATATGGTGGAATTCTTAAATTGAATTCTTATGAGAATGCAAACCTTTGTGAAGTTGTTTTGTTATCTAAGGAGGAGCTGTGGCATAGAAGGTTAGGACATCCTAACTGTACATCTATGTCTTCTATGGTTAAAAAGCAGAAGGCTATTGGTCTTCCAAAATCTCTTTCTAAAGATTTCAAGCCTTGTGACTACTTGTCCATTGGAACTCATACATTCATATGTACATTTTTCCTCTTCTAGAAGTATTGGTGGTGCAACATGTTTTGTCACCTTTATTGATGACTTTACTAGATACACTTGGTTGTATCTACTTTCTTCAAAGGCTATGGTTTTTTATCACTTCCTTATCTTCAAAGCTTATGTAGAAAAACAGTTTTCTTGCAAAATTAAAGCTTTAAGATGTGATGGAGGAGGTGAATATATCTCCAGCAAGTTTCATAATTATTGTGAAGGTGAAGGAATAAAGAGAGAATTTTTTTGTGCCTATTCTCCATCTCAAAATGTAGTAGCTGAGAGGAAAAACAGATCTTTATGTGAGTGTGCTAAAGCAATTCGAGTAGCAGCTTCTTTGCCTATTGAATATTGGGGTGAAGCTATAAATTGTGCAAACTATTTGTGCAATAGATTACCTCACAATGCTCTTGCTAGAAAATCACCTTCTGAAGTCTTGTTTCAAAAAAAAACCTAAAGTAGATCACCTTAGAGTTTTTGGTTGTACTTGCTTTGTTAATATGCCCTTGGAAACAAGGAAAATAGATTATCCTAATTTTGTTCAAGGGATCATGGTTGGATATGCATCCAACAAGAAAGCCTACAGGATCTATGTTCCCTCTACCTCAACTACAATTGAGAGTAGAGATGTGATATTCCATGAAGATCAAAAATACATTCTTGAAAAGGACGAGTTCAAAGATTCTCACAAAAATACTCCAATCATCACCCTTGAAGATCATCATGGAGAGATGGGACTGAGATTTGAGGAGGAGTCACCTTGAATTTTTTCACCAAGGAGATCTCAAAGAAAAAGATTCGAGCCTAGAAGGCTTACCTATGAAGATAGAGGAAAGCAAGTGGAAATCAACTCCACTAATTTGCCTATTTTATTTCTCATGAGGAGCCGAAGGATGTATATGATGCTATCAACTCAAAGGAATGGTACCTTGCCATGAAGGAAGAATATGATGCTTTGATGGCCAATAATACATGGGAACTTGTGGATCTTCCATCCAACAAGCATACCATTGGTTGCAAATGGGTTTCTCGAGTCAAGTATAATCAAGATGGCACAATCAACAAGTACAAGGCTAGGCTTTGTGCTAAAGGATTTGCTCAAGTATATGGACTTGCTTATGAGGAGACCTTTGCCCCAGTTGCAAAGATGGTGTCAATTAGAATCATAATTTCTCTTGCTTGTTTTTTCAGTTGGCAAATTCCTCAACTAGATGTTTCTAATGCATTTCTAAATGGCTATCTAGAAGAAGAGATCTATATGGATCAACCTATTGGGTTCATCCATGATGAGGAGAAAGTTTGCTTGCTCTTCAAAAGTTTATATGGATTAAAGCAAGCCCCAAGGTCATGGTATTCTCGACTTAACACCTTTCTTGAGTCACTAGGATTTAATCTTAGTAACTATGATCCTTTCTTATATATCAAGTTTTTTGATAAAGATATTGTCATCCTTCTTATTTACGTTGATGATATCATTCTGACAGGAAGTTGTATCAAATTATTTGAGGAAACCAAGATTGCACTTGGAAAAGAGTTCAAGATCCAAGATCTCGGAAAAATACATTATATTCTAGGATTAGAGATTGACTTTCTTAAAGATAAAGCTTTCATATGTCAATCTAAGTATGCTCTTTCAATGTTAAAAAAGTTCAATATGTTGAATTGTAAGAGTATAGAAACACCTATGGAGCAAAATGTAAAGGACTCTAACAAAGATGATGAAAGATCCTTCGAGGACATCACACTTTTTAGAAGTCTTATAGGCTCCTTAATTTGGCTCACAATAACTAGACCTGACATAAGCTTTAGTGTTCATAAGTTGAGCAGGATATGCAAAATCCTTCAATTTATCATTGGAAAAAGGCCAAGAGAGTGCTTAGATATATATCTTCAACTTTTGATTTTGGTTTATTATATAAAAGTGAAGATCTTTCTATTATTGGTTATTCTGATTCGGGTTTTGCAAGTGATAGAGCAGATTGGAAATCTACAAGTGCTTATGTCATATATCTTGGAGGAAACTTGATATCTTGGCTTTCCAAAAAGCAAGATACTGTATCACTCTCATCATGTGAAGTTGAGTACAAGGCGCTCACTACAACAACAAAGGAAGTGCTTTGGATCAAGAGGTTACTAGTGGAGCTAAAGATAATTATGGAAGAAAATATACCTATGATCATGTGTGACAACATTTTAGCTCAAGCCCTTGCCAACAACCCAATATTCCATGCAAGGAGCAAACATATCGAAGTTGCACATCACTTCGTGAGAGAGAAGCTCATTGGAGGTAAAATCGAGTTGGAGCACATCAACACATCATCTTGCATTGCAGATATGCTCACCAAACCTTTGAGCAAAAGTTCCTTCAACAAGCATAGAGCCAACCTTGGAGTTATACCAAGATCCATGTTCAAATCAATATAGATCATTTTTAGGAGGAGTGTTAAAATTGAAAAACAATCCATATTGATTTCTTGGCTTGCTACAAATGTTGTACCATGCAAGTATGTAGCTCATTAATGCAAAATGCCAAGTTTGGCCTACATAGAATTCGAGCTACATGGTTATGTATTGTCTAGTTTTATAAATGCAACTTGCATATAGTTTGTAGACATAGAATTAGCATGATTATGCTTGTAGAAACTCGTGGCAACTCACATGCATTAATTGTAAGTGATCCATAGTGACATGCAAGGCATGCACAAAGTTTATTGGACACATGCATGATGATTTGGACATTTCTAGTTAGAACTATTACACTTGTAAAAAGTTGGTAGAATTTCATGCATGACAAGTGACAAATGTCACATAGACTCTAGATGTCACTTTAGATGTCATTTTGGAATGGATAGATATGGTTCTACCTCGAGCTACCTCAATCTCCATAAATATGTGTAGCTCTCCACACAATCAATGATGAAGAACCAAAGTTTTGTAGCTATCTCATGTCATTTTGGATCTAAACAAATATTGCTTGTTATCTCTCTAGCTCTCTCTCTCTCTCTCTCTCTAACTCGTGTTGAGGCTAATGCTCATACATTGAAATCTTGTATTTTTTCATTCTTTGATCATTGCTATTATATTCTGTTGATTAGCATGCTAGATTGTGGATTAGCCATTTCTTCTTAACTAGATTTTGTTGATCAATCTAGAATCAGGTTATAGTGCCAGTCACAAAGCTTAATTAAGACCAGTCACTCTTGTGGACATTCCCCACACGTGTGAATTTTGGAAATTTTGTCAGGAAGAGAGTAGGTTCTGCCTCAATCAACTTGGTCTAAGAAATCTTGGTACAATACTCAGGTTAATTTTCTCAAAAGGAAAAGGTGACTATCAAGACTGGTTCTTCTAGAATAGTATTAGCACTATGACATCTCGTGTCCTTTCAAGATCCACCATTGGTACGATACAGAGCTCTGGTGCTCTAAGGATTTCTTATAATTGTTCTACCCCGAGCATGGAATTCTTTGGCGATGGTGGATCTTTAACCCAAGTAGGATAGTAATGATCAGATACGAGTTGACGATGTATGGTATGTTAGGTCCTAAAGGGAGATTGGGACACATTCCTACCATTTTGGTGTTTGAACCATACACGAGTACTAAGGTCCCCAATTGAAGAGAGTGTTTCTGGATCCCTAGAAATACGACTACCTAGAGGGTTTTAGACCTACTAAGCCTAATTTCTCCCTTTTGACCTCTAAATCGTTCTTATTTTTAACTGTGAACTAGTAGCGGTGCAATCACATGGGTATACGGTGTATCTAGGTTCTTCTCCTAAGTCTTGTTCTTTGTCAAGTTGTGGAAGTTTGGTAGTGGCCATGAAGGTGTGTAAAGAAAGAATTCTCTCTGCTCATATTTGTAGGCTATGGGTGAAGCATACATTGGCCCTCATGAATTTTTATGTGGAAAATTTGAGGCAAGAAATTAATTCTTGAGTATTTGAAGCAAGAAATTCCTTCCCTAAGTTTATGGAGAGCACATTAGAAACAATTCAAAGCTTAATAGAATGTTAAAGTTAAAATTCCAAAAAGAAGAAGCACATTCATGCCTACATGGGCAAATCCTTAAAGTCCTTCAAAGTGTCACTCAAGACTTGTGTGGGCACTAAATTCTAATTGAAAAACTCAAAACATGAGGTGACACATTGCCTATTGACTATACAAACAGGTTATTTTACTATGGCGCTAGTAGTGGTAGTTGTAGAATCGGCACTATTACCTATCTCATATTTCCCAATGCTAAAACAAGTAAAATCTAAGCATGAGCTTTCCACATTTGTTGGAGGGTTTGTGGATACCAGACAATCCTAACCCTAGTTAATAAGTGAGAGGGATTTGGCACCCTACGTGTGTAAGTCCAACCTGATGATCACATGATTATTTGATTAATTGGAAAGTCAATAAGGAGAGAGAGAAAGAGTAAGCTATTATCATTATGGATTTTAGAGTTAATGGATGTAGTGTTAATGTTAGTGTTAATGGATGTTAGAGTTAGATATGGATCTTTTATACTTGTTGATATCTGAGATATAATATCGCTCTCACCGGGACTCCATACCTCTGACCAAGGTATAGTCACTTGTCGGCCCTTATCCAAGGGCACATACCCTTAATCATAAGGGTAACTCTTTTTCAAGGGTAACTTGCCATTTAGCCTCCAACACTAAATGGACCAATACGGGTCTGACGTACTGCTAATTACATAGGTATGTAACGTTCCTTCCCCCTAAACTTAAATATTTTCTTGTAGGGAAAAAATTGAAAAACTCTTCTGGAGATCAGCCTCCTTTTCCCAAGTATCCTCTTCTTCTGATTTGTTCCTCCACCTGACTAAAAAAATTCCCATAGAATCTATTTCTTAGATTTTTTTGCCAACCAACTATTAATAATCATCTCTGATTCAGGTGGTCCACTCGTCCCCTGGGTGGATTGAACAGAGGAGATGCCTACAACATTAAGAAAAGAGCTACATGAATGGAGGGAGAAAAATGACAAGGCAGTAGCCTTGCTATCGTCATCCATTGAGGATAGTCTCACACTTGACCTGGCTACACTCTCCAAAGCAAAGGAGATGTGGGATACACTACTCACAAGATTTCAAATGAAATCACGAAGTCAAATAATGATGTTGAAAGATCAGTTGACAAATCTACAGTGGGATGGAAAAGACCTCACTTCTTTTGTAAGGAAGATGAAGGATCTATTTCTATCACTACATAACTCTGGAGCAAAAAATGCAATGAGTAGCTCACTTACCTGTTGAGAGCCTTACCTAGATCTTTCCAGACCACCAGAACCCTGCTCATGAAAGATCCTACAATGACCCTCAAAAAGGGAATTGTCAAAATTTGACAGAAAGTCAAGGCTAGAGAGCATCTTGATCACAAGGATGCTTCTGACCAAGCCCTCTACAGCAACAAAGAAAAGACAAAGAAATAATTCAAGCCTAAAAGAGAGTCAAATCAATGGCAGGATCGTGATCAACAAGCAAAGGGGACTAGCAAAGGCAAATGGAAGAACAAAAGGAGGTCGAAACAGCAAGGTGGAGAAAAGAAGACTTGTGTGAGATACAGACGAGATGTGCACACAGTCGATACGTGTTGGTTCAATCCAAAAATTGAGTGTATCCACTGCCACAAGAAAGTTCATACAGCCATGGAGTACCGCCTGAACCCAAGGAACAAATCAGCACAGAACAGATAGGAGAAAAACAACAATTTGTCCTATGTCGAGGAGCTTGGGAGCTCAAAAATGGGTGAAGAGAGATCGAACAGAAATTGTTCAACCGCCTACATTTGTGCAAATGTGTGTGCAGCATCAACACCTGACACACAAGAGTGATCCTAGATTCACGAGCTACCTCACACTTTGTGACATCAAGACAAATTATGTCTGATTTTTGAAGTGCAGATCCTTCAAGGTTCATTGTTCTTGGAGATGGATCCAAACATCAAATGAACGGTATTGGTTCACTATGGCTCAACACGAAAGGCAGAGACAGACGACTTGAAGATGTTCTATTCATGCCTACACTACAGCAGGACTTGCTTTCTGTGGCAAGGATAGCTGATGCAAGGATGCGTGTGATGTTTTCTGATGAAGCATGCAATGTTGTTCATGCTAGTACTAGTACTCTGATCACTCAAGGCAGAAGAAAAGATAATCTATATCACCTGAAGGTATGTTTGCCTGCAGATCAAGTGCTTCAAACTCATGATGATTCGCCAGACACTCTGTTGCATAGAAGACTATGCCATATGAGCTCAATGGCACTTTACCAAGCAAGCCATCATGGAGCAATAACAGTGGTCAGCATCTCGAATGTGAACAATTCGACCACCTGTGATGCATGTCTAAAGGGTAAGATGTCACGCACTCCATTTGTCAAAGACTCCTACAGAATGACCAACATTCTGGAGTTAGTGCATTCTGACATCTGTGGGCCTTTCAATGTGATCTCAGTAGGACGCTCAAAGTATTACATTACCTTCATTGATGATTATTTTCTAGAGTGTATTTTATTCAGAATAAATCAAAAGCGCTTGAAAAATTCACAATGTGAATTGGACAGAGAGATGCACTGGCAACAAAGTGAAGCAGATTAGGACAGATCAAGGTGGCGAATACATCATGAATTGCTTCACTGACTTCTGCAATTATCATGGTATCATTCACAAAAGCCTACACACCACAACACAATGGTGTTGTAGAACGAAAGAATACAACCCTGATGGAAGTTGCCAGATGCATGATGGCCTACTCGAAAGCTCCAAGAGTACTATGGGCTGAAGCAGTAGCTATAGCTACATACATCTAGAATAGGGCAGGGAAGTCTGGTGTCCCTCACACGACACCACACGAATTATGGTAGGGTAGAAAGCCCAACCTGTCTCACATCAGAGTCTTTGGTTGTGCAGCTTATGCACATATCTCTGATAAGCTTCGAAAGAAGCTTGACGAGAAAGCTGAACAGGGATTTCTAGTAGGATACGACAACAATTCGTCATACTACAGAGTCTACATACTAGACACGAACATTGTGAAGATAGTGAGAGATGTCAGATTTGATGAGAGCAGAATGATGGCCAATGATGATCCCATCAGCTACGAAGTTCTGGAAAGGTAATACTATGATCTGCCACCAGCGACAGAGAGAGCAGAAGATGAACACAAAAATGAAGATTTTCGAATCGCTTCACATTCAAGTGACGAATCAGAAGACGAAAGGTTCAAGAGGAAGCCTTCTGCTACAGTGCTTGTAAACCAAGATGGTTTTGGACCCACAGAGTAGGCAAAGGCAAAGGCATTGCTATCCCAGGAGGATCTCCTAGAAGGTCAAAAAGACAACGAAAATCGCCAGCAAGATACGTGCTAGGCCGCTCTACTTCTACATCAGAAGAGTTCTCTGGATTCAGTGGTGAACCACAGACTTTCAAGGAAACGATTGAATGTCCAAATAAGGAAAAATGGCTCCAAGCCATGAACGAGGAGATGGAATCTATGAGGAAGAACCGGGTATTGACATCGGAGCCATTACCAGATAAGCGAAAGACTGTGAAATGCAAATGGGTTTACAAGCTCAAGTATGGACCAGATGGGGATGTCTCAAAATATAAGGCAAGACTGGTAGCGAAGGGATTCTCTCAGAGATATGGTATTGATTATTCTGAAACCTTCTCTCCTGTCATAAAACATTCGTCCCTATGTTTGTTATTTGCATATGCAGCTGCTTATGACCTCAGGATCCACATTGTGGATGAGAAGACAGCCTTCTTGCATGGTGAGTTAGATGAAGAGGTCTACATGGATCAACCTCAAGGTCATGTCTCAAATTCACTTACTGATTATGCATGCACAATGCATAGAAGAATCTATGGTCTGAAGCAGTCAGCTCGACAATGGTACAAAAACAAAGATCAAGCCCTGAAATCCTTGGGATTTAAGCCACTAATGGCTGATTCCAATGTGTATGTGAGGATTACAAATGGGAAGATTATCATTGTGGCTATGTATGTGGACGACACTTTGATACTCTACAAGAGTGAGAAGCTGATTGCTGAAGTGAAGAAAGACATCTCGAAACATTTCGAGATTGTGGATCTGGGAGAAGCCAGGTGTAACCTTGGCTTACAAATTGAAAGGGACTATGAGAGAGGTAAGCTATACCTTCATCAGTCCAGATACACCTAGAAAATCCTAGAGGATTTTGGGATGTTGAATTTCAAAGGAGCGAATACTCCAATGCTCGTAGGAACAGTGCTGACGAACGAAAATTGTTCAAGGACTGAAGTAGAGAGAGAATTGATGCAGCTCACACCTGTTGAAGGGTTTGCGGATCTCAAGGCAACCCTAACCCTAGTTAATAAGTGAGAGGGATTTGGCACCCTGCGTGTGTAAGTCCAACCCGATGACCACATACTTATTTGATTGATTAGAGTGTTAATAAAAGGACTTTAGGCCTTTTTGCGGGACTTTTAATGTCGCAGGGCCTAAATGTCAAGTTAGTGAATAAAGTTAAGTTTCCCTCCAATTTTGATGGTTCCCACACTTTTTTAAATTTGAATAAAAAGAGAGGCAAGACTGGACCAATAGGATTCAAAGGCCAGGGTCCTCCTCTCTACTATAAAAAAGGCCCAACTCGAGTTGCTCTTGATGTTCATTTTCTCATTTCAATAAAGCATATTGGTTCTCTTTAGAAATGGATTGATGAATGTCCTTGCTCTTCCTCTCTTTTCCTCCATTTCTCATGCTTCCTTTATATTTGTTAATTGTTGGATTGATCATTTTTTTTGTGAGAGAGAAAAGGAGAGAGAGAAGAGTAAGTTTCTATCATTGTTGTGGATTTAGGATTAATGGAAGTAGGGTTAATGGATGTAGTGTTAATGCTTAGTGTTAATGGATGTAGTGTTAGATCCTCCATTCATGTTGAAATATGAACTATACTATCGCTCTCATGGGAACGAACCTATGCGTGACAACTAACTCCATCTCTTTGATGCTAGATTGACTAGATCTTGGATTCAGGTTAGGCAAGGAAAGAAACCCACTACAATTTTGGCGCCATTGCTAGGGAGCTATGCCAATCTTTCAATTTACAGCATGTTTGGTTGATGGTGAGCTTGCATTAGACATCTTATCATAGCATGAATAGTGTTAGATCTGCATTTTAGAGTTAATTTGGGATTGGTTTTGCTTGATTTGAGTGGATTTGCTTGTTTGAAATCTAATTTGATTATTAAACAGGAAAAGCTATTCAGATCACCAATCTTAAGATCCATTTGGATCTGAGATATCAGAGAAAATAACAAAAATCGGTCAAATCTGTCAAATTTGGTCAAAAAGAGACAAAAAGCATCATCAGAGCTCCGAACTTTTTACTCTCTATTAGGAAACCTTTGCCGAGTTGCAGACACCTTCGATTTTCTTTACAGAACCTTCAGTTTGAAGGGCAAAAATCAATTCCCAGCAGATTTCCAGAAACATCAGAAAAACCACCAAAAAAACACCAAAATTTATCAAAACCCTAAAAAATACAGAAAAAGAACCTTCACCCGATTTATTGTGCTTACATGTGATTCAGATCTATCTACTGCCAGGTCGACAAAGAATAATACCAAAAATAGAAAGATTTTCAGAGGATCAGTTGTCATATTGTCATATTTTTGTCAAAAAAATCACTTTTTTGCAAAATTACCAGTATTACTCTTAATCCTTCACCAAGACCTTCGCCGAGTTTCCAGAACATTCTATTTATAGAGAAATACTATTTTTGAGTTTGGCGAAGATTCATCTTGATTAAATCACAAAAAATCTTGATTTTTACCCTCGCCAGATTACAAAAATTGTATTTTCTTTTGTCAGAAACCTTCGTCCGATTTTCCATAGTTTTATCTATGTCAGGTCTTCCATCTGAGAAGTCGACGAAGGTTATATTCCAGTAAATTGCCAGAAAAGTGTTCAGAGAGTTTTTATCTCAAAATAGCATTGTTGAACCTTCGCTGAGACAACCTTCGCCTAAAGAACCTTTGTCAGTCCTATTTTTAGTTTGTGATTTTTCAAATCAAGTCTCTGTCAAAATTTGGACCAAATCTGATATATTCTGAATTGGATTCTGAGAGATTTATCATTTTTGAGAAGTATCGATTGATCGAATTTCGGAAAGTTTTTCATCATATAAAATCAGATTCTTGAAAATTGGAATAGAGCTAGCAGATCTAATTTGAGATAGTTTTTTTGAAAAAATTTATATCCAATCTCATTAACGATTTGATCTAAATTTGTAAAGATGGCTGCCCCTGGAGCTACTCCTGGAGTGCTCCACAGGAGGTCAATCCAATTATTGTTAGAAGAGCACCCCGATTGGATCTACCCAAATATAATAGATTAACAAATCCAATTAGATTTCTTCAAATCTATGCTGAATCCTGTGAGGTCTATGGTGAGATTTATCCTCAAGATAAACTTAAGCTGTTTCCTATGGCCTTAACAGGCGCAGCACAAGATTGGTATTATAACCAAGATGAAACTGAACGTACAGATTGGGAGATTGCTAAACGAGCCCTTATCACACGGTTCAAACCGCGGAAGTTTATGGAAGACCCTTTTCTACATTTAAGTAAAATTAAAATGGGAAAGCAGGAAATGGTTCGAGATTACATCGAAAGGGTGAAACATCTTAGATCTGAATGTGAACCTGAGCTGATAAATGAAAATGTCATGATTATGTGATTTTTGTCATGTCTACCTTAACGGATCAGATGTGGGCTGAAACGCCCTAAGGAGTACGCACTTTTGCAAAATGTTATGGACGATGCAATTTGGGAGGAGGATGAAGATTCAGATGATGAGTTGAATGTCAGTATGTTGTCTTATACAGCAGGGCAAACTACTACGACATCCACCACTATTGCATCAACGAATGACAATACTACTGCAGAAATGATGCTCAATGAGTTCGAGAAACTTGGGAAGACCCAGCAGAAACAGATGGAAAAGTTGCAGTTGCAATTTGATGAGAAGATCAAAGCATTGGAAAATTTTCATGGAGAAGCGAACAAGGAACCTGAGAAGTTTGCAAAGACTATTCCTACTATTTGTACAGGAAATCACACAGTGAACGAGTGTCCTCAATTGAAAAAACGAATGGAAATCAATGTTTGCCATCTGTGTAATTCACCTGACCATGAGACTGCTTTTTGCAACTTCAACCCTCGGATAATTCAGCAACGGTATGCCCAGATGGGATATCGAGATCCACAGTATGGAGGAAGTCCAGCAGCAAGACTGCGACAATCTACTCTTGATACCCGGAACGTCTAGCTTTGCCTGCCCCACCAAAACACTCCGTTCCTTCTGCCAATTTGATGGAACCAGAACCTTACGGAAGTGGTGAGCAATGGAGCTATGGTAATGATCAAGAAGGTGGATTTTCATAATAGTATGCCATTTATGTTGCCGCTCAACAACAAGCCTCGAGAAATTGGGCCAGAGCACCACTTGGATGTTTTGCATGTGGAGAAAATCACAGAGTTGCAGAATGCCCAAATGAAGAAAAATTTGTACCATTCTGTCGTGATTGTGGATATGGGCATTGCTATAAAGACTGTCCAGCAAGACCGAAGCCACCACCAACCATAGCACCTGTAAATTTGATAACAATCAAGCGAGGAAGTAGCTCAGAATAAACCAAGTGCACCCTTGATGGTGGTCACCAGAACACAAAAGCAAAAGAACCAATAGTGGATCTAGTACCTACTGATTCTATTCCATTGAACGATACAGCAACATCATCGGGAGTCTATCCAAATCTTAATGCAGAAAAACAAAAATATCAGGATATGAGACAATGGATTAAACATTTGCAAGAAGAAGAGGAACTTGAAGCTGCTAAAGTAACAGCTGAAGTTCGGTCTTCACCATTGCAGCCTCCAAGAAATTTATGTACAGATATGAATGATCAATTACATCATCACGAAGAACCCTTCAAGATGATTGAACCGGAAGCACCGCATACAAAATTAATTATGAACATTTTGTCTAGAAAGATCAATATTTCATTGGGAGAGTTCCTAAAGTTGGTGCCAAAAGCAAAAGAAGTCTTAGCGCAAAAGTTAGCTCAAGAAGAATCAAAAGACCATCAGGAGCCGCTTTTTTGTGCTGGATTTGAAGAATCTAACGATGTACTCCATGTTGGAGCCACTTGGGAAAGTGAACAAAAGAATATCACTCTGCCAATACAACGTAGACAATTGTCTAAAGAAGCACGTGATAGATGGCGATTCAGGAGTTAACCTGATTTCTACAAAGCTATGTACAAAATGGGGCCTTACAAAGATTAAGCCTGCTATTTTTGCTATTAAGCTAGCTGATCAAACGACAGTTCGTCCATGAGGAATGGTGGAAGATATACTTGTTAGGATTGCAGGAGTACCGTTCGTCAAAGTGACACGGAAGGATCACTTTTCGTTACCTTTTACTGAAAGCATTTTGGATCGCCTTGCTGGAGCAGAAGCTTATAGTTTCCTGGATGGATTTAGTGGTTATAACCAGGTTAAGATTGCACCTGCCGATCGCCACAAAACTGCTTTTGCAACAGAATGGGACACCTATGCTTACAAAGTAATGTCGTTTGGACTCTGTAATGCACCAAGTTCATTCCAAAGAGTAATGCAATTTGTCTTTAAAGATTATTTGCAAAAATTCCTTGAAATTTACTTGGACGACTTGGGAGTTCATAGTACAGATACAGACCACCTGGATCGATTGAAGAAAGTCTTTGAAAGATGCCGCAAATATCAGATTTCTCTAAATCCAGAAAAATGCCAAATATGGGTTTCGCACGGAGTGGTGTTTGGACATGTGATATCAAGACATGGTATTGCCACCGATTATTCTAAGATCAAAGTTATTGTGGAATTGCCACACCCAGCAACAATTTGATGAGTTTATGTGTTTATGGGTCATGCGAACTACTATCGAATTTTTATTACCTTCTTTGCGGATTTAGCACGACCTATATACAAATTAACTATTGTTCCTATTTGGACAGTAGAGGCGTTAGAAGCCTTTGAAAAATTAAAAAAAGCATTATCTTCAGCACCAATACTGCGTTCTCTAGATTGGACATTAGAGTTTCATGTTCATACGGATGCCTCAAAATACGCCATTGGATCAGTTTTGACGCAGCCAGGTGACTATAAGAAGGATTATCCTATACGATTTGCAAACAGACAGCTTACAGATCTAGAGAAGAATTATTCAACAACAGAACGTGAAGCGCTAGCCATGATTTTTTCTGTTCAAAAATTTCGTCACTACCTCATGGAAACGCACTTTGCATTTTATATGGATCATCAACCGTTACTTCACTTGGTAAACAAGACGTGTAATACTGGACGTATTGCAAGATGGTTATTATTATTGACTGAATTTGACTTTCGAATTGTGGTCAAAAAAAATTTGAGTCAATAGCCAATGCGAATAATGAGGGAACTGACGTAGACAAACTACAAATTTTCCCTGGTCTGCTAAGAAAGCAAGCGCGTATCTGGTATAGTCAAGTAAAAACAGGACGTGTAGGAACCTGGTACCTGTTGAAAGATGCGTTTCTAAACCAGTTCAGAGAGATAGGTTACAAATCTAGAATTCTTGGACGACTGAACAATGTTCAGAAGAAGAGTAAAGAATCTCTTTGCAAATATACATGTAACGTTAAAAACCTCATAGGAAAACTAACTGGTGTATATCCCGTGGATATGCAAATCGAATGGTTTTTGGCTGGTCTACCACCAAAGATTGATCGATACTGCAAACAAGGGGACATGAACTCCTTGTGAAAATTGTCAACATTTCCTAGCTAGTTTGAGGCCTAAATTGGCTAAAATTGTAAATAGTTTTGGTTCTGGAGTTTCACACGTGTGAACCAGGCCACAATGTTTTTATTTACTGTATTTTTTCAGTATGATGAAGTGTCAAACTTCATACCCTTCAAAATGAGACCATTTTGATGTATTTTGGTCATATAAGCCATTTTTAGCTATTTTTCCTATATAGGGAATATCTAGGGTCAAGTACCTTCTAGAGAGAGGAGAGAGAGTCATCTTCCTCATCCATAAATAGTAGGGAAGTCGTGGAGAACAGGTTGGAGAAACCTTTTGTATGCTTCATTGAGATCAATAGATCATTGTCATTGTTTCTTCCTCCATTGAGAGCATTGTTGTGTGTATTGTCTTCAAGCTATTGTGTATGATCTTAGGTGCTTTCCAAAAGTGATAGGCTGATGTATTATGGACTGTATAATGCTATTTTGGGCCGCACTTGATGTTTATGGAAGTTTCCATTTGTGATAAATGCTTTTTGATCAAGTTCTTTGCATTCTAGGTAGCATAGAATGTGTTGCCAATTCCTAGCTTATGTAGTTTGGAGTGCAAGCATTCAAGCCAATGATCTTGGAGTTTAGATCCACTTAGGATCTGTATTTTTCACATGGTATCAGAGCTGGTTGGCTTCTATTTACAGTAAGTATTCCATTTTTTGTGATATTTGGATGTTTGATCAAGTTCTAGCATGATTTTGCATTGCTTTGTTGATCAAATCTTACTAACCTTTGTTTTGTGAGTTGAACTTGTGGATAAAAAGCATATTTCAGGTCTATTGAAGATCAGAGGCTGAAAAGAAACTATTTTGGATCAGATCATAACACCTAATCATTTGTGATTGTGAGGCTTGTGCATATTCAATACTAACAATGTTCTTTTCAATCCTATTGTTGACAATCTCCATTCTTGGATGAACACTCTCCTTAAGTGGATGAAACTTCTCCTTAAGTGGATGACAAATGCTCTTTTGAGTGAGTTGTAATTCTCCTAAAGGCTGAGCAAAGCTCCCATTTGGATGAAAGATCCCCTTTTTTGGGTGAACATATTGTAAGCTCCATTGTGAAGAGCATATTGTAAAGATTGTCATCAATTTTGGCATAAATTTTGGTGTACTTTGTTGAGCATGTAAGTAACTCTCCTTATGTAATTTGATTGGAGCATTTGCTGGAAGGTGTTAACCATTATGCAAGTGTGTTTTCTGGTTCTTAACAGGTTGAGGAACATTCTCATGTGAAGTGATCTTAGATCTACATCTAAACACCAAGATTTGACAAGATAGTGAAGCTAGTCTTGTGATTCACTAAGTGTGCTCATTCATTCACCTCTAAATCTTGTATTTATCACTTGCTGGAGTTTATAAACTTTTAGAAGTGTGGTTTACATGTGGTTTTACAGGTTGAATCAATATCTTAGTGTGTTGATCATATGTTGATCAAGTTTGTTCATTACTAGGTAATCTTGGCATCCTAGTTTTGGGTATTTTCTAAGAATGCAAGTAACTCTTCACACCATAACTTGATTTGGTCACTTGCTGGAAAGTTTGAGAGCTTAAGCAAGAGTGTGTTCAGGTTGGTTTGATTTTGTAATCCATTCTTAGTGTGTGCAAAGTGTTGCATGTGTTTCAATCTTCCTTTCTATGCTTGGAAACCATCTAGGTTCAAGATAGAAGTGTTTTAGGGTCCTAAATCTTCATAGATCTCTTTATCTATCATTTGTTGAGAGAAAAGTGAGTGCTAAGTGCTTTAGGACAAAACCTAAAAGTTGAAGAAACATTAGAATCATGGCTTCCAATGGTGGGATCATGCTAGAGTCTAGTGAAAGGTTGAGTTCATCAAACTACTCTACTTGGAAAGTGAGGATGGAGTCCTTACTTGAGTTGAATGAACTCATGGACATAGTTGCAGAAATTGAAGAGAGACCTCTCACACTTCAAGAGCAACAAAGGTTTGATAAGAAGGCCAAAAGGGCTCTTCATATCATTAAAATGAATGTTACAAATGAACTTCTCAAGGAAGTTGGAAAGTGTCAAGGTGCAAGTGAGGCATGGAATGCCTTAAAGAAGCTCTTTGAATCAAAGTCCACATCTAGGGTATTGACCCTAAGGAGACAAATATTTTCTAGTAGGCAAAGAGAGGGTGAAAGTGCTCATGCATTTATCTTGAGAGTTAAGTCCCTAAGTGATGATTTAGCATGCATTGATGAGAACATAAAAGATGGTGAAATAGTCCAAGTTATGTTGAATGGTTTGCTAAATGAACATGCTAACCTTGTGCAAAGTTTTGCCATTCAAAGAGTCTTGCCAAGTGTGGTTGACTTGCAAGAAATCTTATTGGCTGAAGAACATAGGTTGCAATCAAAGCTTGATGGTGCATCCTTGCAAGGTGGAGGTGAAGAGGCTTTCTTCACAAAAGGAAAATTCAAGGGCAAAGGTAAAGGCAAAGGGAAATGGTCCAAAGGTGGTAACTTTGATCATGATGATCACTCTTCCTCTTCCTCTTCTACTAAGAACAATAAGTCAAAGTTCAAGTGCTTTTATTGTGGGATAAAAGGTCATTTTGCAAATGAATGTTATAAGAAGAAAAGAGAGCAAGGAGAGAGGCAAGGAAATCTTACAATAGATGAGGAAGAACATAACACATGTGAATCACTTGTTATGACTTCAAGTTTGTTAGCCAACATAGATGATAATGATCCTTGGTGGATTGATAGTGGAGCCTCATCTCACATGACAAGACATAAGGAATACTTTACATCCTTATTGTCTTATGAGGGAGAAGGTAACATCATCTACACTGCAAATGATGGTCAATGTGACATCAAAGGCATAGGCACTATTCCTATTTCCCTTTCAACAAATAGGAAAGCAAATCTTGAAAATGTTTTGTACATTCCTTCAATCACTAAGAATTTGCTTAGTGTAAGTCAAATGATTGACAAAGGACTTGATGTGGAGTTCATTGGAGATGCATGTTTGATAAGTAAATGTGGATCCTTGATTGCTCAAGGTAGGAGGCATGGTAAACTTTTCAAGCTTGATGCATGTGTGATCTCTAATCATGAAGGATGTATGGCTAGGGAGCAATTGACAAACCAAGAAGTTTGGCACAAGAGGTTGGGCCATCCCAACTTCAAATCTTTGGAGGTAATGGCAAAGAAAGAGCTTGTTCTTGGTCTCCCTAAAAGTCTTGTTGCAAACAATAGTGTTTGTGAACATTGTGCCTTGTCCAAATCTCATAGACTTGCTTATTCTAGATCTACTTCTAGATCTAAAGAAGCTTTTCAACTTGTGCATTCTGATATTCATTCTTCTAGTACAACTAGCAATGGTGGGGCAAAGATGTATGCAACTTTCATTGATGACTTTAGTAGGTATACTTGGATCTATCTTCTTAAAAGTAAGGATGAAGTGTTTGCTGCATTTGTCAAGTTCAAGAATGAAATGGAAAACCAATTCAATACAAAGATCAAATGCTTAAGATCTGATAATGGAGGGGAATACACCTCAAATAGGTTCAAAGACTTTTGTATAGCACATGGGATTAAGAGGGAGATGTCTAGTCCTAGGACTCCACAACAGAATGGAGTGGCCGAGAGGAAGAATAGAACCCTTTGTGAATGTGCCAAGGCAATGAGACTACATGCTAATCTTGCTAAGTCTTTTTGGGGGGAAGCTTTAGCATGTGCTAACTATCTATGTAATAGATGGACAAGTGCTTCCTTGGATGGTAAAACTCCTCATGAGGTTCTTTATGGTAGAAGGCCGAGTGTCAAGCATTGTAGGATCTTTGGATGTACATGTTTTGTCAATATCACACTTGATGATAGAACTAAAGAAGATCCTTCATCAAAGAAGGGTGTGTTTGTTGGCTATAGTGAAGTAAGCAAGGCTTACAAAGTGTACATTCCTTCTACAAAGAAAGTTGTCATAAGTAGGGATGTCATCTTTCATGAAGAGAATGTTTCCAATGTTGTTGATGTTGATGTTGATGTGCCTACTAATCATCATGATGTGCAAGATGTCTTGGATGAAGATGGAGATGCCACTCCAAAGCAAACTTCAAGGAAGACTCAAAGGCAAAGGGCTAAGCCATCAAGGCTAACCTATGATGAAAAAGGAAAGCAAGTGGTGGACAACTCTAACTTTGCTTTTCTTACCTCTTTTGATGAACCAACTTGTGTAGGTGAAGCAATTCAAAAGAAGGAATGGATCCAAGCCATGGATCATGAGCATCAAGCACTCATCAAAAGCAACACATGGAGGTTGGTAAAGCTTCCAAAGGACAAGAAGGCAATTGGTTGTAAGTGGATCTTCAAGATCAAGACAAATCAAGATGGATCAATCAACAAGTACAAGGCAAGGTTGGTGGCAAAGGGGTATGCTCAAGAATATGGTATTGACTATGATGAGACCTTTGCACCCGTGGCAAAGATGGTAACTATTCGAATCCTAATCTCTCTTGCAACTCTTTATGATTGGGATATGTGGCAAATGGATGTTACTAATGCCTTCTTGAATGGTGATCTTGAAGAAGATATTTACATGGAGCAACCCGAGGGCTATGTTTCACATGATGAGCCTAATCATGTGTGCTATCTCCAAAAGAGTTTGTATGGGCTAAAGCAAGCACCAAGGAGTTGGTATGCTAAGCTCAATTCCTTCTTACTTTCTCAAAACTTTGTTATGAGTGAGTATGATCATTCTCTCTACTTTAGATTGAATGAAAATGATATCACTTTACTTTTGATCTATGTTGATGACATTATCTTAAGTGGTGGTAACAATCTAGATATAGATGAAATCAAGATGGCACTCAAAAGAGAGCTTGAAATTCAAGATCTTGGTAAACTTCATTATATCTTAGGAATAGAGATTATTAGAACTTCTAAATCTACATTCATATGTCAAGAAAAGTATGTTAACTCTATTCTAAAAAGGTTTCATATGGAAGATTGTAAAGTTGTTTCTACTCCTATGGAATCAAATGTAAAGCTAACTACAAGAAGTAATGAAAGATCCTTCAAGGACATTACTCTCTATAGAAAGCTAATAGGATCTCTTATATGGTTAACCATCACAAGACCTGATCTAAGCTTTGTGGTTGGTAAACTAAGTCAATTTATGCAAGATCCTAGTGAGGCTCATTGGAAGCTAGGAAAGAGAGTACTTAGATACATCTCGGGATCTAGAGATTTTGGCATCTTGTATGGAGGTACTACACCTAACCTTTGTGGATTTTCAGATTCAGATTTTGCAGGTGATCAAATGGATAGGAAGTCAACAAGTGCCTTTGCAATCTATCTTGGAGATGGAGTGGTCTCATGGCTATCAAAGAAGCAACCAACTATCTCTCTATCTTCCACCGAAGCCGAGTACAAGGCATTAACAACATGCACCAAGGAGATTCTTTGGATCAAGAGGATGTTATTGGATCTTCACTTGCTGGAACCAGAGAAGACTCCAATCATACTTTGTGATAACCTTTCAGCCCAAAGCTTGGCAAGCAATCCTGTTTTTCATGCAAGGAGCAAGCACATTGAGATTGCTCACCATTTTGTGAGAGATCAAGTCATTGCCAAAGAGGTGGAGCTTCAACATGTCTCTTCAAAGGAGTGTGTGGCTGATATCTTCACCAAACCATTGGGAAAGGACCTATATTTAATGCATAGATCTAATCTTGGAATGTGCTCAAAGACTATGTTGAAACTAGCATCCAATGTTGAAGAGGGAGTGTGAAAATTGTCAACATTTCCTAGCTAGTTTGAGGCCTAAATTGGCTAAAATTGTAAATAGTTTTGGTTCTGGAGTTTCACACGTGTGAACCAGGCCACAATGTTTTTATTTACTGTATTTTTTCAGTATGATGAAGTGTCAAACTTCATACCCTTCAAAATGAGACCATTTTGATGTATTTTGGTCATATAAGCCATTTTTAGCTATTTTTCCTATATAGGGAATATCTAGGGTCAAGTACCTTCTAGAGAGAGGAGAGAGAGTCATCTTCCTCATCCATAAATAGTAGGGAAGTCGTGGAGAACAGGTTGGAGAAACCTTTTGTATGCTTCATTGAGATCAATATATCATTGTCATTGTTTCTTCCTCCATTGAGAGCATTGTTGTGTGTATTGTCTTCAAGCTATTGTGTATGATCTTAGGTGCTTTCCAAAAGTGATAGGCTGATGTATTATGGACTGTATAATGCTATTTTGGGCCGCACTTGATGTTTATGGAAGTTTCCATTTGTGATAAATGCTTTTTGATCAAGTTCTTTGCATTCTAGGTAGCATAGAATGTGTTGCCAATTCCTAGCTTATGTAGTTTGGAGTGCAAGCATTCAAGCCAATGATCTTGGAGTTTAGATCCACTTAGGATCTGTATTTTTCACACTCCTTAGCAGCTATTATAGCTAGTGCAAAAAATTTTGAGACTTCAAAATTAGCGCGAAAGCGGCGATCAACGAAGAAATCTTGAAAGTCTAAAACTGATTTCAGTGACAGCGATGTCGATTTTGATTCTGATTCCAGTAGTAGTTCTTCAAGCACAAAATCTGAAAGTAGCGATTCATCGAAATCAGATGCTAACAAAGGAGAGAAAAAGAATAAACGACGAGCTAAACGAAAGGATGACACGAAAGTCGTCAACTTCCAAAGTGGAAAAGCTTTGGAAAAGTAATATGGCTGACCTGAATAAAAAATTTAATGACTTGAAAGTGCAGATCTCAGAAGTTGCAGATAAAAGACCAAAGGCGTCTTCTTCTAACTCAGGAATGTGGTGTACAAAATGTGGAACATCTGGACACACCAAGGAAGACTGCACCACTGTTAATGTCAAATACATTGAAGATCCTGCCCATGAGGTACTTTTTATTTTTCAGAATGATGCGACTACTATCTATGTATAGGTACTGTAGCATCAACCCAACAGGACAGACCCAAATTCGCACCAAGAAGACATAATCCTCCTGAATTTGTTGGACCAGCAAAGTCTCAAACCTCGAATAAACCAATTTCGGACAACTGCTACAACTGTGGAGAGCCGGGACATTTTTCTCCTGACTGTCCTCAACCACGGAAGCTAATTGATTACATACCATTATGCTCGAATTGTAGAGAACCTGGTCACAAGTATCCTTATTGCCCTCAACCGCAGAAGCCATGACCCAAATATCGATATGTAGCAACACCAGCTGTTGCAAACACGAAAGCAAAAGCTACGACAAATGTTGTTGTACAGAGAATTGACGTTATTGAAGGAAAATTGGCAAAGACTGAAGATCAATCCTGGCCAAGTGACGTGGAAAAGATTTTTAAAGTCACCACGAGAAGCAAAAGCTCCTCGAAACCTGATCAAAAATCTTCGACAAAGCGCAGAAAATCCTTGAAGACGAAATCATCTAGCAAGATGACGAACAAATCCACGACTAAAGAAGATGTCAAGGATGACCCTGACTATGACCATGATGCTACGAAGTTATTTGCAAAAGATATCTCGGCAGAGGCAAAGGAAATCATCAATGCTGAACTAAAGAATGCTCCTGCAGAGAAGGTGGTCACTTTCGAAAAAGAAGACGAAAAAATCGAGAAGACGAAATTGTCTAGTGCTGTTATTGATAAACCAACCTCAAAATCAAAGACAAAAGAATATGACATCATAACTGATATCGGATCTCTTCGACCAAACATTACTTTTGAACAGCTGTTGGCAAATAACACTTATTACAGAAAGCAGCTGAAAGGCCTTTCTGTGCCTAAGAAGAAGAATAAAATTTCTCTGCCAATGCTGGTGTTTTGTCCATTGATTTAGGTGACCTCGGTGCACCTGAAATTGATGTTACTATTGTAGGATGCCTGATCAAAAAAGTGCCAATTGACTCTGGTGCCAATGTAAATACAAAAGACACAGCTCATGCTCTAGGACTGATGTCAGCGAAACATCAAGTTAGCTGATTCAACACGACGAAAACCTGTTGGTGATCTGAAGGATGTCACTGTCTACATTCAAGCCAAGCCATTCACCATGAATTTTGTTGTTATCAAACCACTCGGTTTGTCATCCTATTCTGTGTTGATTGGACGACCTTGGCTTTATCAATCAAATGCTAGTGTACATTGGAAATCTAGAGAGCTAAGATTTTAGACTGGTGAGACCAATAACCGAGGTAAGCCAGCAGAACAAATCATAATCTGGATTCGTGACAAATATGAAGGTGAAACTCCTTTGTCCGACACCAGTTTAACATCAGAAGAATCTTCGTATGCCTTGAATATTTTTTCCTATAAATCTGATATTGAAGTGCAATACTTTGAATGTTATGAGAATGCTGATGACGAAGAATTCTTCGATGCCTGCAACAATGAAACTGATATTTCGTATGAAGAAATTAACGTTTCAGACACAAACTTGAAAGAGTCTGACGATTCGAGTGACGAATCTGAACACGAATTTGGTAACAAGAACCAGGTTGGCGACAAGAAAACATCTATGGAGTCAACCATGCACGAAATTCATGGCCATACCAAGGCCAATATGACTGAAGGTATTATCTTACCATATTCTACTGAACTGATTGAACTTGCACCTGGCAGATCTGTGCATGTTTCAAAGTCACTTGGAGAATCTGAACTGGCAGAATTCACTGAACTATTAAAGGAGTATCAAGATGTTTTTGTCTGGTCGCTCGACGATTTGAAGGGTATACCTGCAGAATTTGGAGAGCACCGAATTGATCTGAAGGAAGATGTTGTACCTGTTCGATAGAGACAGTATCATCTCAATCCTAAATACTCTCTAATGGTCAAGGATGAACTTAACAGACACCTTAAGGCAGGTATAATCTATCCCGTCTTAAGTAGTTAATGGGTTTCACCCATTGTTGTCGTCCCGAAGAAGAAGACTGGTAAAATACGAATATGCCAAGATTTTCAAAAACTCAATGCTGCCACCAGGAAGGACCATCATCCTTTACCTTTTACTGAATCAGGTTGCTGGTCAAGAGCGTTACAGTTTCTGTGATGGCTTTTCTGGATATAATCAGGTGGGAGTGCGAAAGGAGGATCGTTCAAAGACCACATTCACTATGGATTGGGGCACTTATGCCTACAACAAAATGCCCTTTGGTCTTTGTAACGCTCCAACAAGTTTTCAACGAATTATGATGTTAATTTTTGCTGCCTTCCTGAGAACTTTTCTCGAAATATTTATTGATGATTTCTGTGTATACAGTGATATAAAGACACACCTGCAGAAGCTGAAATTAACATTGCAACGGTGTCGAGATACTTGTTTATCTCTTCATCCAAAGAAATATTTTTTTGGTATGAAAGAAGGAATATTGCTCAGACACAAAATATCTAACAAAGGAATAGAAGTTGACAAAGATAAAGTTGAGCTTATAAAGAATCTCCTGATACCAGCCAATTTACGTGAACTAAGAGTTTTCTTAGGACATGTTGGCTATTACAGGAGATTTATTCAAAATCATGCTTCTATTGATGTCTCTCTTACACATCTACTAAAGAAACAAGTCGAATACTTGTGAACGAATGAATAGCAGAAAGCATTCGAAGATCTTAAGCAAAGGTTGATTAATGCTCCTATTCTGAGACCACCCAAATGGGCTATTTTATTTCACAGTTATGTGGATGTTTCTCCATTTGCTATTGGCATCTGTCTAAGCCAGAAGGACGACCAGAAGAAGAATCATCCCATCTACTATGCGAGTCGACAGCTCAGTGCATCAAAGAAAAATTATTCGGCTACAAAAAGGGAAGCACTTGGCATGATTTTCAGTGTTAAAAAATTTCGGCATTATTTGTTGGGATATGCATTTATTTTTCATGTGGATCATTATGCTCTTAAGTATCTTGTAAATAAACCAGATCTATCAGGACGAATTGCTCGATGGATTCTACTTCTGCAAGAATTCACTTATCAAGTAGAGCTTCGTCAAGAAAAGTATCATACAAATGCTGAATATCTATCGCGACTCAGCACTGGAAAAATTGAAGATCCTATCAATGATGATTTTCCAGACAAACATTTATTTGAGATTTCATCTACAAATTCGATATATTCTGATATCATTACTTATCTCAAGGATCAGATATATCCTGATGGTTATGATTTGGAGCAAAAGACAGTTTTTCAATATAAGGTAGCACCTTATACAATTATTAACAATGTTCTGTACAAGCTTGGTGCAAATCATCAGCTTCGAAGATGTCTCGAATCCGAAGACATTGAAAAAGTCGTTAAAGCCTTACACTCAGAAGATGTTGGTGGACATTTTGCTTGAAGAACACAGTTAATAAGATATTGACTACCAAGTATTGGTGGCCAACAATGTTCAAGGATGTATCAAACTTTATTCGTTCATGTGATCCATGCCAAAGATCTGGTAAGCCTACAAAATCAATGAATTGGTCGTTGACACCAATCCTTCCTCTTGCACCATTCGAGAGGTGGGAGATTGACTTTGTCGGTCCAATCAAACCTGTTACCCGACATACGAAATGTCGATATATTCTAGTTGCAACGGATTATGCTACAAAGAACGTGGAAGCAGAGGCGACAAAAAGAAATGATGTAAAAATTGTCGCGACGTTCTTATTCAAAAGTATTATCACCAGATATGGTTGTCCACTCGAACTAGTAAGTGACCGAGGTACACATTTTTTAAATAACACTATACGGTTGCTGACAACTTATTTTCTCATCAAACACAGAAAAACTACACCGTATAATCCAAAAGCAAACGGGTTGACAAAAATAGCTAATGGAATTTTATGTACGATCCTGACTAAAATAATTATTGCACACGCAACGGATTGGGATCAGAAACTACCATCAGTTCTTTGGGTTTATCGTAATACAGAGAAAATCACGACGAAACATATACCATATTTTCTGACATATGGTATGCATCCTATTCTGCCAATTGAATTTGAGGTCAAAACTTTTCGTATCCAAGCTCAACGAACAAATGCAGAATATATAAATGAAAGGTTGACTAATATTGAAGAACTAGCTGAAGCTCGTGAGTCTTCACAAAAAACGAAGGAAATCCAGGAACAAAGAAAGAAGAAATATGACAGTCATACAAAAAAATGTGATCTTAAAACTGATGATTATGCGCTGATATATGATAGTCGCCATCAATAGTTCCCAGGAAAACTCCGTATGTGATGGCTTGGACCTTTTAAAGTCATAGAGGTGTTTGACAATGGTTTTGTGCAACTTCAATCACTTAAAGAGGAACTGTTACCTACACGTATTAACGGGTCCAAACTCAAAAAAATACTACCTTTGACCAGAATTTTTTTATTTATTTATTTTTATTCTTATTATTTTCTAGTATTTTTTTGGAATCAATCGCGAATTTTTCTCTATTTTTTCTGATAATGTTCGCGACTTTTTTTTCTTTTCTAGAAATTTTTTTAGAAATTTTCATGAACTTTTCTACCATTGTTCAACATTTGTTCAAACTGTTTCAATCTTTTAAGTTATTTTTCAAAGTATTTTCGAGAACTTTTCGAGACACTTTCGCGACACTCAACTGTGAACTGTAACTTGTCATTTTTTTTTTAATTTTTCGAGAATTTTTCTAGAAACTTTTTAGTATTTTTTTTTCTTTCTCCAGTTTTTTGAGAAATTTTCTAGAATGACACTTAACATTTTCAATAATTTTTCGTGAAGTTCTGTATCATTTTCTAGAATCTCTCAAGAATGTTTCGCGAAATATTCTAGAAACTTTCTAGTATCCTTCGAGAATCTGTCAACCTACCTTTTCGAGAATCTATCTACCTACTTTTTACATCCCTCTATTAAAGACGATGGCCACGTGATCCTCATTATTCACAAGTGTGTATGTTCACATATCAAAATCGATATTGTTTATCCTTAATTTATTTGTTTTCTTTTCAAAAACAGTCTTCCGTCATTAAAGATTGATCTGCCAAATCATAGTTTCAAACACTGAACCATGCACGTACTCCATAAATGGAAGTGACAGATGTCAAGTCACCATGCCACGTCATCATCCCTTCCACACCGCTATTGCATATCAGAGTTATTTTTCATTTTTCTTCCTTACACTTTTTGTCTGCAATTTTATGCTTTCTTGTGCACATTCTCTTTGCGATCAAAGCATCCATTTGCGACCTATTGCGATCTACGAGCTTTTGTGAAAAATTCGAACAATGGCTTCTGGATCCAGTTCAAGCTCTAACATCATCTGGAAAGCACGCGCAGGAATCCGTCTGGCATCCATCCAGTCCTTTTTGGATCGATGCAAGCTGGGTAATTTAAAAGTGGACCCCTCCATCATCCTCTCCGAAGTCAGTACGAAGTTTGTCAACTCCATTCATTCCATTTTGGAGGTGGATTTCAAAGTCCATGTGCGAGGCAAATTCTTCATTATCTCTGAAGACTTGTTCTGCACAGCCCTTGGATTACCGATGGATGGGAAGATGATCTCAACAAATAAGAATTCGGTGGATAAAGCTGCCTACTTTCTTAACAATTGCTTCGTACCCACGAAGGAGTACAAGATCTCTATGATTCGTGATACCACATTTAAGGTGTTTTGTGAATATGCGAACCAAGTAATCTTTTTGACGGATGTTGATGCGACGATTTCGGTGAAAAATTTTGGTTACATCTTAGATGCACTTGCGGGTAATCCGGTTTGTTTTGGCACTATTACATATAAAGCATTTTTGCGCTGGATCAGGCACCAAAAATTTTCTGGAGTTGGAGCACATGTCTTTCGGCTATGCGCCCATTTCGACATTTTGAACGAGCAAGAGAAAACATTGCTGACGGGAAGGATGTTGGCCCCCAAGCCAATTGATCTTTCCGGCCTCATTACTGAAATTGCACCAGGCATCGAAGTAGCAATTTGTCTAGTTTCTGATGCAATCAGTTTCATTCCATTTGGTTGAGCCAATCAGAAGTTATAAGCTTTTGAAGAGGGTTAGGTAGGGCACCTAGACCTGGGTGGACACATTTGGTTTGGTCAAGAGATTTCTTGGTTGATCCAAAATCACAGTTGTATGCTTACCAATCTCATCTATATGTGATCTAGGCACTGTTTTGAGATCTTAGCCATTTTGTTGCATGCAATATCATTGTATTTGAGTCAAATTTGGTTTCTTAGTGTACTTCACACGTGCTAAGAGTGTTTGATCCTAACTTTGCCTATACTCCATCATTTGATGTGAAATAGATCTTGTTTTAGAGAGATTTGTGTAGCTAGTGAGAATCAATTCACAAATAGTTGCAAGATCTTTCATAGGAGGAGATAGTACTCTATTATTGGATCCTATTGAGAGTGTGTAACAACATTTATTGTTCATCATTTGAGTTTTCTTCACTTCAAATGTCTTCAATGGGTTCATCCTTGTTGGAACCAAGTGAAAGATTGTCCACTTCAAACTATTCAATTTGGAAAATGAGGATGGAGTCCATCTTGATCCTTCAAGACATGATGGACATAGTTCTTGGCCTTGAAGAAGAACCACAAGTTCTTCAAGAGGTTCAAAAATACAAAAAGAGAGCTAGGATGGCTCTCCACTACATTAAGATGAATGTCTCTAATGAGATATTGAGGGAGATAGGTACTTGTACAACAGCCAAAGAAGCTTGGAATTGTCTCAAGACTATCTATGAGGCTAAGAATACCTCTAGGCTTCTCACTCTTAGGAATCAAATCTTTCAAAGTAGCCAAAAGAGTGATGAGAGTGCATCTGGTTATGTTTTGAGAGTAAAAGATATTCATAGAGAACTTACTCGTATTGGTGATTCCATCAATCAAAATGAGCTAGTTCAAGTCATTCTCAATGGCTTGAGAAGTGAATTTGATAACCTTGTCCAATCCTATGCCATTAAGGAGGAGCTACCAAGTTTGGAGGCTCTCCAAAGTGTGCTAATTTCAAAATAATCAAGACAAGAGTACAAGCTCTTGAGGATGGACAAGCTCTCTCTCACTCATAATGATGGCAAAGCTCTCTTTGCCAAGGATAAGCACAAAGGGAGTAGCAAGAACCAACATTAACAATCCTCAAGCAAGGACAAAGTCAAATCCAAAGACAAAGATGAGGAGGAAGATGGTTCCTCTAATGCTTCATCATCCAAGCTCAAAAAGAAGAAGATCAAGTGCTTTTATTGTGGCAAGAAAGGTCATTATGCCACCAATTGCTTCAAGAAAAAAAATCAGCCCAAGCAAGCCAACATTACCAATGAGAAGGAAGACACTATTTCAAGTGATGGAGAGGGATCTCTTATGGTCTCTAGTTTCTCATCTACTCCTTTCAAGAAGGACGGCCTATGGTATATTGATAGTGGAGCCTCTTCACATATGTGTAGCTCCAAGGACTCTTTCTCTTCTATTGCACCTTATGATGGAGTCAAGAAATCAATATACACTACAAATGACTTTGAATATCCTATTGAGGGCATAGGGAACATTCCCTTGAAGCTTGCATCCTCTAAAGTTCTTTCTCTCTCTAAAGTTCTTTATGTACCTAAGCTTACTAAGAATCCTATTAGTGTTGGCCAATTGCTTGATAATGGCCTTGATATAAAATTCAATGTCGATACTTGCACTATCAAGAAGAATGATGAGATACTTGCATTAGGATCTAGATTTGGAGGCATCTATAAACTAGATCCAAATGAGTATGTGAATGCTTGTAATGTTGCTCTTGTGAACAAGATCTCTATGGAGGAATTATGGCATAGGAGGTTGGGACATCCCAACTACAAATCCATGCTCTCTATGATCAAAGAAGCCAAAGCTATTGGCTTGCCAAAGTCATTCTCCAAGAACATCAAGCCTTGTGAGTCTTGTGCTATTGCTAAATCTCACAAAAAGCCATTTACAAGATCTTCTATCAAAAGCAAGCATCCTTTGGAGTTAATCCACTCGGATGTGCATTTCTCATCAACTACAAGCAAGGGAGGAGCCACTTGTTTTGTTACTTTCATTGATGATTTCACAATATTCACTTGGATATATCTTCTTGCTTCTAAATCTATGGTGTTTGATCATTTACTTATTTTCAAAGCTTATGTAGAGAAGCAATTTTCATTCAAGATTAAAGCTCTTAGAAGTTGATGGAGGTGGTGAATATATCTCCAATAGATTTCAAGATTTTTGTGAGCTTGAAGGCATCAAAAGACAGTTCTCTTGTGTCTACTCTCCATCTCAAAATGGAGTGGCCGAGAGAAAGAATAGATCTCTATGTGAATGTGCAAAATCTATGAGAATTGAGGCATCTTTGCCCAAAGATTTTTGGGGAGAAGCCATTGTGCAAATTATCTTTGCAATACGCTCCCACATATAGCTCTTGGAGGAAAGTCACCATATGAAATCTTATATTTGAAGAAGCCTAAGGTTGATCACCTTAGAGTTTTTGGATGCATATGCTTTGTCCATATTCCCTTGGAAACAAGGAAGAAGGAAGATCCTAGTGCATGCAAAGGGATCATGGTTGGATGCTCATCCACCAAGAAGGCCTATAGAGTCTTTGTACTCTCTACTTCTCAAATTATTGAAAGTAGAGATGTTGTCTTTCATGAAGATCAACATTCATTTTTTGAAGAGGCCAAGATCAAGAAGTCTATGGATGCATCACCAATTATTGATTTTGAAGACAATCATGATGTGATGGGGTTGAGATTTGAAGAAGACTCTCCTCGAATTTTCTCACCAAGAAGATCCATGAGAGATAGATCCGAGCCTAAGAGGCTCTCATATGTTGACAAAGGCAAACAAGTGGATCTTGATTCCACTAATTATGTTTTTTATGTCTCTCATGAAGAGCCAAAGAATGTACAAGAGGAATGCCAAGGAGTGGTATGATGCCATGAAGCAAGAGTATGATGCATTGATCACCAACAATACTTAGGAGCTTGTGGATCCTCCATCCAGCAAGCATGTGATTGGTTGCAAGTGGGTATTTCGGATCAAGTTCAATCATCATGGCACCATCAACAAGTATAAAGCAAGATTATGTGCCAAAGGATTTGCTCAAATCCATGGCCTTGATTATGAGGAGACCTTTGCACCCGTTGCATAGATGGTGACAATAAGAATTCTTATTTCTCTTGCTTGTTTCTTTAAGTGGAAGGTGTTCCAATTAGATGTACCCAATGCTTTTCTAAATGGTTATCTTCAGGAGGAGATCTATATGGAACAACCTCAAGGATTCATCAAGGATGAGTCCAAAGTGTGCTTGCTCTTCAAAAGTCTTTATGGACTCAAGCAAGCACCAAGATCATGTTATTCAAGACTTAATTCTTTTCTTATCTCACTAGGATTTACTCTTAGTGACTATGATCCTTCCATGTAGTTTGTTGATAGCAATATTGTCATTCTTCTAATTTATGTTGATGACATTATTCTTTGTGGAAGTTGTATCAAGCTAGTTGATGAAACTAACTAGCACTTGGATGTGAGTTTAAAATGCAAGATCTAGGAGAGATACATTACATCCTAGGCCTAGAAATTGATTTTTATGAAAATCATGTCTCTATATGTCAATCTAGATATGCTCACTCTATGTTGAAAAAATTCCATATGGAAAATTCTAAGAGCATAGATACTCCAATGGAGCAAATTGTAAAAGATCCTAATAAAGGTGATGAAAGATCCTTTGAGGACATCACACTTTTTAGGAGTCTTGTAGTCTCCTTGATTTGGCTTACAATTACTAGGCCCGATCTATGCAAGATCCTAAGATCCATCATTGGAAGATGGCCAAGAGGATTCTAAGATATGTATCTTCATCTTGTGATTATGGTCTACTTTATAAAAGTGAAGATCTATCCATTGTTGGCTACTTGGATTCGGACTTTGCAAGTGACAAGATGGATCGAAAGCCTATTAGTGCATACACTATCTTTCTTGGTGGCAATCTAATATCTTGGCTTTCCAAAAAGCAAGTCATATTTTGATAAATTGTCAATAAGAGGCCAAAACTCATTTTAGACTTAGAGATAAACTTTTTGAAGTTATATTAGTTTAAAATACATTCAATAAATACTTTTTGAAAGTGTGGGAAAGTTTGTAGTCGAGTTTGAGAGAGATTCAAATTTGAACTTTGGGTACATTGAATCTAGACCCAAAAATAGTAGGGTTTACATTTTGGAGGGAAAGCCAAATGGCTAAATAGGGTTTGGACACTCTATAAAAGGATGTAACTCGTGGAGAGACACATCTTCTCTCTTATCTCTCTCATTTCATCATTAAACATGGTTCTCTTTGGGTTCTACTACTCATTGGTGCACTCTCTTGATGATATCTTGCAATCTTGTGTGTAGAATGGTCATATTTTGCTATTTTCGGTTCCACCGTTATGTAAGGATCAGCCATCTATAGCAAGGATTTGAGGAGTTACCAATGCTAGAGCATGCTAGATTGATCTCTACTCAAAAATCAGCATTTTTGCATGTGTAGAATTGACCTTTTAGTGAGGGAGATAGTCACAAGTCAAGAAGAAGAGAAGTATGTGAAGAGTTCAAAGTAGGATGTACTTTGAATGATGTCATTGTGAATGATAGTGAGGAAGAATCATTATCATATGAGTCATTACCTAAAACATTGAGTAGAAGTTCTTTTTTGAAAAAAGAGAGTACTTCAATCATCCTTACGTTGAAGGTACTAATCATTTTTTTCATGGCTTCTAATGTCTTTGAGGTTTCTACTTTTTGTGATGCAATAATTAAGAGGGAGTCTTATGAAGGAAAGAACAATGGAAGATTGGTTCTTGGGAAGATCCACGGCATATATCTCACATCTCTTCATCAACTCAAAGAATTCTATGATTGTGAATTGATCACTCATGATCGAGATGGCAAAAGGTTGGTTGGAGAATACTACATGGAGCAAATCGAGAGGCAATTTCTTCAAGGCAAGGGAGATCTCATTGGTGAGCTTATTGAGGTATGTTATGGACTCAAGAGAGCTGGATTTATTAGGTTTGATACTCATCTTCACCTACTCTACTTCATGTTGGATGGAAAGTTTGGAATCTATCTTTTGATTTATGATGGTGACATTGGTGACATTGTTTTCACTAACCTTTGTGGAAATTTGAGATCAAGCATTGATGAGATCTTGTTGGATCTAGATCATATGTTTGAGAGGGAGTATTTCCAGATATTTAGGTCTAAAGATATTCATATCTTTGATATCTTTGATGATCAAGAGAAAGGTAAGCAAGTGGAAGCGACTCATTTTGCCTTACTCACATGTTTTGGAGAATCTTCTTGTGTAGATGATGCTACGCAAGTGGATATTGGTTCTCATAGTTTTCATACTGGAAAAGCAAGTAATGGATCTGGAAAACAAAGTTTGTTCAATGACTTTGATGGTCAAGAGGAAGATCAAGAGGTTGGTCTCAAAGGGCTTCAACAAGGCAAAAAGGAACTTGGCAATTGGGGCTAGTCAAGAGCATCAAAGGAGAGGTATTTGGCAAAGATGTTATGGATCTGTTTTTGTATCTTATTGAAGACTCAAGTAAGGTCAAAGGACCAACAAGGAAGTGTTGTTCAAGTTTACTTTACTTGTTCTATCTCATGTTTGAGCTATTTCATGTGAATGTGTGCAAATTGGGTGTATCTGGACTGATGATGGTACAATTTACCTCCTCATAGTCCCTTTCAATCTGTAAGCCAAGGTAACACCTGGCTTCTCCCAGATCTACAATCTTGAAATGTTTCGAGATGTCTTTTTTCACTTCAACAACCAGCTTCTCACTCTTGTAGAGTATCAGAGTGTCGTCCACATACATAGCCACAATGATGATCTTTCC